>OX639993.1:184228934-184828934 GCA_951828415.1 Anomoia purmunda | reverse complement strand
AGAGTTCGGTTTAGCCCGAGCTTAGACTTTTCTTTATATTGTTAAAACCAATTTCCTTACTTTTGCAGGCACGCATTATTTTCGCTGTGCACTTTAGTGGCAGAAAGTGTTTAGAAATAGACGAAAATGAAAAGAGAAAACTGATCAACTGCTCTTAATTCATACGAAGCTTTTCGCAATTTTTCAACACTTACGCATACAGATACATTGTTAGCTGGGATACTGCACGTACAAATGTCAGTGTGTGCGAGTGTGTGTAAAGTGAGGCGGTAGCTATTTTATCGTATTTTGACCGCATTATACCACTTTGAAATTTGGTTCGGATCACATGTGCACTGCATTCTGCTTTGTTACAGTATTAACACCATTCTAGCCCCTCCTTCGCCCACCTTTCACTACCAGCCAGCGACTTGTCACAGTTGTCACTGCTCTTTCACGGTTAGTTGGTTCGGTGTTGACGTCACCTTTTGTCGCCTATTTACTTCTGTCACTATTATTTTTATTTTTATTTTTCTGAAGTGTGCATTCGCGTGTGCCGTATTTTTGCGTGAGTGTAAGTGTTGGTGTGAGCGCTCACTTTCCGTTGATGTTGTCAACAAAATTAAGTTATATTTCCCCAATTTGCGCTTTCACTTTTTCTTACATCGTACTTTAACTAACTGGTGCTTTTTTTGAGTGAAAGAAATAAGAGCCAAGAGCAGCAAGCAATATTGTGCGTTTTAATTATTTAAAGTCTCATATTAATTTTTCGTACATATTTTTAAGGCTCAAACAAGAATTGTCTATGCGAAAAACGTGGAATACCCAGAAGCATATCTTCTACTTCCATAGTTTTACAGTGAGCGAGAAAAGAAAAATTACAATTTCCCAATATTTTTTTAATCAACCAAAATATGTTAAACGATGCGTTCAATCGAAGATTCCGACTAACAAAGAAAAGCGTAAATTACCTAATAAACAAAATGAAAACGCGGTTGAAATACTCAAAGCATTGCATTATCTCAAATGATCCAGCTTTTATGTACATTACGATTATACGCTACGAGAAGTTAACTAGTAACTTGTGGAGGCTTCATTGGGGTCCACGAATCTACTGCATGTAGAATCGCCCATAGAGTGACTGCTTTTATTGCTCGTTTGTATCCCCAGTTTATACAAATGCCAACTACAGCAGATCATATGAGAATATCCGTAATGAAATTTTTGTGAAATTGCACTCATGAAATGCTTACTTTTCCATTTAATAACGCCCAATATCGAGATTCATGCTTTTAAATCTAAAAAGAGATCTCTCGGAAATGTACTGAATAAATACCCCAGAAATCTGCATCGCGGAGGAATAAATTGAACGCACTTTTGGAATCTTAAAAAGATGATTTCCAGTAATGTACAGGGGAATCCAAATACATTGGAGTCGCATACCACGTATCATTCTTCATCATATTGCTCGCCAACACAAACCGATTCTGATCGATCCTGTCATTGACGCTGTGAAATTTCCAATAATTCTGCCAAAACTTCTTCATGAAATTGTGCCCGTCAAATGTTAATCGAGTAATATTTTGGAGCTATATTTTGGAAAATTCTTAGTATTCAAAGAAAATGTCCAAAAAATATGTACATATGTAGCCTGGGTTACTTAACTTTGTGTTGATTTTGTTGGCTGCAAGACAATGTCTGGGTTATGAAATTACGGGTTTATCTCTGAGTTACTGATCCCATTATTTATAAATTTATAGTTTAATGTATTAAATTGTATTCAATCTTTGAACAATTATATTAAATAGTTATTTAAATTTATTGATTATCAGTAATTATCAAAAAATATTGGGGCATATCATTTTGTGTCATGCTATATACTTGTTATAAATTTCCACATTTTCTATTAGTCCCAAACCCAGAATACTTTCCATCAATTTTAAAAGTTTTGTTTCGTCAATATCAAAAATCATTTCTTTTGTTGAAGAAAATATGTTTTGGTATTTGTGAGATATCTATATATTTTCTTTACATTTAAAATGAAACAGTTTAAATGCAACGGTGACTTAATTTAAAAAAAGAAGAAAAATGGCACAATCGAAGCAAAAATTATGTATCTGAAACTGCTTGACCAAACTATACTAAATTCGGTGCATTTGAAGTTATCAGACAAAATTTCGAATATTCTTAAAATCGGACAAAAACCACGCCTACCTCTAATACAACGTTAATATCCATAAAAAAAACCATATTTAAATCCGCATTAAAGACAGTTCACTCAAATTTCATATAAGGAAAGGGTTGCACAAAAAATGCATCGAATTAAATTTTTATTTATTTAATGAATGTACTTACACTATTCATATAACTGCTGGAGGTTAAGTAAAAATGCTTTCATTTATACTTGAAATATTTGTTATATTCATTGCCCCACTTTTGAACATATGATATCATCATTTCATGTCACTTGGGAGTACAGCCCTTCCTAGAATTCTTCACCTACCTTAAGTTCTGGCGGTTTCGAATTGTACGTTAACTGTTTTATAGTAAAACATTTGCCTAAGTTATTATTGCATGCACCGATCATCGAGCATGATACTTATCGAATAGAATTAATAATATTTTACCAAAAACGCAGCCTGAATAAAAGGTATAAACATAAAAGAGTGCATTCTGGGTGGAGTGAACTAATTAATGTAAACCCAGTACATAAATAAAGATCGTTCTGACTTTATCCAGATTGCGTTTGCCAAATCCACATTAATTTATTTTGAAACGAAAATACGATATAAAGACTGCAAAAAAAATTTTAAAACGGTGTTTTTTCTGCGTGGTTTGCTTCGAAGTCATTGCAATGCCGAAATTATGGCAAATCTGTAATATTTACTTCATTCCATTGATTTGTATTTGTATAAAACTTAAATGGCCTTAGAAACTGTCATTGGATTCTCGACTGTCTGATTGTTTAAGTTAGCGATGCGACAATCACATCAACGGAATTTCATTTTCAATATCGCCGTCGGTATTGGTTACCTTAAAAAATTAAAAAAAAAATCAATCCACATGCATTATACCCAATTATTATTTTTCCTGTAATCTCACACCTGCCGTAAAAGCTTGAAACAGAGCTTTTATCTCATGAACAGTTTCATATCTTTCTTGACACAATTTTTCCCGAAGTAAGGATAATGGCATATTTTCATTGTCATCACTGCTATTGAATTCTAAGGAATCCCCATACTTTTAAAAACCAGTTTCCAACATTTTTCTATAATGCTTGCATTAACTTTATCCCAAGCAAGCTTCAAAAAGTACACCGCGCCTTTGAAAGTTAAACTTTTAAAGAACTCTGAAATATCCAGTTTTTCAATATGTTTAAACATAGCTCCACTTACGGGAAATTTTTGTTTTGGCGCTAGCACCCAAAACACTTATACAATGCCTTTTCCATATGACGGTATTCGCCTTTTAACTGCTTTTTTCTCCAAAGGTCCGAATTTCTGGTTGAAAGCGACTTTTAAATATACTTTCTTCTTTCTGTTAATGCCGGATAATGTCGACTTTGCAACGCCATATTGCTTCGCCAAAGTAGTTATATTAACACCCACTTTTGATTTTTGTTACAATATCGCACTTATCTTTTAAAGATAGCTATCTAACTACCGCCATTTTTCATTTTTACTTAACCCATTAAACGCGAAAGCTAAATAGCAAAGATAGAGGAACCAAACTTTGTGTGGATACTACCAGGGTTGATATGTACACAAAACTACAAACAAAAGTTTCGACCCCTATCCGGGGGGGTCTGCACGACCCGTGACATATATGTAACGCTCGCGGGTTTCTGTTATGTAATACAATGTTTGATACTAACATGTAAATAAACACTTCCATTGGATTTAATTCATCAATTTTATTATTTTAATTATAAAGTTTACAAAAAGAAAACGAAACAAGTACAAACGTATGAAAATTCATCAATTTTTGGTTGAGAAAGAAAACTCAAACTGGTCTAAAGTGAAAGTTGTAGAAACAATCCACACACAAACCTACGTCACACTTTACACATTTGGTGTTTATTGATCGCTGGCAGTTGTTTCCAGCACAGCGTCTCCTGGTAGGATTTCTAACTATGAAATGGCCAATTAGGTCATATCTACCGACAAGCTCAATTTGCGAATCCGGACGTCTAAATCCCCATGGTCCTCGGACTTGTCCATAAGTACGACAAAAGTGATTAGCAATTTTTCTTCTAAACTGTAGCTGGGTTAGCCCGTGTCCGCCTTTTCTATGTAAGAGCCAAGCATTTTGAATGGAGACATCAACCAACCAGGTAAAAATTCAGAACCACCACTTCTTCCCTCTAGCTCCAATCCTGTAAGCGTTAACGTTTTGGTCCATACGGTCTGTTCCGCCCATATTCTTATTATACATTACGATAGCATTGGGGACTTGAACCTGAATTCGAGCATGTTCTGCCCTAGAGTATCTTCCAGCTGTCCCTACCGGTTCCTTCCCAAATAAAGTTGATGCAACGGAAACTACTGCATTGTCTACCCATTTCGTGACTGTAATATCGCATTCAGAAATCCGGGAACTAGCCATATAACCACGTTCCTTTTTTTCAACTTATCCTTCAGTGGCAAAGGGCAAGAGATTGGTATTGAATTTTGCCGAATTGTTCCAGTTCCCTCATATCCCATTTTTTTTTAATCCAACCAAAACAGGTATTGAAATGAAGAGATTATCGAAAAAGAATTGAAATGGAAGTGGCTTCCACGTTTCATCGAATTCATCGATCATTGAAAACAACGGAGCAGCGTGCTTTCCATAGTTTGCAGCGTACTCTTCGTTCGTCCTAGGGTTTTTTCCCTGATACATCTCGAAGTTTAGAAGATAACCGGAAGGCGTATTTAGACACCACATTTTATAACCAAATCTCAACGGTTTGCCTCTAATAAATTGTTTACAACCGTGCCTGCCGTAGTATTCCACCATTGATTCATCGTAGGACAAATTCCGCTCTGGATGAAATTTTTTAGCAAAATTCGCTTTCAAAGCATCAGTTAGGGGTCTCAATTTCCATATTTTATCCGATAAATCTGTCTTTCCGGGGTCAATAAAGTGTAGATTTCTAAAAATAGTTCGAAAACGATCACGCTTCATCGAGTCAATAATCACAAGATTTTGAATATCTTTGTCAACGCTCCAATATGCTCCTTTGTTTGGAGAATAGGTATATCCACTTATTATCAGAATTCCTAAAAATACTTTCATTTCTCCAACTGAAATATTTGGATTCCCATTATTATATAAGAGCGAATATCTGTTTGACTCGTCACACAGCATTTGCAATAATTCATCATCAAAAAACTTTTGGAATTGCTCATATGGCTCTAGGTTGCTGCAGTCACTGTAATTACCCTCAGGGAAAATTGGAGATCCAGGTTCGATATTATCATCGACCCACGTAAAGGATGGTTTGGCTCTCTTAGCCTTACTATGTGACTGACCTGCAGTTATCTTACGACGACGAGAATTGGTTTGTTCCCTAGGCTTTTGAGTTGAACGCGATGTACTCGGCTTTTCGGATGCTTGCACAGAAGCAAATGATTCCTCCAAAAGGTTTACTTCTAACTCTGAGATAAAATGATTCAAGCAGTCTAAAATTTCAGCGTCCATATCAAAGTCGGGGTTCTCTTCAAAGTCGGTGTTTTTTCTTGTAACAATTTCACAATCCTCGACAAGCTGTGTATGTGACAAGTTTTCCAAAGTACCGCCGTCTTCATCTGCCGAATCATCACCTGAAAGAGCGTCAGGAGCCTCTATATATATAGCTTCCACTTCTTCTTCTTCATTATTTGTCAATTCGTCCAAAACTGCGCAAACTTCTTCAACAGTTAGTTTTGCCCTAATAAAGGAAGAACACGCACATAAATATGTATATTATATATAGTTATACAATTCATAAGGTGAACCCGCGAACGTGACATATATGTCACAGCTACACAAGACGAAAAAAAAAACTACAAATACAGTCATTTTCAATTTTTTTTTTATTAGCATAAAATTTCAAACACTACCAAAATATACAAAACACTCTTTTCACATAAATCGGTGACACTTTATTAAAAATCGTACTTACCGACAACGTGTTCCCATTTCGACAGTTTTTTTAGGTGTATGAAATCGGCTTCGTGTTCACTGCGCTACTAATTTTGCTACACTAAACGGAAAGGGCAAAATATAGCGCACACTTATTCTTTGATTTGTTCACTTCAATTCTAATTTATAATTTGGAACATTTAAAATTGCATTTCGAAAAAGTCGTAGATTTATGTGAAAGATCGGAGCGTTACATATATGTAACACTAGCGTTTAATGAGTTAAATAATATTTACCCAAAATTACTAACTCAAAACGATGAAACGTTAGATGAGACAAATGGCAAACACAGTCAGGTATATCGGAGGAGCTAATATTTATGGCCAAATCATGATATATTTTTTAGTGAATTAATAAACAAAGCCAAACCAAAAGTCGAGTTATCATTTGTACACAAGTCAACACAGGTAAATGTACTTTTATGTATATATACATATGTACATATACTTAAGTACATACACATATTGTATGTCAAATTGTAAGCTTAAACATTTCGTTGTGAAGGATAATCGTTCATTACCGCTGGAAATGTGAATCTCTCCACATCATATTGTACAAAATTATTTGCTCTGCATATATGTCGTCATGTAGCATTAAACTACCAATCAGTGTAGTAGCACACCCGGTGTGATACATTTCAGTTCAACATGGCGTATGAGTAATTTTTAATTAAACTCATTTTTCCCGCACACTTTTCTAGCAAGAGGAAAATTATATTGAATTTCAGAAAAGCACTCAGTAGTCACTTGAAATCAGCGAAATCGTACAAGAAGCCAAGCCCAAGCGAATCAACGCATCATATTGTCGGCGAATTAGGCGTGGAATGGCCGGTCGGTTGTATAATGTACCTACTTACATATATGTAGTGAACAATACATTGACTGATTTTTTGAGTGTATAATGAAGCAAACGAACGCTATGTGTAGTGTTGCCAGAAAAACAAATCTCAAATCGACCAAAGAAATTTCATAAATCGTAATTTTAATATCCAAATTGTCATTTCGATTGTAAGAAATTATTTTGATTGCATAAATATATTAACTTTCACGTCATATTGTTGATGGTTTTAGCCTGTAATTAATTAAGTGCATATTATATTTCTCCTATAAAATAATGAATCAGCTTCGAATATACTTATTAAATACAAAATTGGTCGAAATACTTTAAGAAGGTAAATTTATTATGATTTTAAACTGGCATGTTTTTTATTTATTTTTTTAATTGGCTCTGTAACCACTTAAGCGATTTTGACCGAACTTCTCCGACAATTTTTGGTATGCTGTGATGTTGTAACACACCTACTGTTTCACGCCGACTCCGAACGGCGAAATGTGTTTTGTGAGAAGTTTTTTGTCATGGCGAAATTCACTCGGAGGTTTGCCATTGCCTGCCGAGGGGCGACCGCTATTAGAAAAAACTTTTTCTATAATTTTTTGACGTTACTTGCTCCGGCCAGAATTTGAACCAGGGGCCCACCGAATGAAGCGCGCACACGCTACACACTCGGTTACGGCGGTCGCCTGTCATGTATTTAATAAAAAAAAACACTAACTAAAAGAATGATAAATTCAGTTTTTAGAACCTTAAAATACAGGAGCAACAGAGTAACCAGAGTATTTTTTTTTTTAAGAAGACATTTCAGAGATAATTTTTGCTGAATACATTAAAAGTCTTTGTCGTTACATAAACAGAAAATAAATTAACATTTCAGATTTTGTTCATACAAAAATTTGAAATAATCAGAAATACTTCACAGCAAAACACTTTTTGTTATGAATTTCGAAAAATTCGTCTTCGTATGCGGCTTTATATTGAGTTAGATTTAAATATTTATCAATATCCTCGAAGTTCTACTTAAAGGGATAATAATTCCTTGCTCGTAAGGAAATAATATAATGAAAATATAAGCAAATTTTTAACCAAATGAAACTGGCGCTTTATTCTACTAAAATTGAATGGGTTATCAAGTTGATTGGGTTACTTTGAGTTTTTCCGATAAAAAATTTATTTTCGTTATTAGATTTGAATTTTGAGTTTTTCCAATACGCTAGATTTTTATGAAAAATTATTGAGAATTAACTAAGCCAAACTTGTCAAATAAGTAGTGTCTGCAAAATTTTTCCTTCACAACATTTGCATATTGAATGATATTTGTGCACAAATAGCATAAGTTTAAAATACATATATAATAAAATATTATTAACTAGTTTTTACTCGCGGCTTAGATCGCATGGCATTCGGCTTTACGTTATCAATTCATATGTAACAGAAAAGGAATTAAAGTAATAAATCTCCATTCGTTTTTAGTTTTGGTTTTTAATTTTTATTATCTAAAAATCTAAATTCAAAATTTCCGATTACAGTTGGTTACTGAAACTTTTTTGACATTGGCAAGTGTGCAGTATGTCCGCATAATTTTAGTCAAATCTAATTTACTGTGAGAAATATAGACGTAGTGAAACGATTGTGACATTTAGAAGTCTCATTTAAGTTGGTGGCAACCGTCTCCAAGTTATTTTCAAAAGGCTGTAGCCTTCGTAAAACTCCTTTATATAAGATCCACACTTCAATTTTCGATTAACCTTATAATTATTTTAATGGTATTTTTAAACATTCCCCAAAAATATTTTTGAGTTTAGTGTTGGTGTCGGAATCAAAAATCAAATCAAGAATATTTTCATATAAGCCCTTTTCTTTCAGAGTAATACTGTTGTACTGCTGTAAGCTTACAAATAGCATCAAATTAATGATTTATAAACAGGTGGCAACATTTCTTAAATATATTTTCATAATTAAGTTCTTGTAAGCCTACTTGCTTTGAAACCACTTACGTAATACTTCCTTCAACTTAACAATTTCATTAAATTTACTCGTTTAAGCAAGTGGCAACCCTCTCCGCAGTATTTTTAAAATTGAGCTTTCTTAAAACTCTTTCGCTTTAGACCCATATTTCGGTATTTGATTTAACTTATAATAATTTCAATTATTTTTTTAAACAGGTGGCAACCCTTTTGAAAAGTATTTTTTTAAATTAAACGTTCTTACCATTTTTCGTTTGGCACTCATTTTACAATGCGTTTTTCTCTTTATTTTTATTTAACTTAATTTGCATTTAACCTGGTGGCAACCTTCATTAAAAGCATTTGAGAAATGAAGTTTAATTAAGCCCCTTTCATTTGATAACCACATTTCAATGTTTGATTTTATTAATTGGTTTAACTGAATTTAACTTTTTAAGCAGGTGGCATCTCCCTTTAAAAATAGATTCTATGGTAACCCCTATAACGGATTATACATGTGCCAAATCTTATTCAGATCTATATAGCCGTTTCATCCCATACGTAATGTAACTTAATTATTTAATTAACTATGACTTTTTAATAATTAGCAACTCTAAATAAATTATAGCCTATATATGCTAAGCAGGCGACTTTTTATTCCCCGTAATGGTTTAAATTATCGAAACACAAATTAGACATACGACATTGCATTCAAAAATAAAACGCTAGCACCAGAATTATAAATTATAAATCGAATTTTTTTTAAATGTCACTATATAAAATTCTTTAATTTATTTTTTTTATATGAATAAAGCGATCACTTCATTGTTGTTCTAGACTTTTTCTTTGATTGTTTACTGGATACGCCATTTTGAACAATCGAATCGTAATTCGTAACTGAAAATCGTTCAAATGACGCGGCTTTGTCCATCTGGCAACACTGGCTGTGAGTTAAGTACATCGCTCCCTCTAACTTCCCTCTCTCCCTCTCTCCGTCTTTATCTCTCTCTCTCTCCCCAACTCTCTTTCTTCCTCACGTTTTAATAATCTTGACAAAGCGCTTGGTATTACCTTCAGCGCTGTCAGTCAACGAACTGAAAGTAATGTGATGAATTGAAATTTCGTTTGATTGTTGTAGTCGCTATTTCATTGCCACTGCTTAGATAACAGGCGCCTACGCACTACTTACCGAGAATGACATTTAAGTGCATAAATTGCATAATTACGCCTGCGACATAATTTTGTAGAGCAAGCTAAGTGGCTATGCCTCTGTAAGCGATTGAGTGTGCGAATGTAAGTGAATGATACCACTTGAAAGTCACATAAAGCGAAAAGTCGTTGCCGTCGTGACGGTTGTTTTAGTGAAGCTGCTGCATTTACTTTACACTAAAATCGCAGCAACTCAAAAAGTCGCACAACAACAAACGCAAAGCAATCCGCGGCACTCTGCACGTTCTAAAATTGCTAATTAATGTGTGAGCCTAGACTTCTCATCCACTGATTAAATGACAATCAACGAATGTTACATGTTACATCATCATCATCACAACAACAACATCAACATCTACAACATTTTTGTATGTCAATACATGAGACATATGTACATACAAATACTCGTGCAACTACATTTGCAATTGTGTGCAATAGTTGGGCCTACTTTGGACTGACGCATGCCAATCGACATGGTACTTGTCAGCCAGTCAACTAGTCACTCCAAAGCCAAATGACAAACACTGGCACATGTATTGACGGATTGACGGCTTGACGGATGACAGATGATGCCAAAGTGATACGAGTACTACTACGTTGGTTGGTAGTGAATCCGAATGAATGGATGTTTGATATTTAGTAGCGAAATGCAAATTGGGATTTTGAATTGCAAATATGTGCAATTTTAGATCACTTGCTTTGGCTCAGAGAATGAGCGCAATTTTTAAATTAATTTTAAAATGATGAAAATGATATGCTTACAATGCACCGATAATAATAGGATTATGTAATTGTGAATCAAATGTAGTATGTGCGTACACTAGGGTGGGCTACCTTCTTTTCACCAAATCAAATATTATTTTTCGATTTCTTAATAGTTGGAGTTGGTGTAACTTTTGCTCGAGAAACACGAATCTGAAGTTCGATGTGTGTTATCTGTTATAGCTTAGCCGCTAGATGAGGCAATATATAGGAGGCTTCAGTTAAGATGTTAGGTACATGATTATAAATCTCTTAAGCACTAGTTTTTTGACTGAAAATTATTCCCTTAAGACATGCAACCAATTTGCTTATTATCCTTAATAAAAGAAAAAATTACCTCAGTATGAGAACTTTTCCCTAAATTCAGGTATATGCTGAAAATATTGTATCAATAACGCTGCGTAACAAAAATTAAAAAAAAACCTGCGGTCATGGTTTTGTTAATAGTTTTTATTAACATTAGTAGCAGACTTACAAACTGTGTTTTTACTTTTTTTGGATTGGCTCTAGTTCTTGAGATAAACGAAACTTAAGAAATTAATGAAAAAAAAAATATATGACCCAGTTCCAGTTGTATTAATTTAATTATTCCTCAATAAATTTTGTTATATAAATTATTAAAACAAGTAGTCCTAGCAAGAGAGCAAGGGCAGCCGGTTAAGTCGGGAGAGTTAATACAACTAAACATTAATTCGACGACTTCGCTTAAATATCTGAAAACTCTAACAGTCCCTGCCAGCCGCTGCACGTTATGGACCGCGTGACTTGTAAATGCAACTTGTAAATGGGCCAACAAAGTGGGTATACTAAATACCCCTGTTTTATATGTTTATTCGACAGTCGTGCAAGAAATGAACATTTGATTAGAAAGGACTGGCCGGTGAGAGAAAATATGGAGGAAGGGAACAGCAAATGTGGTTCATGACCAACTGATAAGCCGAGAAAAAATCATTCTTCCACCACTTCACATCAAGCTTGGGCTAATGAAACAGTTCATCAAAGCCCTTGATAAGACAGGTGTGTGCAAAAAATTTCCAGTCTTTAGTCTGGAAAAATTAAAAGCAGGAGTCTTCGATGGTCCTCAAATTCGTACCCTTCTAAAAGACACTGAATTCTTAACCCACATGTCACAAATTGAATCCGAAGCTAAGCTTTGTTAATGTAGTCAACAATTTTTTGGGAAATCATAAATCACTAGACTATACAAAACTAGTTGCTGATATGATATTCTCAATTTTCGCAAACTAGGAGCTAAAATGAGCATTAAATTACATTATCTACATAGTCATTTGGACAAATTCCCGGACAACCTAGGCGATTACAGTGAGGAACAAGGTGAACGGTTCCACCAGGACATAAAAAGAATGGAAGAAAGGTACCAAGGTCGATGGGACGACTACATAATGGCAGACTACTGCTGGATCTTAATACGGGATTGTCATGAGCAACTAGTTTTTTGTAATTTTTTTTAAATTAATTAATGAAAATAATATATTTTTTTTACTTGTGTATTATTTTTATACAGGCACGCAATAAAAATATAATTTAAATCCATATTGGTATTTTTAATTAGGGTTTTTTCGTGAAATATTTAAAAGTCTTTATCTGAAAAACTAGAGCCAATTCGACAAAACTGATATTATTTTCGTAATAAGCGCCCACAAATTACCCTAAATGGACTTAAAAATCTCCGACCGCAAAATTTTGTTCCGCAATGTAATTGGAGGAAATGAATTTACTTACTATTAGTAAAAATTTACTTAAATAATTGTGAAATTTGCCAGTGCTAGTAGAACAAAACAAGCCTTGCGGGTGCAAATAGAAAAAACAGATTTTAGAATTTAAATTTTTTAGTATAAAAAATATAAGATGTCTTCCTGTTCATATTAGTTAAAATTTCCTTAAATAATTTTGAATTTTACAAGTGCTTTTAAACCAAACAAGGCTTGTAGAAAATAGGCCGAATGGAAAAAAGAACTAATTTCAGAATATCAAACAATAAAAATCAAATGTACGTACAAGGTGGCGCTAAAGTAATCCTCCTATCAGAAAATGCTATAAATTTTGGGATTGGCCCCTAATGTCAGGTCTTTTTTTGGACATTTGTGTAGTTAACACATGCGAAATACACGTTAATAAACAATGTTGCGCTACACTGCTCCAGAACGCGGAATATTGCTGACTATTTATTTGACCAATAATCGGTCGGTGACTTTGGCACAACGTGAATTTCGTCGCAGATTTCCTGGTCGTCCAACGCCTACTGGTGAAACACTGCGACGTTTAGCCGCTCGCCTCGAAGAGACTGGCACAACACGAGATGCTGCCAGGCGTGGCAGACCCCGGAGTAGCCGTTCTGCAGAGAATATTGCTGCTGTAGCCGAGGATGTCATGGAAGCGCCGTCGACATCGACCAGACGACGTGCCACGCAAATTGGTATCAGTCGACGGTCTTTACAACGAATTTTGGTATAAGATTTGAAGATGTTTCCGTACAAAGTCCAGACGGTGCATCTGCTGTTAGCTGCTGACCGCCAATCGCGTCTAACATACGCTCAAGCCATCCTTAATCACCACCAAGAGGAAGATGATTTTTCATCAAAAATAATCATGAGTGATGAGGCCCATTTCCATCTTAGCGGGTACGTAAATAAGCAAAATTTACGCTTCTGGGGTACTGAAAATCCGCGTGTAACCCACGAAGAGCCATTACACTATGGTGTGCTGTTTTCGCTGGAGGAGTCATCGGACCTTTTTTCTTCGAAGACGTCGCGGGCCAAACGGTTACTTTGAATGGTGAGCGCTACAGAGCAATGATCAACGAGTTCTTTTTGCCGCAACTTGATGAATTGGGATTGGAAAATATGTGGTTCCAACAGGACGGTGCAACGGCACACACTGCACGTGCCACAACCGATATGCTGAAGGATGCATTTCCCGGGCGCCTAATCTCCCGTTTTGGCGATTTGCACTGGACAGCAAGATCGCCTGATTTGACCGCTCCAGACTTCTTTTTGTGTGGCTTTTTGAAGTCGCGGGTTTATGTCAACAAGCCTCAGACTCTTGCAGCTCTTAAAGGGAATATCCGTCAAGAATGTGAGGACCTATCGCCGGAAGTTTTGGCCAAAGTGATGGGAAATGCCATAAAAAGGGCTCAAATGACAATCAACTGTGGCGGCGGCCATTTACATGACACCATATTTTCGACTTGAAGTAAAAAAAATTAAAAGACCAAATAAAAATAATCCACAAGAAGAATCAAAGTTTTTCATTTTTTTTTTAAATTACAGCCAAAAAACATCGGAAGTTTGCTTTTGCGCCACCTTGTACATATGTAAATTAAATAAAAATGCAATTGCTTCATTTCTTTTTGAAAAAAGCCGTTATAAAGGATTTCCTTAACTTTTAATTTCCTCAATTTTAATTTCCTCAAGACAAGTAAAACAAAAATGTCAATATAATCAACATTAATAAACAAATCCTCCTCACAAATTAATTGTTCCTAAAAAGGTACTGGAAATTAAGAAATTTTTCCTTGAAGTAAGTTACTTTTTCCAGCACCAAGGAATGTTTTTTCTGAGTGTATAATTAAAAGTACGTAAAAACTACGCTATAATATTGCAAAAAAAGAAGCAGTTCTTGTTGCTTCGAATATCTTTTACCATCTTTTTGGGCAGCAACATCGGTTGGGCTCGTTGATCGGATGCATATAACTGGTTTATCTCGCCAGGTTCAGTAGCCACATCCAAACAAAATTCGGGTAATAATAGTAAGGGCTCTTCTCTTTTTGGTCATGATGGACCTTTCTCTTTCTTAAAACTCCCTCTTGTAGACGGAATGTATGAATTGGTGATGGTCATAAAAACCAGGTGGTAAAAAAAAGTTTCATAAAACCTAGAGTTTTCAAGGTTGAAAATATCACCCGTAAACAATTTGTTTTCATTACCGTGTGGTCATGGTAATCCTTAACATTCCCTCTGAACCCAACTTCATTTACGTGATGTTGAATCCGTTTTTTTTTTCGCCATAACGTGATTTTGAACTGAATGGACTGTTTAACAATATCTATCAAACTCGAAGAAGAGGAAAACAATAAGCGTTGCCCTAACAATGAAATCGAATGCTTATTTATGTCATACTATGTGCTGTAAAACGACCTTGATCCAAGCGCACTGATTGAATCTATCCTTCGTGTTCAGATAACGAAGAAAGTGATCTTCTTCTATAAACACCAATGTTAATGCTTCCTTTATCTTGTAGTTTCAATTGAACTTAAATTTTCTAAACATAAGGCTGCCCGTAAATATTACTCAAACATAGTTTTCTTAAACCTTCTCATTTGACTTCGGTAATGGAAAATGTCTGTTATCTTACTAAGTAATTTAAATCAACGTTCCTCTTCGAAATTGTTTTCGTATAGACAGTTTCCATTCGCACCAACAACTTTGCTTACTGTTTTTGAGATATACTTATTTGCACGAAAATGGGTCGGTGTCACGCCTCAAGCCGAAAATTTTGGTATTTCGTGTATTTGTTTATGTAAGCTCATTATGCTTATTAAAGTCGAGCAAGTTCCCGTTAATAGTTATTTAAATATCGTTTTTTTTTTATTTTTTCAAATTACCGTTATATGAGATGTGGGCGCAGTTTCAAGCATATTTTTACATTCTTTTATTTTTTTTGAATTTCGTTTGCTGACCTCAAGTGTGGCGTGTGTGCCAAATTTAGTAGCCTTTGGTAGCACGTTTTCGGAAATATACTCCTTTGCTCTACAATGCCACGCTAGTTTAATTTTTTTTTAGATTCCGAGTATTTGAAGTCCCATCTTTCGTATTGCATTTAAGCGAACTTTCTTTAATGCTGACTTAAATATCATGGTTTTTTTTTTGTTTTTGTAAATTGTCATTACATGAGAAAGTGAGCGTGGTTTTATCCGATTTTTTAGATTTTCGAAACTTCGACTTACTGACTTGAAATGCGATCTGTGTTTCAAAAAAAAAGTACACGCACATTCTTTTTCTTCTTTTTTCCAACCCATAACAAATTTGACCAAATTATCTTTACTGGTTACCGAGATATCGCATTCTTTTGAATTTCACCGTTATGTGGGCGTGGCTATTATCCGGTTTCGTCCATTTGCCCAAAGTACTTTGGATGCAGGGCAATGTAAATATCAAGTTGCGTTGAAATAGTTCAATATTTACTCGAGTTATCCGAACCATGGACGGACGGACGGGCAGACAAACATGGCTTAATCAACATCGCTATTAATTCTAAGAATTTAGATATATACATACATATATGTCTATATACATATATCGTTAGGTGGAAAAGGTATCATACCCTGGGCACCAGTGCGCTTGGGTATAAAAATCAATGTTGGGGTTTTTTTTTTAAATACGTAAAGGGCGATGACCTTAAAATCCGCGGGGGATTGGTGTCTTTCCGATTGCAAAAGTTTCTCTTGGAATGTATCCAGTAGTTGAACCCGGTCTAAGCTCTTCGGGTGAATGGATTTTTCTGTATGATATATTCTCACCGCATACATACATAAACATTTATTTCATGCGCTTGTTTTTTAACTTGTTTTAAAACATAAAACCTACGAAAATACAACATCAAATCGCACATCAGACTAAAATAGGACAACAAAAGAAAATTTAGGAAACGGACAGATATTGGATATCGTTTCGTGCGGTTGCTAAGAGATGGCGCAACTTGTATGTATTCTATACCTTTTCAGTATATGTCATTCATTTCAAGCGTAAGCAGCAATATTTTTTTTTTCACTCAAATATGTCGAACTTTGTGCCTGAATCAGTGTTTTTGAGGGGAGTTCTTCTTCATTACTTTAATATAAGGAAAACTGTTGCCGAAGGTCATCGTATTTTAGTGGAAGTTTATGGTGAACATGCTCTACCTGAGCGAACGTGACAAAAGTGGTTTGCACGATTTAAAAGTGGTGATTTTTGGCTTGGAAGACGATGAACGTCCTGGGCAGTCAAAAAAGTTTGAACATGAAGAACTGGAAGCATTACTCGGTGAAGATTGTTGCCAAATGCAGAAAGAGCTTGCAGAATCTTTGGGTGTCACTCTAGCAGCCATTTCAAAACGTTTAAAAACAGCTGGATATATTCAAAAGCAAGGAAATCGGGTTCCACATGAACTCAAGCAGAGAGATGTCGAAAGGCGGTTTTGCTTGTCCGAAATGCTGCTGGAACGCCACAAAAGGAATTCATTTTTGCATGGGATTGTTACTGGTGTTGAAAAATAAATCAATTATGACAACCACAAGCGCAAAGAATCATATTTGAAATTCGGCCAACCAGCCAAATCAACGGCGTAGCCGAATATCCATGGCGCGAAGGTAATGCTCTGTATTTGGTGGGATCAGAAGGGTGTGCTGCTAAAACTGGGTGAAACCATCAATGGAGAACACTACCGAACACAATTAATCCGTTTTAAGAGAGAGCAGTAGCCGAAAAACGCTTGGAATATGCGACCAGACACGAGGCAATACTTTTCCACCATGACAACGCTCGGCCCCACGATGCTATTTCGGTTAAGAACTATTTGGAGAACAGTGTATGGGAAGTTTTACCCCACCCGCCTTATAGCCCAGACCTTGCTCCTTCTGACTACCATTTGTTCCGAAATTGATTCATTCTTGGCTGCCAAGCCGACGCAGTTCTTTTGGGATGGGATCCACAAATTGCCAAAAAGAGGGAAAATAGGCATAGCTTCAGATGGGCAATACTTTGAATAATACTATTGTATATGTTTTTCTTAAATAGGCGTTCAAATTTTGGAAAACCCCCCCACGAATCAAGTTATAGACCCAATATGAATATCTTCGCTTTTACAGAGAAACTTCAAATTATTATAAATTAGAATTTACCTTATTAACTTCAGCTCAAAATCTTATGACACTCAAAATATGATTGATTTGACTTAAATTTTAATTTCAATTGAATTAAAACTCCTTTTAGATTAAATTAAATTGAAAATCAAGTAATATTTAATTTTCGGATGTTGCAGGCTCGGTAAAAAATGCGATGATGCTGGAATAGACTAGTGTTTCCTGAAACCAAAAATGACGGAGCGTGGGAGCCTCCAATGTCATGAATCACATAATGCCTACCAAGACTTTAGATTCAGCAGAGCACCTTGTCCAAAAGGGCACTGCTCTGCGTGATTACCAAAATTGGGTGTTTAAAGAAATCAGTAGATTATTAAACATTTAGTAAACCAAAAGTTTTAGGTTTTAGTTTTTAAAATATTTTCTTTACTTTCGGAGAGGATTGAATGGATTTAACTAGACATTGAACTTTATAGAACTCTGTGAACAATTTTACTTAAATTTACAGCGCACACGTCTGTTTCTTTCAAGTTCACGATCAAAATGGACGAGCCTAAAATGAAAGCCACACCCGCTTGGTTTCGGAAAAAGTTACAGTTTAGTGGAGCCTAATAGATTTCAAGTATCGAGTTTTGTACAGTGAAGGCCAAAACAAATGTTTTACGTTTGGGATATCTAAAGCTAATAAAAAAACGCGAAGAATTAATTGCAAACATACATCACATCCTTTCCTATGGGGACCGACCCGTCAAATTTTTCTTGTAAATTCATTTAAAATACATAAAAATAACGAAAATAATGATAATAATGATAATAATAATTAAGTTTAAAAACCAAACAATAAATACTTAGCCATTTTTTCAGAAAATTTTAGTAAAATTATGATTTGTTTTTGCTACTGCAACTCAATCATGCAGATTTGCGAGGTGATTACAATCGCTATGCACCACGAATTTGGAAGATAAGCTCTGCTTAAATATATCCTTTGAAAGATTTATGCACCATAAAAGTATTACGTAATTTCCTTGCGTATATTTTTGAATTTATGCCAGAAATGTGATAACCTTAGACAATTTCTTTGCGAAATAAATTCACTATAATTCTTTCAAGTTTCTCGACCTTTGAGAATTGTTGCCAAGCAAACGGAAGTCCGAAATTTCAGCCATTCTGATATAATCAAAAATCAACATCAAAAGCACATTCAAATGAAAGCAACATTCTATGTACATGAGTATGTAATAATCTATGTAAAAGAGTATAGCAAAAGCACAACGATGAAGACAAACAACCAAGCGGCAAGGCAGCGAAGCAACGTTATTATACTAATAGTAAGATAGTGAAGTAACTCGTCGACATCAACAACTAACTGAAACAGTAGACACTAATTTCCGGTTGCCAAGCGGAAGAGTTGCCATATTTAAAATGTAAGCTATAGTTTTCCTTGCTTTTAAACAATGAAATAATGCAAACCCACCCGCACCAGCAGAAACACCAACATCAGTACTACCACCAAAGGCTACACCAACAGCAACAAAAACAACATTAATGTTTATTTTGAAAAGCGACAACCAACATGCAACTTGAGACTTCTTTTCCACCTAATGTATTCGCAAATAAAGCAAACTTGTTTACTACAACAAAACCTAAATGGTCTCACTTGCACCCCTGCGCCATTCCGCCGTTCCGCCTTCCGCCATCAGTCGGTTGTTGACTGGTCATGCACGCGTTTCCATTCATCAGTGTATGTAGTTGTAGGCACATTAAAATGAAAATGAGTTTGCCGGAAATAGAAAATTGCTAACGAAAGAGCCCAAAAAATAGCAACAACTATCACATAAACAACGCTAAAGGCATAAAAAACACATCAGAAAATCAAAATAACTTTATGTTGCTGCAAATAAAGAGGCATAAGGGGAAGGAAAGGCTTTTAGTTAATATTGTTGTTGGTTTGGTTACTCTTGTGTTTTGTAAACTGCAATATAAACAGGCGCTTTTGTTGGTAAATTAATGACAACAACTTTGGAGTCAGTGGAAAGTCAATGTATTCGGTGTGGGCTTGGGTGTGTTGTTGTTGGTGTTAGCGACATCGTTGGCGTACTGAAGGTGATGAGAATCAGCGTGCGCACTGTGCTACGTTTTCGTAGTGAAATTGTTTCGATTTTACATAAATTTTTAAATTTACTGCCTCACTACGCTTTAACCAACTTTTACTACGTTTTTTTTTTTTAATTCTATCATTCAATTCATAATAGACAATGAGGTTTAATACGTTGGTTCACATACGAATTGTGGCAACGCCAAATGCAATCATCGAAGTGAGACAAGATGAAAAATTCATAAAATTGTCTGCGCATTTTAATAAATTTTGAATTGAAGAATTTTTATCGAGCCTGTGGATTTTTGTCATTTTTTTTTAATTATGACTTCGAAGCTTTTTTACTTACTACATATAAATAAAATGCTAGGCAGGAAAAAGGTAAATTGTGGACAGTCTGTAATCGTTAGAAGCTAGATTTTTAATTGCTTAACAAACATTAAAATCATCTTTAACAAAAACAAGTTCAGTTGCAATTCCATACTAGCATTTACTCGCGACTCTACCATATTCATATAGTATATTTTATTTTTATTTTTATAGACGAGAGCACTGGTACCAATAGTATTATAACTTTGCTCAGATTTTTTTTAATGTATATGTAAATGTGAAAGGTGAATTATTTTTTTGAGAAATTATTGTCCCTGCCGCTCATATGGAACCGACGTCGCCGTTACGCAAAACAAATTTCGAACTGGGTAAAATTTTAAAAGGAGAAAGAGGAGTTGTTAAAAAATTATTAACTTCTTTCATTTTTTTAACCCAGTTTCATTAAATTTTGATAAGAGTAGATAATTGTCCAATGTACTAGATACCCACCACGAAGTACAAAAAATACACGGTATTAGTTGAAGGACTAGAGTATTTACTTCGAAGTAAATGGTTGTTTGAAAAAAATAGCTGATAAAGATATAGGCATGTGCAGAATCAAAAGCGATGTTTTGTTTCTATTTTACGAGGAGGAAGCATCGTTGGCCTGGCACTCTAAAACCGTCAGTGTGAGACTTAAACCGGAGTTAAACCATCTACCGTCAAAGTACTAAACTCCCTGGTACTACCACCAAGTATTTCGTCACTTGGTGATTTGAGCACTAAGCTCTACGTCCATTGCAAACTGATGCAGTCCGTTTGAAGTTTCATCATCATCTGTTCTTCGTATTGGCAACTTCTTGCGTTGTACCTCAGCGATTCTGCTATATTGCGATTCACAAATTTGTTTTAACAATATTCGCATGGTTAACTCAACGTTATGAATATTTTAACGATATTGCTATTCAGCAGCGATTTTCGCTATCGCCGGATCAGCTGTTATTCTTAGCAGACTAGCTTAGATGACCGAAAACTAAACGACAACAAATATGAAGCTGTTATTTTCAATCCATAAAAGGAAATTTCAAGATTTGATTTGAATGCAATTTAAAAAAATAAATTTCGACAGTCTTTTGAATATTTAACATAAGCATGACGTATCACGAGGTGAAGACGAAGTAATCCAATAAAACTGCCGTAGCTTATGTAATCTTGTATGTAATATTAAATTCCAATTTCATATTGCTAGGTTATAGTTGCTGGTTGCAAATACAGTTTATTTTTAATTTATAGATAAATTGTTCGAATTAAAAAAATTTAAATACAAACGCTAAATAACCTGTAGCACAACACGATTCGTAAACATAGACCTTATCCAGTGTATGAAAGGAAATGGAGCGAATTTTGAAAACGAATATCAAGACATGTTCTTGATTGGTACATAAATTTCATTAATTAATTGAAAATTACTAAATAAAAATAACTTAATTTAAAACATTGCAATATATAAAAATAATTATAATTTGAAATAAACTAGTATTTCATTTCACCTTGATCAGATATAATAAAAACGCCCTCAAATTTATATTCGGCAGCAGCAGGTTTGTTTTTTTTTTCTATTCCTTTTTCCTTTAGTTTCACAAATATGTCACTCTTTAGTACTTTAAATAAATACAATAAGACAGCTGTTAATTGCCGTTAGGTTTAAGTTAGTGAATCGCACAATCGTTACTGCAGTCGAGAAATATTCTCGAAAAAAGTTGCGATTTTCGGATAGTTTAAAGTCATTCTCGAGTCATCCCTTTCGATTTTAAAATTTCGGTCTGATGAAAAGGCAGTGTGCAGCGCCTTCAATAATGTCTCAGGCATGACTACTGATAATTAAATTTTTGAAAAAGTGGAGGACTCCTCCTCTAGGTCGGAAGCAACAGGTTGGCTTTACTGGAGGATTTTAGCTAGCGGCAATTATCAAAATATGTTGGAATCGGCCAGCATCACCTAGGCAGCTGATCCAATTAGGTACAAAGAATAACTTTGAATTTTTGAAATTTCCTCATTTTATTGCATTCCGACGTATTGCAATAGCTAGTGAATCCCTTCATTATATGTGACGGAGGTCGTAGCCTTTATCGAGGAACGAGGAGTAATCTCAACATGCGAAACGCCAATAAAACTTACTCCGAATAAATAAGTTTTACTCATGAATCGAGTGCTCAATTAACTATTTGATCTTCAGTGAAATCATTCGGTAACTGCAAGAATATACTACACCATAACTTTCCTGGCATACAAATCTAGATCAACAAATATAGAAAATTCATGTTGCCTATTTGTTTTAGGCAATAAAATAGGAAAGAACGCGTTTTCTACTACACAATGTGTCCAAATGCGCAATACTTGGAAAAATTTATAAATCGCATCATATGAATGTAGCGGAAAATATTGAGATACCCATATGCAAATACTTAGCATTCATAAGTGAGAAAATATTTTTCTCTGAAGTACTCTGCTTATTATTACTATTTCCCGTATTTACTTACAAAGCAATAACCCGGCTATCTTTCTATAATTAATTACACTCTATAGCAACCTCCCGAGCAATGACTTTGACCTTTGCCATTCTACTTTGCGGCCTTGTGAATATTTGGGCAAATGAGTTCGGGTTCCAGTGTTCAGCCAAGCCAAATGGCGAAAAGAAATCTCATCAGTGATTATGCGCACAATTGGACAAACACTTTGTCATTGTGAGGGTCCTCATTACCGCCATCATACATGGAATGCGTGTGTGTTCTAATGGATGTTGTTGTTGTACTGTTATAAAACAATGTAATATTGATCAAATAAAGGCTAATAATACATACAGATTTTACAAGCAATTAGAGGCGCCAATTAATTTGGCATGTAAGATAAATGATTAACACGAATATATTACGTGCATATGTATGTATGTACATACATATGTGTGTATTCATGTGTGAGTGCCAAAATGTTGTCATAATTGTATTTCATCTACTTTTGTATGCATTTATACATATATATGTATATCGTATATTTAAGTAGATATCTTAGAGATATATTTAAATTATATTACTTCTTCAGTTTTCGAGTGATCGAAATCCTTGTTGTTAAAAAAACTTAAAAGTCCAGCACGCCTGAGTTTTTTTATACCCGAGCCCACTGCGGCCCACGGTAATACAGGTTTGTTAAACTAACGGTTGGCTGTAACGGCAACCGAAGTAGATATTGATATACAATACCAAAATTCATGGCTGTCTGTCCATCCATCCGTGGGTCAGATAGCTCGAGTAAGTAATGAGGTATTTCAACGATGCTTGGTATATATGTACGTATGTACATGGCCTTGGGTCCAAGCGACTTTCTGATAACTACCACGCCAACATAACTGTGTTTAGTGAAAACCAAATGACCGCGAGATTACTGTAACTATTGAAGATGGCACACAGGATTGCCCTGGAATGGGCAATTCGTGGGTACATTTTTATCGGAAAAATGGGCGTGGAACCGCCCACGTTAAATCAAATATGTATATCTCCAAAACTACGTTATTAAGCTCTACCAGATTTGGTACACACATTGCATTTGAAGTCAGCAAGAAGACATTAAAATTACAAAAATCTGCTAAAAACCACGCCCTCCTCTTTAATAACGGTAAATTACAAAAATTAAAGAAATCGGATATTTTAGTAACTAGACAAGGTAATTTGCTCACATTTGATGTAAAAAATGAGCAAATTTTTATGTCTCCAAACCTAATTGTAAAATTCGAAAATTATAGAAATCAGATGAAAGCCACATACATAAACCGGTAATTTGCAAAAAATGATACTTGTTACGAATAATTTAATTAGGGTAATTTTTCAAAATATTATTATACCAGATGCTGAGCTCGTATTTTAATAGAGTATTTTGGGTTTACCCCTTTAGGAAGAATAGTATATATTAAATAAAATATATCAACGTCAAATAGCCGGAAAATATGTTGAATTGAAAGATATATATTAACTATTGTGCATCTGCGTCAAAGAGTTGCAGAGCTCTTCCAAAATGAAATATAGTTGTATTTACAAGACAAATATGATTAATCTGCACCGAATGGTGGCGGATGTCAAAAGAATTCAAATGTTCTCTGAGGATCCCGAGGATCGCCCGAATTTACTGGGAAATTTTCATAAAGATCGGTTCAGTACTTTGCCCGCCTACAAATAACTCACATTAATTTTTATATGTAAGATTAACTTTGAAATAAAAAAATCCGCCAGGTAATGCACTTGATGCTTTATTACTCAAAAGCCAAATATATGTATATAGGTGGAACCATACAGGATCGTCGGGTATGGTTGCTCCGCAGTTTTGGGTGTCCTATGAGCCATCTAAACCCAGAGCTCTTTTAAGAATGAGCAAAGAAAACACTTAAATTTAAACGGCAGTCTGCATATGGTACTAGCTCTTAGGAGTGCATGCCGAAAGAAAGCCGAACATCAACTGTGCGAGTGTCCAGCTCTCGCTAGGATGAGGCTAAAAGCATTCGGTAAACCATGCTTGCAGAATATTTCAGAGTGCTGTTGCCTTTCTCTGTATGGCACACGGAAATTTATTAAGACCGAATGATGGCTTTAGGTTGCCTGAGGTTGTGTAATCAAAATGGCTAATTTGCTAATTGATTGTTACCAGAGTGATAATCCTATTAAACTAACGAACCCTTTAAGGGTACCACAATGGGTATTTGTACGACAAGTACAAAAATATGAAGATTTACAGCAATTCGTTTTATTGAGATATATCAGACAGACATTCACAAAGCAGATTTCTGTGTAAAATTTTAAGGAAAAAGTGTGTGAAAGTTAATATAGTTTATTTTTATATATATTGGCATTTCAAATAAAACTGGCACACGCAAAAATTGCAATTGCTTTACTTTACATACATACATGACTATTTTCGTTCTGAACTTTTTGGTATATACATACATACATACATATGTCCGTATCTATTTGCAACACCCAGGTACTAATACACTCGGGTATAAAAAGTATTTAAAAATTTCCTAATTTGAAAGCGAAGAAACTCGGCGACTTTCATTACGAAGCGGCTAATATTTTTTATAATACACTCGCTGATTGAAATTTTACATTGCAGTGGAGTCAACTAAGAGCGGTGAAAGTTTAATTTTTATTTCAAATAGACCGTACCGATGAGTACGGATGAAAAGCACTGACAAAGTAAAAGTAAAAAAAAAAAAACGATATTGACGCAGTAAACAGCTGGCTCTCGCAATAACATTTATGTATAAATACAATCGATATGACACCATTCACATTGACCTACAGCTGACAAGTGGCTTCGTATACTTGACGGCTCGCACTTCAACGACTCAACTCTCACTTCAACGATTCAAAAACACGAAAACACGAAAATGTGACAAAACCAATTTGGCATCGGTGACAAGTTCGATTTTTATGCTATCCCCACGCACGCACACATACATATGTATGTATGTGGACCGCTTTTGGGATGTGCTATGTACTTTACTTTGTTGTTGCATAATCTTTTGGTATGCTTCTCGTGCACGTAGTAATTCAGATGCGATTTATACGAATTTGAATTCGAATACTGATTTTCTACACTCAACACATGTGGAACGCTACTGAGCCGCAAAGTATGCTAGAGTGCTTGCCTATTTGTGCAACAACAAAATGCTAGGTTAGCTGTGAGCGGGTGGCATCGATATAGTGCGTATCATAACTATACCACAGGGCCTTAGTGGTAAATTCAGGACTATATTTGCTTTTAATTCGTTTTTAGTTTTGTTTTGTTTTTCGTAAAAAAATAGCTCATTTAACAACACAACTCATTTAAAGCCGAACTTCAAGCCCTGTGCTAAGTTTCATATAATTCAACAATGTTTCATCAAAATTTCTAATTTTTTAATAAGAATTTTTTTTTAGGTATGCAGTTTTTAAATTGATAACATTTTTGAATAAGTTTGAAGTGGCTTTTTATTGTTTGTTAGCAAATGTAAAACTTCTTTGCTTTTGCTATGAGTAGTAGTATTAATAGTTGTGTAGTAGTAGTAGTAATACTGGTTAAGTGTACTTAGTAGTAATAGCAGTTAGTAAAAATTAGTAGTAGGATTAATAAAAATTGTAGTAGAAATTAGTCAAAATAGCGTGAACAATAGTGAAAATAGTAATAGTAATTCGAAAAATCATTATTAAAAGTAGTAGTGGACATTGGTTAAAGTAGAAGTATTATCTAGTAGTAGCATTAGTAAAAATAGTATTAGAAACTGGTTAAAGTAGTAGTAGTAATTTGTATGTTTGCATTGGTAAATATAGTAGTAGAGATGAGTGGAAATAGTAGTAGAACTTACTAAAAATGATAGTAGTAATTCGTGAAGGCACTTTTCAAAGTAGTAGTAGTTAGTAGTAGCAGTAGTAAAAGTAGTGGTAGAGATTAGTAAAAATGGTAGTAAAAATAGTAGTAGAAATAAGTAAAAATGGTAGTAGAAATTAGTAAAAATGGCAGTAGAAATTATTAAAAATGGTAGCAGAAATTAGTAAAAATATTAGTAGCTCTAAGTAGCAGCATTAGTTAAAATAATAGTTGTCATTAGTATTAGTAAAAACAGTGGTAGTAATTTGTATGTTCTCATTGGTAAAGGTGGTAGTCGAAAAGATTAAAAGAGTAGTAGAAATTAGTAAAAATGGGGGTAGTAGTAGCAGTAGTAAAACTGGTGGTAGATATTAGTAAAAATATTAGTAGTAACTAGTAGTAACATTAGCAAAAAAAGTAGTAGGAATTGGTAAAAGTACTTGTAGTAATTTATATGTTTTCATTAGTAAAGATAGAAGTATAAATGATTAAAAATAGTAGTAGAAAATAGTAAAAATAGTAGTAGCTCTTAGCAGTAGCATGAGTTAAAATAATAGTAGTTATTAGTAGCAGTAATAGTAAAAATTGTGGTAGTAATTTCTATGCTTTCATTAGTAAAGATGGTAATAGAAATGATTAAAAGAGTAGTAGAAATGGTAGTAGTAATTCCCAAAAGCATTATTAAAAGTAGTAGTAGTAGTAAGAAGTAGTAGTAGTAAAAATAGTAGCAGAAATTGTAGTGGTAACTAGTAGTAGTATTACTAAAAGTAGTAGAAGAAAGTGGTAAAGGTAGTATTAGCAATTTGTATAGATTGTAGATAGTAGTAGAAATTAGTAAAAATTGTAGTAGTCATTAGTAGTTGCATGAGTTTGAATAGTAGTAGTTATCAATAGTAGCAATAATAAAAATTGTAGTATAAATTACTAAAAATAGTAGTAGTAGTTAGTAGTATTAGTAGTAGTAGCAGTAGCAATACCATTAGTATTAGTTGTAGTAGAAATAGTATTACTCCCGCACTTCTATAAGATACTGCAATTGTCCCGAAATATATAGTTCAAAAATAATGCCGAAATAATCCAAAACTTATCCTCAACTGGTACTGAACAACGCGATGGCGGCACGACGTGGCGGCATTTTTTTTTTAATTTAATAAAAATTTGCACAAAGTTTGAGCTCGGCTATTTACAGTTGTTTTCTTAGAAGTAACCCTCTTTTTAAAAAAGGTTGACTAAAAGTTAATGAAATACAAAAAAAGCGCCGAGACTTGTCAATAACTCCCAGTGGTATAGTTATGCTACGCACTATACCTACATACCAACATATACGTATAGTACGAAGGCCCATGTTTGTATCCTGTTCCGGTGCAGCGAGTACAAAACAAAACCCGGCGTAGTAAAGCGTATAAATCATGGTCGACTCAATTACAATGGTTCTAGCATTCAAATGGTTTTTTTTTTACTATTGCGCTCGTCAGTGACATTTTTCTTCTATTTTGCTTTTATTTTGCTTTTACTTTGTTCCTTAATCCTTCTTCCTCCGCCATTGCACAAGCACTATATGAATGCCTGAGTTGGAGTGCAAGTGTGTTTAGCGCGAAAAATGTACACAAACATTTCGTAATTGTGTAAACATTTCGCTTTTATGCTCAGTAATTCATTTGTTGTACGCCTTCTTCGTTCCATTTGTACTACTTGCCTTTTTTACACTTTTTATTAAAGGCGCACAAAGCGAAATGCGTATTGCGTAAAGTTTTGCCATAAAAGATTTTCTTTAGATTTCTATCGGAACTTGAATGATTGCTGAGCAGCATTTCTAAATTTTGTAATTTTATGTAAGAGGTTTTACGTAATAATTACACACGTACATACGTACATTAAGATACTCTAAATTATTACGATAACATATGAAAAGTGTTAATACCTTTATGACGGTATTCAGTAAGCAGTCGCTAGTCACTAATTGGGGCCTTTCAGGGGTGAGATTGATTTTAACACTACTCGGTATTCATTAAGCAATCTCAAGTATATAGTCTCAAAATAAAGTCACTAGTTTGTCAGCTGGTCCTGAGCAGGTCATTTAACAAAGAAATTGAGGAAAGCATGGAACAAACGCGAAAATGAAGTAGCACTCGATCTGTACCTTGGTCGTTCGCTATATTTTGTTTAAATCTGTAAAAGGTATTTAATTTGCATAGCTCATAATAAAACAAAACTAATTGTTTACATTTACTTATGTATCTTGTTCTGCCATTTTCATTGGATCTGCATATGGATGAGAAACTGTATTTATCGATTGTTGATAGATCCAAACTTTACACATAATTTAAGTAATCGGTTCACATAAAACCATATTTTTTTAATTTTTAAAGAGCACTTATGCTATTGACAAATATTTCAAAAAGTATATTGTGTGCTATCGATCAACACATTTTCATTCCGGTTGATTGTACATCTCTAGTTGAACAAACCATCAGCTGATTGTCTCTACTGCTTTTCACCATAGTCTTTGGTGAAATTCTTTGAGACTGTGGCTCACTGAATACCGAAATCGTCTAAAGTCACAAAAAATTCTCAAATTTTGTAAATGGAGTTTATTCGCGCCAAAAATTTCGAACGCAAACTATTGAAAAAAACAAAACAAAACATTTCAATCATTTGCGCATCCAATTTTGTGTGAAAATTTTGAAGTGTAAAAAATTGCATTAATCTTTAAGTAAATAGATGTGTAAATGTTTAATTCGATTTTATGTATGTATAAAAATTGATTTCTGGCCAAAAATTTGTTGTTAGTTTTTCGATTGAGATGGTGTAGGATATTAATTTCCTCGAAACCAATTTCGAGCATATTTGTATTCGAAAAAATAGTACATGTTTTATGTTATAGATAGAACATAATAATCTTAATTTTTAAGTCTTAATCAACTTTTATTTATTTGATCAAGCAAAAAATAAACACAATTAGTATGTTCTTAACGTACCACGCATATTTTCCAAAATTACATCGAATTCAGTAGATAATTTAGTGAAATGTAAAATATTAATTTTTTTTTGTAAATTTATTGATAACGAGTATCTTTCATTAGATGCTAGTGAGGTTACATAAATAAAAAAAACTAATATTACTCCTAGAAAAGCTAAAAATTATATATAAGAAAATTTAAATATTTTAGCTATTAATCGAGATTTGCAAAGTTTGTAATAATAAAGTTAATCCTATAGATGGAGGTTGATTTATATGAAATAAAATAAAACAAGAGATTAATGCTGAAGAAAATAATAAAAATTGTATAATATCAGAAGATAGGTTATTTAAAATATTAGTTTTGGAGATGAATGGTCAAGTTTTTTACTTTTCCTTTGAAATTTTAAAAGGTTATTATTATTTTTGATTTACGAAACCAATGGTTTTGTTAAACTATTAAAACTAATGTTAATAATTTTATATTTGGGTTTACCTTGCTTTTTTATTTTTAATAGGTGTTTTTGTATCTGTACCAAATCGTAAATATTTATTATCAATACTTTTGAGATAATAACATATTGTATTAAATTTATTTATTTTTATTACTTATTTTCTTAAACTTAATGGATTTCCGAAAATTTTTTTTATATTTTTAACTTTTGGAGTTTGTGATATTTTTACCTTTTAGAGTTTCTATTTTAGTTTCAATAATCTGAACTCATGGAAATGATTATTTTCCCTCTTTTAATATTTTAAAACTTTAAAAATAATTTTTATAACAATTTTTATTATTCCTGTTTGACACTATTGAACTGATTTAGCACTTATTTAATTGCAAAAAAAAAAACAATTATTCTCCAAAAAATTTTCGCATTTCATTGGCATTAACTTCGCTGCGACTATAAAGCGCGCAATTAGAGAAAGTAATAGTAAGTGGAATTCAAATTTGTGCAATACATTTAGTAGACGACCGCTCACTTATATTTTGTATGGTGTGTGAAAGATTTATCGAGCCTCATACTTTGTAGTAAAATTTCATTTGTTGAAAACCTTTTTCTTGGAGGGAAATAGCTTACATAATTTATTTATTTATGTATTTCATGAAATCAACAAACCAAACTTGTTACTCCCTACTTAGGTCATATAATTATGATCTAGATGTTTTTGAATCGATTAGTAAATTATACGTTTACTTAACCTATAATTCAAATACAAAAGCGACCGAAATGTACATATATAAAGATAAACAGAAATGTCAAACGTCTAACTGGGTGGCCGTGTGTCCAGTAGCAACTTTCAATTGCTCTACCCTAGAGCCGGATTAAGGGCAGGGCCGACGGGGCCGCGGCCCGGGCCCCCCACCTTTGGGGGGCCCCCACAAAATGAAAGAACAAAATCATTTTTTTCATCAGTACAAACGATTTTTTTTTGCTTTGACATTTTTATTCCATTTTATTTGATTTCATTTTTGTTACTCAGTTGATTTGAAAAAAATATTATTATATTACTCGACACAGTTGGTCATTGTCATTCGTAAAAAATAACCTTACGCACTCGCATTGTAACTGGGTTAATCTTGACAAAAATATACGCCTAGTGTGATTATTAAAACAGCATCGAATCATAACTATTATAACTTTACTTACACTAACAAACTTTAAAAATCTAAAGCGCACAGCGTTTGAATAATAAAAAATTAGTTGTGTTCAAGCAGCTGCGTTAGTGACTATATATGTATATACATTGTTCTCAGTTTGCCTTAGGTACGCATAGGCCTAAGGAAATTCCATAATTTTCATTTATCGAATATAAAATGTCAGTGAAATGTCAGGCCCTCCGTAATCGTCCATTTCGCAAAGACACAGTCATGACATAATGCGTATTGCTTCAAAATAGTATTTTTAGTCATCAAAAGGTTTTCTGTTTTATAATTGAACTACGGGATCTTTTATATGGTCGGCAGTGAAAATGTGTTTGATTTTGTTTATAGATAGATGAAAAAGAGGGGCCCACACGTATCCAGGCCCCGGGACCCCCACATTCTTAATCCGACCTAGAGCCTCTAGGGTCACTAAGAGCATTAACACTTTAAATTTATAAAGCTAAAGTAAATTTATGCCGTTTGGGTGGTCGTTTATAAAAGTCAGTTTGTTAATTCCGCAGTTAGTAGCTTCCAAAGTCGACACTTACGACACCTTTTTCAGTTTTAGTTCAGAGACTTGTAATTCATATTCAGAATTTCCATTTCAAATTCAGAAAATTGCAATTGAAGTTCAGAAAATTACAATTTAAGTTCAGAATTTCCACTTTAAATACACAAAATTACAATTCAAATTCAAAATTTTCAATTGAAGTTCTGAAAGTTACAATTCAAATTCAGAATTTCCATATTAAACTCACAAAACACTAATTTTAATTCAAAAAATTACATTTCAAATTCAGAAAGTTATCATGCTATTTCAGAAATTTTAAAATTATATATTCACTGTACGATTTGGAGATTTTATGTTGCATGGAAGCAATTAGAACAAAGTTTTTAATTTTTTTTTCATTTAATTCAGTATTGAACTGTATTATCATAATTTACACGAAAGGCAACAACAAATACTATTGTTGACCAAATTACTTATATTATTTCACACGTATACAAATTAATTTCTGTTTTTGGTTCGTGTTGTTATTGGTACTACAATTCTTGTATTGTTACTGTTGATCATATAAAAATAAATAATTACATGCTTACATACATATGTACTTACATAGAGGTGAAGACTAAGTGTTAAACTTATTCTACGTGCAAACTGTTTATTAATATATAATTTTAATATATGTATGTACATACATATATATGTATGTGTTACATTGAATTGTAAGGTATAAACAGTTTTCAGAATTATACATAATTCGGAAATTTTCTGAACATAAACAGTAAATTTCTGAATTAGAAACGAAAATTTCTGAATTCGAATTGTAACTTTTTGAATTTAAAATGAAAATGTCTGAATTTGAGATGGAAATTCTGAATTTTAATGGTAATTTGCGGAATTTGAATTGTGATTTTCTGAATTTAAATTGAAAATTCTGAATTAGAATTGCAACTTTCTGAACTTTAATTGGAAATTCCGAATTTGAAATGAAAATTCTGAATTTTAAACGGAAATCCGGAATCTCTTTTTGTTCGGTTAAAGAGCGAAAGATGTCCGATGAATGCAAAATAACTCAGCAATATTAAAGCGACTCTAACTATTTCTTCCTAATTTCTCTGAAATATATCAACAAAATTATTTTCAGGCAGTGCCCCGGTTTAAAATAGGAGCATTACTTTTTAAAAAATATCTTAGAAATACTTTTTTACCAACTAAAATTGGTTGATATTCTTTTTTTTTTCTTGTAAGCAACTAACTTTGTCTCTGCTTTTGATTTCAGTAACTTTCCAATAAACTTGAAAGAGAGTAAAACAACTTTTTTTTTCCAACTGCAATAAAACTGTTTATTTGCATCTATTGGAAAGTTCTAAACTATTTTAAAACAAGTAAAAACAGCGCTGTCTTCGGCTATGCCGAAGGCTTCATACCTTTCATGAATGGAAGAATAGTAAAAAACGTGTTATTGTATTACAATTTCGTATTACCTATAGTTAAAAGCGAAAATTTCCTTCAAATCAATAAAAATAATTCTAGTAAAGGCATTGTTATAAATTATTTAATGCTTTTCCTTATGTAATTAAAAAGAACTATGTTTTAAGAAGGGAATGGTTTTTGAATATTTTTAATATCGTATCGACGCTTGATATTCAACATTTAAAAAATACAAATAATTAAGTATTAATATGTAAGACCTACATATGTCGGTCTTTGAAAACAGTTATCAGATCCGTAAATAGTTCCCAAACGTTTAACGCTATGATTCATGTGATATTGCGCTGAGCTTATTACTTTTCGCAATAAATATTTGTCCTGAATTTATCTTGCTGATTTACACTGTGAACTCCGATCTTGATGAATACTAATATATAGCTAATAATGGCTGATATTTCTGCAAAATTTCAAGCCTTTAGCTGCTTAAATGGAGCAGTTATGGCGCAAAATTCAATATCTGAATAATCGGTTGTATTATATGTTATAGTCACCCGATCTGGCCGATTCCGACAAATGTTTAATCATTTGTACAACGACACCTGCTCACCAAATTTCACAAAATAGCTCTAAAATTGAGGGACTAGTTTGCGTTCAAACAGACGGACAGACGGACAGACGGACAGACAGACGGGCATGGCTAAATCGACTCAGCTCATCGTCCTGATCATTTAGGTATACTTTTTGATGGGTCTACTTCTTCTCCTTCTGGCACTTACAAACATCGGATCAAACTTAATATACCATTTCATTCTCATGAAAGGTATAATTAGTCTGTTTCTAACGAATTTCATAACTGCCGGTTTGCAGTTATTTTAAAAAATGTAGAGATTATAGATGGGTGCGCGACTAAATATTCGGTCCCGATCCCGACCATCCCAACGTTTTTCAAATTTGTTCTGCTGGTCCCGTGGGTCCTGTTATACATACATATATCACTGCATAAACTCATAAGAACTCCACCTTAATATATACATATATGCACGGATTCTTATTTTTAATACTGAATACTCTTTTTTTCATTCAAAAACGCATGCATTTTTCCAAGTTTTTTTAAGGTAAACTTGTTCTTCCATGGCAATTCCCCCAAGATCACCTTATACGAGTTCGTATTGAATCACTCTTTAAAATTTTAGAAGAAGTGGCAAGTTGTCGATGAAGCATATAAAGTCGATTTTTTTTCCTAATTTCTTTCTTCTTGGTATAGCAAATGAGTTTGTTGTACATTCCTTGTAACACTACCTGTCATTGTGTGTATAATTTGTTAGTGTAGCATTTGTTTCTGAACGATTAGCAACGCCCTATTTAATAGCAAACCAAAATTATACAAAGAAGATTTCCTGCGTCATCGGAAGTTGGCGATTTGGTCTTTAGTGTCTGCTAATCCCACCTATTTTAAAATTAAACCCATTGGTCCCGCGGGTCGCGTGTTGTAGATTCTATTTTATACTACCTTCCACATAATGCATTCGGTGCAAAGCAGTTCATTTTAAGTTTCTTTTTACAGTTCTACTCTGCAGATTTGGTTGCAATAATTTTTCACCTTAAATTTTGTAACTAATACTTGTAACAGCCATTCTGGTCTCAATGTAACAAAGAAAACTTCACCTTGTGGTGAAAATAAAATGATGGGCAGCACTGTTGACAGCCGATTATTGAAATAATAAATTTGGCAAAGTAAAGCAGGAACATTTTTTTTTAATTATTTACTTAATTTATGAAATAAATTTTTTTGCAGAAGGTTCGGACAAAAAATAGGTTGGACATGGGGAATGGGTCACTGCTGTACCGTAAATTTTTTAAGAGCCGTTTCATTCCAACACCCTTTCTTGCTCCATTTCCTTAGCTCAAAGGCGTAAAAGTGCTTCTTATATTCTATATTTGTAAAATTAAACATTTTATGCGTGAATTCAATAAGCACATTTTATTTGTCTTATGTAACTTAAATTTGATTTTTCAATTACAAAATATGCATAAAAACAGCTATAACTTCCTTACTGCCAATTTTTGTAATATTTGTCTCGGTATTATGAATTCAGAATACCGAAATTTTCAATTTGTACCATAAGTGGTCAATTGTGACCGTGGTGAGTATTGTAATTGACATTAGTTAGTAGGTTAATTTTTGAGTCTGCCTGCTTTTTTCCGGTCCTTTTGTCCCGACACTTCCATAAATAACCCGAACCCTAGTGCAAATTTCCATTCACATTTAAAAACTCAACTAATTCGACTAACTTTGTCTTTCAGAAAAGTGCACGACTGTAGACGTTCTTAGAAAACTCACTCATATAACTGTACATATGTGAAAATATAGCTATCTACATATAGAGACATGAGCATCGCCGACAATGATAAACAAAAATCAACTCCAGCCGTGGATTGCTTACAAAAACATCATCAGACTGTAAAAACAGTAACGTGAAAGGATAGAAATAATAAAAAAAGGGGAAAAATAGAATCGCAAAGTCACCGTGTCAGAAGCAATAGCGCGTACTTATTTTTCGTGAAAAGTGACAGCTATGAGTACGTCACGCAGTCGTGGCGCTCCATGCATGGCAACACATATCATACACTTACACCTAGATGATCGTCTTTACAGAAACAAAACAAAAATTATACATATGTATGCATGTGTTCACCTAGTTTTATATCCTGTAGGGAAATCTACTGCAACTTTGTGAATAGGTAATCAACTTTCAACTTTTTTGTGACACTGCGTTGGCTAAACAGCTCCTTGTTCAATAAGCTATAAAGTTGCTTATTTTTTTTATTGCGGTGCATCTCTTTTTCGATAATACTGAGAAATATTCAAAACTTTTTGCAAGACAGTTCTCTGTTATTGGTAAAATATCATCATTTGAGTTTTCCATAGTTTTAAATTTTGATGGGTTTAAATTAAAAAAAAAAAACGCCTATACGACTTTCATTATTTTGATATCGTGATTAGTCAGCAAATCTGAAGTTGTTGTTGTTGTCGGGCTAGCTACACCCTGCAAGATCAGCTTACCCATGGTCGTTATTTTCAAACTCATCTAAGGGGAGGCCTAGGAAACGTGCTGTTTCGATAGGGTTAGACCATAGGGAGAGGGGAGTTAGATGAGTGGGTTTGTTTAGGTATGTGAATGGGTGGTTGATATCGTGCAGGAATTCTGCACCTGCCGCACATTCATTTATAATGTCGTGGTCGAGTCTGGATAAGTAGGAGTTGAACTTACTACAATATCTAGATCTTAGTTGGGTCAGAGTGACGCGAGATTCTCGAGGCAGCTGTAGCTTTTCGTCTGCTATGGGTGGTGGTATGACTGCAATGACAGCATTCACAGGGCAGAGTTCGTAAAGATGGTAATTGACTCTTGGTGAATGTTGTTCAGAGCATGTCTGTACGCCATCGGACTTGAGTTAACGGAGATGTCCCATGACGTGCCATGAAGGCGGCCCGGCCATTTGCAAGCTCCTGTTTGGTTGTGTCCACTCAAAAGGAGAGCAGGCTATCGAAGGTCACCCCCAAGATCCTCGGATGGTTAACCGTTGGGATGGGAGTGCGATAAACATTGATGTTCAGTTCCAGCCTGACCTCCTTTGTCCATGCAGTGAATATAATAAGGTCGCCGAGAACTTAGTGGGGTTAGACAGTCGGTTCTACGTACCGAAATCTCCCAGGTTTCCCCCGGCCAAGGGGATCCCCCATGCCTTCAATTCAATAAAAGTTGAGAGCGTCGTGTAAAAAACAAAATACCATGAATCTGATCAACTGGACAAGAAAGAAAGATCAGACAGGGAAAGCTACACAAATTTGAGAGTAGACTGGGATATTTGACAACAAGCCTTCAAAATAAAGCCAAAAAATAAAAACAGAGCTACAGCAATCGCTTCCAAAAGATATTTCGATCCGAACCGTTCAACGAGATGGGCATGTCTTCTAGGAAGTCTGCAACAAAGTCACTTTTAAGCACAAAAATTAAAGAACAGCGGTTCAACTGGGCCAAAAGAAAAGTAAATTAGACTGAATCTGAATTGGGAATCGCCATATATTCTGATGAGTTCAATGGCCATGACGGCTATCGCATGGTTCGAAGTAGACCAAGTGAATGATTTGCGGAAAATTGCACATTACCTACTGCAAAGCAATCTCCCTATATAGAGTTTTGGGTATGCATTACAAAATTCAAATCGGAGTCAGTAATTAAAATAGCTATACCCTCTATTAAAAATATAAAAAAATTGAATGCCAAAAAGTAATGCCAAAGGTAATTACCAGAAAAGGAACCATATCCAATTTCCTTTCAGGAGGATTTAGCGCCATGTCATCGTTCATGAACTGTAAGTTCAACTATGAACTTTTTACCCATTCAACTACTTATGACTATTTTTCGGCCTATGATCTATCTAACGTTGAACAGATTACAAAACTGTAGAAAGATTTGGTTACAGTGTCACCAGATTGGCCAGAGAATAGTCCGCACCTCAATCCAATGGAAACCGTTTCGGCAATTATGAGGAATTAAATGCGCAAAACCAAGCCTAAATTAATGACGGAACTATGAAAACCCATCAGCAGCCATACAGCCCTGATCATAATGTTGCCTCTGACATGTTGCCTTACTTACCTGTGGATACTACGCAATCTTGATGATATTCCTCGCCAATTCGGCGCTTCACGTACGACGTACCAGGTGGTTCAAATAACTGTAGGAAAGATGAAAAAAATACATATTGGAAAATTCATATTATTTCTTCGAAACTGTACTAGAGCAAGAAATACTGATTTTTTTATGTCTTAAAAAAATATCTAATAACCTTACCTCGAAGTTCGATGCATCGGACCATAGAACTTTCGCCCAATCTTGCTCTGTAAAATGTTGGTATTGAAGCGGCCATACCAATCTCTTTTTTACTATTATTTTCTGAAATCCACGGCTTCAATCGGGCTTTGCGTCATCTAGCTGTACGAGCACTATTATTTTTTCGAATTTTGTTCAAAAGGACAGCATCGTGGGATGAAGAGTATTTTTTACGGCACGTGAGGCATATGCGGATATGATTTAGATCTTTTTTTTTGCTTTCGAGAATTCCTTGGTAAAACTAGTAAGGAAATGCATTCACAGACCGGAATATTGGAAACTCAATGTGACTAAAAATATCAGCCCCTCTTAAACCATCGCTATTCTTTCATACCGCATCGTAACATTTATGGTAACAAAGGGAAAGCTCCTTCGTCATATATTTTAGAGACAATGGGACACATTTTTAATATTGTAACCTCTGACTAGCGGATGGAGTTACTGAATACCTTCCTTGTCCCTCCTTTGCATTTCATTTAGCCAAGCTTTACTTTGAAGATTTAAATAAGGTGAGAAGATATAATCTAAGTATATTTCATAGGTTCATGTTTTTTCGACGCAAAATACATAATTATTTCTTGTATATTTTTTTTAAAGAAATATTCTATGTTTTTCGAAGTTAGCCTCCAATATCAAGTTCGAAATTGGAACTTTGTTAAAAAATTACTTTTTTTCTTTAGTTATCATATGTAAACAACTAAACAAGTAAAAATATTGGTGTATCCCGCCATTTTCTCTTATTTAAATGACATCTAGCCTTTTTTGTTCAAGTTTATATTTTAATACCAGATGTCAGAATTTCAAAAAATGAGAAACCTTATAGATATATGTATCACAAAATTGTCATTTGTTAACGACCTCTTCTTTTGCTCCTAATAATATCTAAATTAAAAATTTCGGAGGGTAACTTTGAAAAATTTATAACTTAATTATTTTTTTTTTACTATGACTCAAATATTGCTTTGGTCCAATACCCTGCCGAGTAATGTAGAGGGTTAAAGTTGTATAAATATCTAAAACAAGTATAGATACTGATCTGTAGATTGAAAATTTCTCTAAAGGAAGTATCGAAGGCGATACCGGAAATGCAATGGATTATATTTGGACTACTTCCCCTTGCACCATTTATGGTAAAATCTGTCAATAAATTTAGAAAAAATGAGGTCTTTTATCATAAATCAAGAACCCAATGAAGAACAAATCAGTATCGGCCCTTAATTTTATCGATAACAATCGAAAACTGTGGGCTCCCATAACCAAACTGGACGAAGCATTTTAGCTTTTTACTCAACTGTGCCTTGATTTTTACTGGCTCTAGAAGCTTTTTTTCATGCTCGAAAATTGAAATAAAAATAAATTATACAATCAAATTAAAACATATTAAAAATGTATGCAATCCCTCACATTTTTTCCCCCTTGATCAAAGAACAAAGCAACTTTGCGACTACAGAGCTGTCAATGGATTGGCACGTGTGAACGCACTTGGTTTATACGCTGTAATTTGGATGAAAGTAAGTAGTTTACGTTGTAATATGAACATGATTTAATCTTCGAAACTGCAGAGTGGATTTTCATGGGCTTTAAACTGCTGACTAGGCATTAACCTCGAACATAATGCAGGATATATCTTATCAAAATATTGCATTGCAAAAAAAAAGTGCGTATTTTGTGGAAATGGTTTTCTAAATTAATTTTAGTTTCAATAAAATTTTATTTTTTCAACCTCAGAATATGAAGTGATTGAGTTGTTGAGTTGTTGAGCAAACCGATAGTAAGCTTTTTCAATTCCGAACTTGTAAATTTGACTGCAGGATACCTTTACTGTCCTCACATACTACAAACAAAGTTTATACAGAGTTGAGCGCACAGCAAGCTTTTCATTTCTCAAATACAATATGAATTTCAATAACATTGCTTATTTCCGTGCAAATGTGCGACTGACAGATGGTGCGTTCAGTTTGGGGAGCATCCTAGTTTAATGCACAAACAGTGAAAGCACGCGTGCATGTACTCACACATACACACACAGCAGAGTAAATAAGCAAATATGTGTTAGTGTGTTAAGACCCTTTCACTTCTTTCTATGCTATGGAACATTTCGTTCATGAAATTTGGGGAATATAAATATCAATCCAAACAAAAAGTTGCACAAAAATGGCAATTGTAAATGTGTCTTTGACTTCTTGAAGTAAATTTTACGCGTTTTAACAATAACAATTTTCACATGTTCAAAACTTTGAAGGATATATGAATATATTTATTTACATTTAAAATAGTGAATGAACGAGCCACAGTCAGATTTTTTATAATAATTTTTTTCTACTTTAAACTGTTCTACATTTAATTATAGGAATTTATATGGCTGATTTCATATCAGATTTGCTGTCGATGCTGCAAATTTCGATGAGATGTTTTTTTATGCTTTTTAACAATAGACAGTTATTTTTTTACTTCGCTCAACAAATATTTTTGGCTAACTGCCTTTTTTTCAATGACACTGGCGTCTTACAGCTCCAATAACTTGAGAACCGGACTCGTAGAAAAAAAATCCGTAAAGTAAAAATTATAATTTTCTTTCTTCCTTGCAATACTATAAGCATTTATTTAATAAAATTGTACCCCCAAAAATAATTATATTTATAAATATTAATAACAAATTGATTTTTCTGAAATTTGAGCAATTTGATTTTTCGCTTTTCATCTCAATAAATGCTCTAAAATCTTCCGGAAAACATATTAAAATATTATGATGGAAGCAGAAGCAGATTTGAAGTTATAGAATTTAAATGAACCTCATGCACGAACGCCAATTCACTTCGCGCACGCATATCGAGAGATAATGACGAAAAATACAATTCCTAATGTTTCTAATAAGCAGAATCTTTCACAAGAACGACAAAGATACTTGGCTATCAGTATGTTTCATGAGACTCCTGCCATTTTGAGTATCTCTTCATAACCTACAAAGAAAAGTAAAGGATATATTTTTAAGAGAACTACTTTAAAAAATTAAAATAATTCATCGAAATTTGCAACATCGACTGCAAATCTGATATGGAGTCACTCATATCTGCATATGTATGTATAAGAAATGTGTTTGTTGTGATTTAGAATGGCAATAGAAAGTTAACTAAATTGGCGGCTATTAAATCTTTAAGAATAAAAATAAAAATAAAAATCCTTTACAATTCTTGTAAAAGGCTCCTTTCTAAACTTCGGAAAGGTCGTCTACAATGGAGACGGGAAAAGCAAAATAGCTGCAAGTGGATCCCCTTTCATCCTCATCGAACGCATGTAAAAATTCGCTTTGTGATTTTCATCGGTTTTCGGAAATTCGAAGAACTATCGATAACTTAGGAAATCCGTAAGACTACGCTAAAGAAAAACTTATTTGGATTGTAGAAAAACAGCTATCAAAAGAATGAATGGAATAGCGCTTAGCCGCTTCTTTTGAAGAAAACAGATTTTATTCTACGTCAGTTCTTACTCATTTTGAAGAAACCATCGCAGGTTCTTTTGTTTTTTCAGTGCACCTACCATTTCATCTTCATAAATGACATGATTACTCATACGCCATGTGAAACCTAAGTACTGGACTTACTACACCTTTTTCAGTTTTAGTTCAGAAACTTGCTATTCATATTCCTAATTTCCATTTCAAACTCGGAAAATTGCAATTGACGTTCAGAAAATTACAATTTAAGTTCAGAATTTCCACATTAAATTCAGAAAATTACAATTCAAATTCAGAATTTCTATTTCAAATTCAGAAAGTTACAATCCCAAATTCCGAAAGTTGCAATTCAAATTCAGAATTTCTATTTCAAATTCAGAAAGCTACAATACCAATTCAGAATTTCCACTTTAAATTCAGAAATTTACAATTCAAATTTAGAAAGTTGCCATTCAAAGTTACTTCAAGTGCTTCTAAGTACAAGCAATTAAGTCACAAATTTGCTAAATTTTTTTAATTTCATTCAGAAAAGTCCACACATGTCACTTTTACATTAAGAAGAGATCAATGTCCTGCTGTATTTCTCAACAATAATCAGATTCCTACTAGTGATAAGGTCAACTACTTAGGGATGCATCTTGATCGACGGCTAACTTGGAAACCCCATATTAAGGCTAAGCAAAAGCAACTAAAAATAAAAACAAAACGGATGTATTGGCTGTTGGGTCGCAAATCTCAACTAAGTCTAGAAAACAAATTACGGCTATACAAAGCTATACTTAAACCTATTTGGACCTACGGCATACAGCTTTGGGGTACTGCTAGCAAATCCAATGTGGAGATCCTGCAACGGTATCAATCTAAAACATTACGATCAATGGTTAATGCACCTTGGTTTGTCACTAATGAAGCTATTCACAAGGACCTGGGTATTCCATTTATAAAGTGTGAAATACCAATATACAGTGCTAGATATCTTACACGCCTATCTAACCACATAAACCCAACTACTATTTGTTTATTAGATACCACTAATGAAACTATACAGCTAAAGCGCCGCCATATCTTAGACTTGCCATTCCTCTAAATTTGAATTCTCTCTACAAAAAAAAAAAAAATATATATGTATATATATCTATGTGTACATATATATAAATATATATTATTATAGGTATTTATATGTATGTATATGTGGAAATATATACATTATATATATAATATAAAAAAAAAAATAAAAAATTTTAATAACTATAATAAAAGGCTGGAAATCTTAAGTTAAAAATAGATAAATAAGAACCCTACTTTAAGTGAGAAATTATAATGAACCCTATAATGAAGCTAAGCAATCTTTAACTAATTTTGAATTGAATTTATACAACAAAAGAATGTATGTAAATATATCAAATTTTATACATATTTCTCTATGTAGATTTGTGCAACGTAAACCTACCGCTGTCATTATCTTATAAGATCTAATTTGCTGAATGTCTCATGTAAGATAGATTGCAAATAAAATATAAGTTAAAAAAAAAAAAGTTCATTCAGTATACATACGAACTGAGTTATCATAAGCTATGTACACCAAAGGCAACAAAAAATATTATGCATTGTCCCCCAAATTAATTTCTCTTTTTGGTTTGTGTTATTATTGTTAATGAAATACATATGTACATATAGCATGTATACCATATACAACAATTTTTGTATTATTACTGTTGATCATATGAAAATAAATAATTTCTTACCTACACATACATACAATACATACATAGAACTGAAGACTAAGTGTTAAAGTTATTCTCCGGGCAAACTATTTAATAATTAAAACTTTAATATATACACATATGTAAACCTATTTATATTGCATGCAAGGTATAAACAGTTTCAGAATTATGTACATACATAATTTAGAACTTTTCTGAACTTAAATTGTAAATTTCTGAATTTGAATTGTTACTTTCTGAACTTGAAATGAAAATGTCTAAATTTGAAATGGAAATTCTGAATTTAAATAGAAACTTTCTGAATTTGAATTACGGGTCTCTGAATTTAAAATTGAATTTCTGAATTTGAATTGGAACTCCTGAGCTTTAATTGGAAATTCTGAATTTAGATTGTAATTTACATTTATAATTTGAAATGGAAATTCTGAATTTGAAATGGAAATTCTGAACACAAATTGTAACCTTCTGAATTTGAAATGCAATTTTCTGAACTAAAACTGAAAAAGGTGTAGAATAATTCTAATAGGAAATCATGTTTTTTTTTTCATTTTTTGTGTTCCTACTTTGACCAGCTATTATTAGCAATGATATTCCTAAAATCCCTCGACTATAATTCGTTTTATTTTACACTTCTACAATATGCAAATTCTTAAACACAATACTGTCATTGTAAATAAACATCATTTACATGTATACATATCGATTCGTTACTAGAAGAGTGCCATTATCCAAAAGACCGAAAACTCGAAAAAACGGCTTTGAAGTTTTGAATTTACTCTCATGGTAAAAATTAATAAATTTTTCATTCTAGTGAGCAACCAGAACTATCCAATTTTTACCCAACATATAAGAATAGGTAACGACCATTTTCGAATACTTAACTGGATTTTAATTTCTTGATTATGGCTTAGGTTTAATAATAGGTATTTTGTTAATAGGATTTTATAAATGCCCTTTTGCATTTATTAACCCATGCTTTCTTTAAAGGCTTTATTTATTATATGTGCTAGTGTTACTATTCATAATATAAATAGTTCGCAAGATATTTGTAGAAGGGCTAGGAATTTATATACTTTTCACGAAGCGTGAAATTCAACAGTCTAAGTATTTGGTTTTTTGAAAAAAAAGAAAATTTATCAAGCGTCTTATTCACAAACACGTCAAGGTCGTGATTACAATTAAGGACAGGGACGACACTTTTTTAAATACTCTGGTTTTCGCGTACCCGAAATTTTGACTATTGTTTTTAGAATGAAATTTGCGAGTTTAAAAAAAAATAATATTTTTTTATCACAGAAGTTGATCACATAATTCAATTTATAATTCCATATTTTTAGTATTGCATTACCACAGCTTGGCAAAAAGGCAGATTGTCCAATTGGTCTTAAGCAGAAGTGCAACCGCCATTTTGTTGGCGAAATTATCCCAATTCAGTTTAAAGACACTCGAACCATGGAAATAAGAAATGCCAAAAAGTGAAAAAAGCTATTATAATACGAAAGAAAATCTTAAAAGCCAGTTTAACAATTCTTATCAGGCATTACATATCTTAATTTTTAATATTGAACATCCTAAACTTTGTCACACTTCGCTAAAAGCTAAAATTACTTCCGGTTTTATTTCGATTTTATCAATATCTGAACGAGCTCGAGTTTAGTGAATTTAAAAGTATTTGGAAAAATTGCAAATCTACAGTAATTACAACCATATTGCTGCTATTTCGTAAGCGAATTATGAAAGCCCTAAATGAGTATTTTTCATGATGAAAAAATGAAAAATTAACCAAATAAACAAAAAATCCAAAGACTGAAAAATATTAACAATTTTGGTTAAAAATTACCAAACTGATAACACTGAATATAGCTTCGATCCCAACCTAGGCATTTGAATAGTCGTCTATTGCCAACGAGGTATTGTTTTATGAAATTAAATTTATTCAGTCAGACTTTTTTTTTGTAAAATACATCGCTGTTGTCTGAGAAAAATGCCAACCTACAATGGTAAGTCGATTTAAGTGCAATATATAATATGTACACTTAAATAAACTATCCAATAAGCATACCATAACAAACTTGGCCTACTAAACACTCATAGCAGATTAGCTGAAAAAAATAAATAGCTGATAGTTGATAGTGAAAATGAAAAATTATTTTTATTCTATACAGTAATTTAATCACTGCATGTGAATAGCAGATATTATGTTCGATTTAATAGCTTCCACTTATGGTATATATATGTATATATTTAGTATACTACTATTAGAATGACTTTAATGATAAGTGGCAAGCAAAACGTTTAAAAGCTTTTATGTCGGTACACACAAGTACCAATATAACGTCACACACATATGACTACATATATACTTAAATGCATGCTCCATTTTTTTGTAATTTTTTGTTGTTTAATTTTCCGTTGAATTGGCGCAAATGGCCTCAATTTGTTGCCGCAGTTTGCAAAATTACAGTTTATTTCATGTTCAATATGGATGTATGGATGTATGAATGTGCATATATTTTTTTTTCGCCAACGCTTTTATATTGTTTAGATGTTGGGTTTAGTAGTTTTGCCAGCAATTGAGGGTTAATTGCCACTTTCTCAGCTCTGCATGCAACACTGCTGCACTCGGAGTTGTGCCGCACACACACACAGACGCATAACAGAATAACACCCACCGCCGCATGCTATATATGTATTTGGATAAAAGTATGATACATACGCGTGCCCAAATCTTGCCACCGTTAAATGTTTAAAATCAGCACTGCGCCACCACCGTACCGTCGAACATCCGCACTTTCACCAACCAACCAACCAACCAACCAACCGGCCAACGTCGTCAACAACTTCAACTAAATGCGATTTGCTAGCCACTTCACTTTCTCATATTTACGTATGAATTCGTTTCTGTGTGTGTGTGTGTGATTGTGGTTGTATATTTGCAAAGAAAAATACATATACAGTCCCGGTCAATTAATTAGCAAGGATGTCCTGACAATCTCAGTAGTGCGATTCACTAACTTGAAACGGTGCGACAATCGCAATTTTTGACAACAATATTTGTCGTTTGCACTAACGATTGTGCCATTCCCTGACTTATTCTTAACGACACTTAAAAGCTGTCTCGCTGTATTTATTCAAATTGATAAACCAAATGTCAAAAGAAACGAAAAGCACAAAGCGGAATAGAGAAAAAACAAACGAATGCCTGCTACCAAACATCACGTTTTTATTATATTTCATTAAAGTGAAATAAGATACCAGTTTACTTCAAACTACAAACATTATGCTTCTTCTTCTTTTATATATTGCAATGTTCCATTGTAGCAGAATTTCAGACTCTCTCCTCTGAGTGATTTGGTAGAATAGTCATCAACTCGACTCGAAGGAATATCCGGAATCTCCTGCAAATATGGCGTTGTGCTCCAGCGTATTTAGGATTGACATATAAGTATTTAAATTTTTTTAATAAAAATCATTTATATATATATTAAAACTAAACTATATTTCTGTTTTTGTACTTGGATTATAGATAAAGGCTTGCTTTTACCATTTTCATATTAATTGAATGGTAGATATGGTAGTTGGCATAAGCCTTCTCATGCAATCGACGGCCCCAATAGTGCATTCCACAAAGTGAGACGACGCTGAAGCAAGCATTTCATAAACAGCTTGGTGTTCCACTTGGGTCATAAGAAACCTCACTATCTGGCGAAACAATAAATCATTGATTGCATCCGTTACTCGATGAATGCCGGCTTACGGATGGCTGAGTGGCTCGTGGATATTCCCCATTGCTCACCTACGGGTCCTTGATAGCAACAAGTTACGAAGAATCTCAAAGCCGCTAGAACCTACCAATATAAAAGTAAAATTAAAAATTGCTGTTGTTCTGGAGCCTCTTATTTGGTTGTACACATACCGGAGTAAATGTCGATCCACGGTTGGAGCGCATACTTCTTCGTCACCTCGTAATAAATCATATGCCAAGTATTCAAACGACATTCCGTAATGTTCCTTTTTTAAGTTCATGAAAACCAATCAACGAATTTTAAATTTATCTTTTATTTAAGTTGAAATTGCGAATTTTTCTTTTCTCGATTGAGTTAGCAACATTAAATTTGTTGTCGTTTAGTTTTCGGCAGTCGACTAGCTAACGACAACAACTGATTCGGCGAATGCGAAAATCGTTAAAAAATTGCTGGTGAATAGCAGCAACGTTAAAATTTTCGTTAAGATGAGTTAACCATACGAATATCGTTAAAATAAGTTGGTGCATCGCACTACAGTTCTTCTTGTCAGCTTTACAATTTGCTATGAATAAATTAACCTTTCAAAAATAATTCAATTATTGAAAATGTACATTGATTTAAATGTGAATTTTTTTATTTACTGTCGTTTTTTTCGGAAGATTTTCACATTTCTTTAAAACAAAAAAAAGAAGCGATGCCATAATTAGCAACGGAAGATTTTATTTGCATTTATTGGGCCCGCTTTTTTGTAACCTACTGGCAAAAAAATTAGGTTGGATAACGAATTGCAAGTAAAGCAACAACGCTAACTCCGAAAAATATGCGAGTTGAGTCAAATCCGTTAAATGATATCCGACCTGAGATGCAGTGTTGGGAATTAAAAAAACTGCGCTATTGTGAATGAGCCCTAAGAAAATAGATGGGAAATTTCGATTTAAGGCCTAGCTCGTTTATATTTGCACAGTATTTGTAACTAGGTACATAAACCTGAAAATTGCCGGCACAACTATTTTCCGTTCCTAAATAGTACTAAACAAATGGCAACTTACATGAAAGAGGCTAACAGGGTTGCTTTTGCAACTAAAGGAAATTTTATCCAAGCTGTAGCGTTCGTTTGCAACTCGATTACATTAAAACGGGCCCATTAACACATATTTTACAATTTTGGTAAGATTATGCATTTTATAGAAAAATACAAAAAAATTGTTATATTCGAGCGCATTTTAGAGTTTGAACATAGTGGGTAAAAATAAATCCTGCGATGAAACTATGAGAGCCATAGTTGTTAAATTCCGCAACGACGGAAAATCGTCTGACGAAATCGCGAAAACTCTAAACATTTCAAATAGGACCGTTTTCAACGCTGTACGCTATTTCAAAATTGGCATCAATATATTTTAATATTGAATAATGTAATATTTCGTTTTTGCGATGAAAGCATATCCGTTACCTGCAACAAAACAGTGAATGGAGCAAATAATGATAAAATCATTAGACTGACCTTCATGTAGTCCTGATCTGAACGCCATTGAAAATCTCTGGGAGCACTTAAGGAAAAAAGTTCGATTGCACAAAATAGGAAATTTCGCCGATGTAATGGCAAAAGTACAGATGGAGTGGGAAGTGATTGTGCGAAAAGATAGTCGAATCAATGTCCCGTTGGTGTGAAGCAGTGGTTCGAAATAAGTGGTTTGCCACAAAATATTAATTTCACTGCAATAAAAACCATTTTTTTTTTCAATAAAAAAAGAAGCGTTGTTAATTTTATGACCGGCAGGTTAGGACTTGGTTTATGTAATTAGAGATAATTAATGTAATTAATGTAGCCTTGAGAGATGTTTGGAGTTTTTAATAAAACAAATTTCGATATGAGTGCGTTGTTAATTAGTTGACCGTAGCTGTATGTAGGTATGTACAGTATAATCTGGATTATCTGAGTTCCACGTATTTGAGATCTGGATTATTCGAAGTTATGATTTGATAGAGATAATAATAAAACGTTTTCCGACTTAATTCGCAAAATAACAGAGAAATTTGTTCTCCTACTCCAAAATCAAGTCAAAAGGAATACTCCTTTATTCATAGCTTGCTCTGCTCTACAATGAGTAATATTCCGAACGCAGAACATATAAATATCTTATTTGCTCCAAAAATTATGCCAAAGAGCGTACGCATCTGTTCATCGCTTGGAGAGTTCAACTGCTTATGGCAATTTTTGTGATTGTAGAAGTACGCTGGAATATTTGAAAACTAGTGAATACAATGAAATGTCATATTCAGTGTTCGAATTCAAATTCAAATTCAAATTCGAAAGCTATAACCAATTTATTGTTAACACAATCACATAAGAATATCCAAACCATGATAGGTATATATAAAAAAAAGGATAATACCAAACCATAAACATAAACTGAAACCGGTTTGTCACCAAACCAAACTAGACCATGGACGACGTAAAATCAATTCAATATACTACATCGTCCTTTCACCCTGTCGAAAAAACAGAAGATCAAAAAAAAAAAAAAAAAAAAATTGGTATTACATAATTAAATAAACTTATAAAACCAAATTTTGCCATCAGTATCTTCACCATCCGAATCAACATCTGGTTCGTATAAGTTGCATAATTTAAAACGCATATTATATTAATCATGGCAACATTTTCCCCCGAGGCTTGGAATTCACATTTGTTTCGATTTAATTAAATTAATCATTGTTAAAATTTCTTTCAACCTCCGCTTTACTAAGGAGCAAACATGAAATTACTTAGCTCTCTGAAGGGATTCTCGTTTATTACGTCGCTGAGTTTTCGCCCGCACCAATTCTGAACCTTCGTAAAGACTGGTTAATATTTTTGACATTTTTTCACATTTATTTATATTAGAAACTAAAGAGTTAGAGTTTTTCTACTTAGAATTTCGTTTACACACTTGGTCTTTGAATCGAATTTGACCCGATGTAAACAATATATTATTTTTGTATTTCTGTGCGGAATGTTCTGAAATTGAAGTTCACATTGAACTTTCTGCTACTTCAGGTGATAATGATAGCGAAAATGTGTGTAAGATATTCTATGGCGCTTTGTAAAAGCAGATATGAAAGAGCACCCGATGGAAAATGTTATCAAGAATTACGAAGAGAGAGATCTCAAGTTTTGACTTATCCTTCCCATCTCCTCTGATGAGCACTATTTTGAGATGCACCAATATTGAGGGAGATTCTGTTCGAGGTAATGATTTGACCGACACCGACGACACTGAAATATGCGCTTTTATTGGTTCCTTTTGAAAAAAGTTTTCAAAGTCGTCTCCAGAGTAATAAGTTTTGACAATAGCAACGCCCGAAGCGAACGACGAATGGTAGACAAGTTTGGACCGATTTGTGAATTGTGGAATCAGCGGATGAATTACCGGTCTTGCGGATAATCACGCTAAAAACGGAACTGTTTACAAAACATAATAAAATAAACACTTTTGGAACTCCATCAATTAGTGGCGATTTGTGGCCGTTTTCGAATCTTAACCATTTTGGAAAAGAAAACTTAAGGAGCGGATAAAAAAGGCGCTTAACGCGGTACACTCCTGCAACAGTATAATTGGGATGTAAAAAGTAGTTATAAGATCCATTCAAATAAATGGTGTACTGGTCCAGTGGGAGGTGGCTGATGTCAAATCCAATGTGCTCATCTTCCAAAAACTATAACGGATGGCATGTCTATATGCAAAGGGAGTAGAACATTCGACGCGCCAAGCGGCGCTAGAGACACTCTTGGATTTACCACCCATAGACATTTATTTCAGATGATCTGTATCCAAGACCATTCTGAGGCGCTTAGGGCATGCAACATGAAAGATGTGACTGTTAAAATACAGTGCTCGACTTTGGCCACAACTTCAAGGTTCTCCAACAAAAGTGACTGGGAATATGACACGGTCTTAAATTTCGATGAAATTCCAATCTTCAATGATGTCTTGATAATGGTTATCGGGACAGAAGGAGGAATTTTCTCCCCGCAACTCTCATTAATGGAGATCTTTGCAATTAACATGGCGTAAAAATTTCTAATTCATAGGTTGTTTTTGCTGTAGGCAGTCAGGCGATTAAAGTCCTAAAGTCGACAACTACTAACTAGATTTGAGTTCGGAGCTCAATGAGCGAAAAACACGGAGCATGCTGAGATTTTCAAAATCGATTTATATATGATTTATGTTTGAATGAAAAATTCCTTTGATGAATATGCATATAAAATTGTGAAAGTGATAATTTCTTGATTTTCACCTCAATAGAAATTCAGCTCGATGAGCAATAGCCGGAGAGATTTTATCAACACGACCTAATCTTTATAAAAACGAAATTTTGAAAAAAATCAGTCCAGTTTCTTATTGAATAAATAACTATACAAATTTACAAATTGCAAAAAATTTAAGAAGTAAACAACATTTTTCCTATGATTTACCCATTTCCGCATTAGCCGAAATTTCAATTATCGAAGCTGGTTTTGGTTCTGATAACCGGGAGTCTACTGTTCTAGTAGTTTTGATGTTGCATTTATTTGCGTGTTGTGCGGTGTAGTGTAGTGGTAAATGGCAGTGTTGCACTTAATGGTCATGCAATTAGTTGTACATTTTTTAAGAGTCCACGTTCAATGCGAGGCCAATTGAAAAAAGCTATATTAGCTAGTTGAATTTGCAACACTTCATTTACATCATTCTGATAAGTTACTTAAAAAAAAAAAAGCAACGCTTCTTTGCAGGCGTGCGTTCGGTTTTGCCTGACATTGGTTGTCGTCTGATATGGATAGATCGAAATCGGCATTTTAACACATTCTCGTTGGAAAGTTCGTCATAAATTATACAGCCCCACCAAAAAGAAATTTGAACCCGAAACTAAACTAAAATTTTCCCATTGTGTTTTTTTTTTCTGCAACGGACGTTGGAATTAAAAAAAAATTAATTTTCCGTTTTATTGCGATGCGCCGAACATGAATCTGTTTTATGACACCAAAACTTAATTCGATCTAATTATAATTAAATATCAACCAGAGAGCGTTAAATTTGTTTTGCTATAGTAAAATAAGCTAAAATAATGGCACTTATTATGAGCTACATTCGATTGTCGACTGAGTTCGAAAGAGTTGATCGAAAAAATTTGCATTTGGTATTATGGCAAACATTCGATAAAGAATAAATAGCATTAGATTGAATTTCACTCATTCAGATCATTCACAAAAGTATATTTCTATCAGCTATCATTGAAATTCAGTACAAATGACAAGCAAGTTGAGTAAATAAGAATAAAATACAAATATGACTACGACTTAGTTATGGTTCGACGATTCTTCAGAGGGATAGGATTAGAGTTTACTCGTACTGGAAAAGATTAACGGTTGCTTCAAACCCTTGGCAAATAGATTCCACGAAACGACTGTAATTTATTGAGCTTTAGGCTAGGTTTATCCAAAACAGCAGCAATCACTTCTACCCCTTTGAAAAATCGTTGTTTTCTCATATTATTGCCTAATAAAACCTGCCCTCAAGCTCAATTAATTACAGTCATTTATAAATATTGTTTAGAGATTTATAAGGAACTGCCCCTATAGGAGAGTCGCTACCGCATTACTCGCGAGCCAAATCAATTCCAAACATTTTAAAGTTATTTTGTGCTCAGGAATGCAAGTACCATATCTTAAATATATTTCTTAATATATTAATTTAGTTAACCTTAACCCACTTTGTTGTCGTTCTAACAGGTGGCCCCAAGTAACTTAGCTCTAACGAGGATTCTTTCCATTATTTTTTTTCTGGTTGAACCTTTGTGCAAATCCCTTTTATAAATTGAGGATCTCCTTCCATCACTGAAACCAACCAGTTGTTGTTTCGTACTTACCACCTTAGACTTGCATAAAATTTACAGGAATTGTTTAGATAGTGTGTGGTCGCCAAAAAGCAAAAACAATTTCAAAAGATTCACATTTTCAGCAATTTTCCCACACTGTGATACATTATCGAAAGCGAAATTCGGTTCGAGAGAATATTCGATGCGGAAAGAAAATTCGGCAGGGTTGCACAGCTCATAATAAGAGCTTGGCATTCGACTTTCGATGTTCGATAACGAGCGAAAATCGGAGATAGAATGGAGCTCATAATTAATTAATGTTAGTGAAGCGGTGAAGTTATGCAACTTCTTTGTGTTCTACGTTATTTGTGATGCCGATAAAGATTAATGCCGCAATGTTTTTCTCAGTGTGCAAATAGGAAGCGAACTATAAAAACAGAAACGAAAGCGAATAAAAGGTGCAGGTTTTCTTGCTCCATGTAAAAAATATATAAATCTTTCAACGCAAATATCAAATATGTAAATGGTTAAAGGAATTCTGAGTCAGACCACGCATTTTAATTTTATATACCACTTGTCTCTGAGGGGCAGGTATAAAAGGTGATTATTTTATCACTTCGTATATATGAAATAAACAAAATTTTACTATCCTTCGCGATTCGGCGCCTAAGAAGATTCACTTAAAAATATATTGAGAATATTTATAAAAATCCCTTAGATGGCTCTGGAGTCGAAAATCCATATTTATGGTTCGACTTGGTTCAAATCTAATAAGCTTTGTAGACTGAGAAGAACTGTACGAATTTATCAAATTGTCCCATTTAGCTTTAAAAATCTGCTGCCATTATATGCAAAAGTATTTAGCTACGTTGACGGAGTCAAAAAAAGGACCACAATTTCTGAGAACACGTGCAAAATATCACAATGCCGCTGTTTTTTTTTTTTTCGAAGATATTAGGTTGACGGCAGAGTACACGCTATAAGCGGAGCGAAGATTGAAGCGATAATATTTCTTGCTATAATCAAAGCTATCACATGGCAGAGTGTATGCTAGTAAAAAAAAAAAACAAGAAGAATATCAAAAATTCAAACAAATTCATGCTATAAAGCAGTTCACAACATACTTTGTAGCTTCACGCTTCATTTATAGCATGAATACGCTTTGCTCTTCGCTTACACTCTGACATGCATCAAGCAAACACATAAGAAAATACATGATGCTATTTATAGCACGATATAGCTTTACTGCTTTGCTCCGCTTATAGCGTGTACTCTGTCGTCAACCTTAGAAACAACAGAACATTTAAGGTAATATTTCAAATCAAAAAAGTAGTTTCTTGATATTCGGCTAGCGCAAATATTAAATTATGTTTGAGAGAGCACGGGCTGTCAATTATTTGCTAATCAAAACCGAAACTGTTAGTCGCGTATACTATTTTCGCGAAGTCACGATGCAGCTCTTTCGAAAATATTCACAATGAATGAACTGATTTGGCAATAGCTATCAAACTATAATGATATATCACGCAATCAGGTGATCGGCTTTCACCGGCTAGGAACCAAAAAAATTTAGGCATTAAGCAATTAGTGATAGAAAAACATTAATTTCCATTTATGTGAGTGCGATTCTCTCGACTCAAAAATTAAGAATCTTAACGGAAAAAAGTTTACACATTAAACAGATGAGATCGGTAAGGTAGCAAAAATCCAGCCCTAACATATATTTCGTTAGGTGTGCCTCATCTTCAACCATCAAAAATATCTCACCCGATTACTTTCAGTTTGATTACGGCATTACCTTGATTATTGTCGGAATTCTGAAACTCAGTCTCATGTCAAGTCACTAAATTTGAGACTTTCAATTAGAGATATTTTTTATGACTTGTGACGTTTTTGGTATTTAGTAAGCCACAGCCTCAAAAAAATTTCACCAAAGACTATGGTGCAAAGCAGTAGAGACAATCAGCTGGTGGTTTGTTCAACTAGAGATGTACAATCAACCGGAATGAAACTATGTCAATCGATAGCACACAATATACTTTTTCAATTCTTTTTCAACAGTATTATTGCTCTTTAAAAATAAAAATAAATATGGTTGTCGTAAAACTAACAATGAAATTAACCTTTCAAAATTCTTATTACTGCATTTTATGTAAACCAATTATTTAAAATATGTGTAAGAATTATAAATATCAATAATCGATAAATGTAGTCTCAATTAGTGATTAGATACTGTTTACTGAATACCGGCATATATTTTAGTGAGCATATCGATATAGCGTCGATACTTTCGATTCGATAAATTGGTCGAACGATAGTTTATTTTTAGAGCACAATCTTTTTAACCTTATCTATTTCTATCAGATTGCTGTATGCCCATTTTTTACTTAGCTATCAACACTCTCGCTTAAATTTTTGGTAAATTCTTAAGTATATTTATTTTCTATGGATGTCATTGTTATTCATTTCATTGCATTCTGTGACTAAGCGGTAGCTAAATTCCAATTATTGTTCGAAGAAACGCAATAATATTTGATTTGTACTATTAGCTGTAAATACGAGTTACACGAACCCATTATAAAGAGAAAAGGAAAGGAAGGACGAAAAGACATAATATAGTAGTCACTTTATCAGTATACTGCCATTCTGTAACCATAAAAATTGGCATAAAATTCCAAGAAATGTTGGAGAAAATAAATTTTGGCAACAACCAACACAGCTAGACTTACAAACCAACACAACCGCAGAACTATTCATACCCAGTCAGCAAAATGTTCGGAAATGGAAAATGCTTGTGATAAAATATATACTGTTTCCATTTTAGAATCATTTGCTGATATTTGTTCCCACTAAACTATGCACTGATACCTCATTTTATCTATAAAAATTTCGGTAGGTATGAGAATGGGTTATATTTTATGCTACCTGTTTGAAAAGTGAAATTAAATTAAAATATACACAAGTTATATGAAATATTGAAAAATGTCTGTCAAGCGATTCGTCTAACTAACTTTTTCGAGGGTTGCCATCTGTTTGAAAAGTCGAATTTAATTATTATATACACAAGTTATAAGAAATATTAAAATATAGGTGGCAAACGATTCGCTCGGTGAGGGGATGGTTTAAATATATCTTTTGGAAAGAGATGCCACCTGTTTGGAAGTTGAAAATTAATTAAATTATATACAAGTATATACAATATTAAAATATGAGTATAAAACCGTTAGTGTTACTTAGAAGAAGGACTAAAGCTAGCTATATTTTGAAGAGCTTAAAAAGTCGAGTTCAATTAAATTATACAAGAGATATGCAATACTAAAGTATGGATGTCAAACGAATCGTCTCAGCCAGAAAGTTTATAGCTAACTTTGTGATGGTTACCATCTGTTTAAAAACTCGAGCTAAATTTAATTATGCACAGGTTATATGAAATACGAAAATAAAGGTGCCAAACTATTCCGATGCGTTGAGACGAAGGCATATAAAAGGTTGAAAATATGAGTTTAAAAAATAATAAATAAATTATACGAAATAATCAAATATGACTGTCAAACGGTTGCTAAGGAGAAGGTTTGAACCTTGCTATATGATAAGCAAGGTTGCCACCCGATTAAAAGTCGAATTTCATTAAATTCTACATATTTTGAAAATAGCTTCCTTTTGTACAGTAAGATTCAATTAAATTATTTACAAGGTTATTAAATATTAGAATATATATAAGAGGTCATCCCCATCCCATCCTATCCATATTTTTAGAAGGGTTGCCACCTGTTATATGTGACAGAAACCAAAATGCTTTTTATGCTAATTAATAAATAAACATGGGCCAGGTTTTCTAGTATAAAAATGTATTTTCGATTTACTTTTTGTGAACCTATGAATTAATTGCCAATTTATTTCTTAGTTAAAATCAATTTATTAATATGCAATTACTTAATTTAAACTAGTTAGGAAATTTGCAAAGCTTTTCACCACACACACTATGATCCAGCATCATCAGAATAGAAAGCCGTGTGTCCACCAACGACGCCATGAGAATAGTTCGGTTTTGTATTGCAGAGGCGTTTTGGTAGCGCACTACCCTCAAGTGATCCCTCTGAAACCAGGTCAGTAGTGCAATTCACTAACTTGAAACGATCCGATAATCGCAATTTTTGTCGACAATATTTTTCGTTCGTTTGCAGTAACGATTGTGCGATTCACTAAATTATTCTTAACGACACTGAATAGCTGTCTGGGTTTATTTATTTAAAGTACCAAAGAGTGGTATCTTGGTCAAACTAAATGCCAAAATAGTTGAGAAAACAAAAAGGAATTGAAAAAAATAAATTAATGCATGTTGCCGAGTAAAAAATTTGAACGCGTTTTTATTATATTTGATTAATGTGAAATAAGAGACTAGTTTATTTCAAACTACAAATATTTATAATTGCTTTCATAGATTGCCGTGTTCCATTGTAGCAGAATTTCGGACTCTCCTCAGAGTGATTTGGTAGAATCAACTCGACTCTAAGGAATTCCGAAATCACCTGTAGTCATGCCATGGTTTTCGTTTCTGCAATCACCTGTAGTCATGCCATCGTTTTCATTTCTGCAATTCCCTCCATTATGAATCGTGTTGTGCTCCAGGGTATTTAGATTTAATATTTTTTAGTTAGGATCATTTATCTATATATTAATAAACTCCTGATGATTCTTTGGCTTCGAAATTTATACATGAATACAATCGACGGTCCCAATAGTGCCTCCCACAAAAGGTGACGACGCTGAAGCGAACATTTCTTTAGCAGCTTGATGCTCCACTTGGGTCATAAAAAACTTGTAAAGCTGATAAATTCGGTATTCAGCCAAATCAGGAGTTAAGCGATACAGCTTATGAAATTCTGTTGCATTCAAATGAAGAGGGTTGACCACATACCGGAGTACACTTCGAGCCACTGTTGGGGAGCTTACTTCTTCGTCACCTCATAATAAATCATATCCTGGATATTTAAAGGACATTATTTAGTGTTTTTTTTTTAATTTCAAGAAAACAAATTACCAAATCTTAAATTTATCTTTTATTTAAGTTGAAATCACGAATTGTTTCATTCTCGATTGAGTTAGCAACATAAAATTTGTTGTCGTTTAGTTTTCGATAATCGACTAGCTTACGACAACAGCTGATTCGGTGGTTGTAAAAATCGTTAAAAAAAATGGCTGCTGAATAGCAACATCGTTAAAATAAGATGAGTTAACCAAGCGGATACCGTTAAAATACGTAAGTGAATCGCACTGCAGGCCTGTTTAAGTCTTCGAGATGCGCTCCCCACGGGACTACCGCCAACCATAGGGGATAGAAGAGTGGTTCTTTGCGTTTGGTACTTTTTTTGATACGAAAATGTAACAGTAAATCGAAGAACGTAAATTTCTTGTTGCCTAGGTACACAAATAAGCAAACAATACCCACAAAGGTGGCATAGGTGGGTACCGTCGCTGTTGTTATGTGGCGGAAGGACGAGGCAAACTTATGGCACAAAACAAATAACAGCCAGAACAAGTACAAGAAAAAGAATAATAAACTAAAGCGCTGCAGAGCATTGAAACAAAGAAACCTGTAGCGAGCCAACTTGAGTGGAAAATATGCACAACATTGTTCTTAGCTTACTTATTATTTGTTGTATTTGTTGTTGTAAGTCTTACACTCATAAATATGACCGATATGTGAGCATTGTGTACCAAACCGAATACAACCATCGTTTATTGTGAAATGTTTACTGCAATCGATGAAACTTCAGCTGTATTTGAGAGAGGGGCGCAAAAAAGTTTGCACTCCATGAATTTCGGCTGAAATCGAAATCGACAAAGCCACTGCTGACTGGGCTAAAGTAAGTAGTAAATAATGTTGTACTTATAGCTTGTAGAGTGAGCGTGCGAATTCGGTATCGCCAACGGATTTTTCACTTTATTAAACATTAACCACACCATCACGCCCGCACGCACGCTCCTTACTTTCTAACATTCGAACACAAAGAGTACATATTATGAGTAGTAGTAGTACCTTGTAGGTAATTTATATGTTTATAGTCAACTCCTATAAAAGTTTAAGCTCTTTGTTCTCTTTATGTTTGATAGCACGGTCGTAACTTTTGCTTATGCTTCATGAGGAGCTACGAGCTCCAATGTGGTAGCAAAAAAAAAGAAAAGAAAACTCGGAAGTCAGAAGCACGAAAATCGAACATAATTGCAGCGGGAAAGCCAATCACGAGCTGGTGAATTCATTATTTGAGTGGATGTAATGTAATTTGAATTAAGACCAAGTAATAATGGTACTTGGTTTAGTATTTATTACAATGGTAATTCCATACGCCATACTTTACGTAGAGTATTTGTGGATCATAGCAAAGTTCTGCAATCATCCATCCTCTACCTATAAAGCTCTCGTCAAGTTGTATATTAAGGATTTATTTGTGAGTAGTTGCAAAGATGAGCACTGTCACAAAACCCAATAATTGAATGACGGAAAACAATAATAACTTTTCATTCATTGCATATAACTCTATACAGTAGTAGTAGTACATGAATTGATTGAGAGTTGGCGAGTTCTAGCCGAACACTCCTTCTCTGACCATCGCTTTATTGAGATTGTACTCAATTTCTCTGTGGCTAGCCCGAATGTGCACAAAAACCTTAAAAAAACGCGAATTGGGGTTCTTATAAAAAGTTAATTGAGAGCAAGTTAGGCTGCGTAACCCTCAAAGAACCCAATTGGACTGATGATCTAAAGAACAAGGTCAAAGTTTCACGTTGGCCTGTTCATAGGACCTAAGTCAGGCCTGCCCTAAACCTAATATATAGAGCAAACGTAAACCTCACTGGTGGTCGCGTGAGCTAGATAAGGCCAAGAGAGTTAGGTGTGATCTAGAATGGCTTGAATACAAACAGCGGCACCGAACCTATGAGAGGTCCTCGGGGAGAAGTTTTTGTGGCGGCATCGAGAATGCTTCCGAGAGTGCCAGGCTACGAAAGATTCTCTCGGGACCCTCAAATCCACTAGGCTTCTAATAAACGCAGGACGAGTGCTAGATCTCTACGGATAAGAAACCCCTTGAACTGCCAAAGGACACCCACTTTCCTAGGAACACAAACGATGGGCAAAGCCCCTCTTATCTTATTTCCTTCAATAACGTTAATGGAACGTAACGTCGGAAGAAAAAGTTAAAAAGACTATCCAAAGCTTAAAACCATATAAATGTGCAGGACCGGACAGGATAATACGTCCACAACTAATTAAGCGACTGGAGGTGTCTGCGAAATGGCTCTCAACTATTTTCAGGGCTTGCTTCAAACTGAACCATATACCGTTATTATGAAGAAATGGCACGGCCGGATTTATTTCCAACCCCGGAAAGGCCTCACATACTAATCCAAAGAACCTTAGGACTCCTCCTCCTTTGCTCTTAGGACACTCGAGAGGATTGTTAGCAGCTTCCTCTCTGATACCATCGATAGTCGACTACTGCCCAATTACCAATATGCCTACTGCAAAGGCAAATCTACTGAGACCGCTCTCCATAACCTGTATAACTTTCCGTCGGTAACTCCACCGGAATTGAACGGCGTCCGATTAAGTCTTGCCACAAGTGCCAAATTTTTCGGCGTTATTCAAGATATGATGTTGAACAGGAAAGAGAATGAAAACTCAACAATTGACATTGTAAGCTATACAGATGGCTCAAAGCTCGATAATAAGGTGGGAAGAGTCCTTTTCTCACGAAACCCATTCCCACAAATTTCTTTTAGGAAATGACGAAGAAGTGGAAACGGGTTTGCGTCTACTATTTAAGTGTCCTGCACTGTGTAAAAAGAGGATGCGATATCTGGAATCACCGTTTCTGGATGACCTTAGTGAGATTTCAAGTACCGAAGAGGTTAACTGCCTGTTGAGATTCATCAGCGAGGCAAAATTATTGGGTGAGCGGTAATCGTTCCTCGGATCGTATTAAATTCTTGTGGTAACACATTTGGCCTCCTATTACAGGCCTAAGTGAGGCGCGCAGGCGGCAGCCATACCAACCTAACCTAAACTTTCATTCGTCGTTCAAATAGTTTTGATTAAGCTATCAATTTTCGTTCACAAAATATCCTCATAATTATAAAAGTGGTCTAAGTCATGTATTTCTTGTCTCGAGATATTTAATGCATTTCATTTGAACGAATTAAAAAATAGGTTAACAGTATACGGCATTATAATTCATAATTTTGTTAGTCTTGTTTTATGGAAATTTATTATGAATATAGAATCTTGTCTGAATTTCATATGGAAATATTGTTCTTGAAGCTTGAATGGACTTACATAATTTTAAAATACCAAGCTCTTTGCCGCGAACTTTAAACGGGTTTTTTTTTCAAAATTGTGTAATAAAAAAACTAGTGCCCCGATTTTCAGCATCTGACACTCAATGTGAAGAGCATAAAAACTATTTCGTTTCGACTTTACTTACTTAATTGACGTTATCGATTTTGACCGCACTTCTCCTATTTTGTGGTGTTCGTCTTGATGTTGTAATTGAGAGGCTTACAATTTTAGGCTGACTCGAAACGGCGATTGTTTTTTGTGTGAGAAGTTTTTTCGTGGCACAAGTACACTCGGAGGTTTGCCATTGCCTGAAACATTAGAAAATACTGTTTCAAGATATTTTTATGTTACTTGCCCCGGCCAAGCGCGCACACGGTACACACTCGGGTACGGCGGCCACCGTTTTTGCCAACTTGAGTTTAAAATGAGTTTGGATGAAAAAATGCTGTGTTTGGCGTAAAATTCGTTTCAAAATCGCATCAATCTGAAAATCGATTTTTCAGAATCCTTCGCGGCTTTGCACTTGCATAAAACCTTTGGAATAACGTTGGCCGATATCTGTAGGAGGATTTAAGGTAATAAAAAAATCATGCAAAAAAAATAACGAAGTAGGATTTTTCCTTAAAGAGCGATTTTCATAATTAAATTGTAAATGTTACCAGAGAATAAAAATAATACTGTTAAAAAAAACACAGAATAATAAGAAAACATAATATTTTTATCCAACTCATATTATTTTACGTAAATCTTTTGGGGTTCTCTTTCTGCTTCGAACAATAAATCTGTCGTTTTTTTTATGTTTAAAGAACTTTAACTGCACGCGCCTATTTTATTAATTAATCTTATATATCATTATTTGCCTTAAAATTCGTTGCAATTTTCCACATTATGAATAGTGATTTACATACTTACAATATATGTATGTGCATAGCTCAAATAATAAAATTGTATTGAAATTGCAATAAAACCAATTTCATTCTATAAAATCTAAATTTTATACCACAGCGATATTTCAAAGTGATTGGCATTACTAGAAATACACAAATCCTATTTATTCATTCGCTCACCCACAATTTCAGTATTTAATTACATTCTCATTTGTAAGTACATATATGTATTTTGTAAAATAGCCAAACTCTGAGCGGGCAGTGGGCGAGGAAGAATAATCTAATATTATTTATTATTAATGCAAATTTTCGTGCGTATGTGTTTTGGTGTAGCCATTCATACTTTCATAATAATTTTAATATTTATATTCACAGTATTATGTACATACATATGTATGTATGTATATTTTCGAAATATTAAAATTATTTGACTGTAGCGCAGCCATAAGCCCAGCTAAAGTTCTTCACTTTGTTGCCCGCTCGTCATTTGGATCGCTGAATCCCCACCCTCCCCTTCCCCATCCACAAAACGCTTCTGCGGTTGAATTCCGATTGCAATGCAATTAGTTGGAATAAATTCGATCAACTTGCGTTAACATGGCGGTTATTGTTATTGTTATTTACTGTTATGTTGTTATTATGTTTGTAGTCAAAATAAAAGCATGTGCATTTTCGGCATTTCCAACGACCTCAACATAACTAATTATTACCCCGCGCCACACATGTTAATTTGCAAATATCAGTTTCGTTATTAAAAATTTTCTTATACAATCTGAACTGTTGCATCCTGTGCTGCGCTGCGGCGAAATGCGTCGGTCGGTCGGTTGTTGTGCGCAGTAGCTTTGTTTACTTTGCGTAATTACAAAATTTTCTATTTCGCATAGTTTATAAATCATCTAAACTCATTTAAAATTGATTCCCAACACACACATACTCGATAATTGCATATAGGAATCATCGAGCAATAAATTACTTTCGACTTGCATTCAGGTGAAATTTGTACGAGTACCAGTATTAAGTTAATTTCAATCTGAATTCAACAACAATGCGGCATGATATAAACGATTTGATAAATTTTCGATAATTTTCTATTCTGCTATAAATGTCAGCATTTCTCTACATATGTACATATATTTTCAACTAACTGCCTGTGGTCAAATAGATTCAAATACATATACATACATACATATGTATGTACATTTTGCATTTACATATATGTCATCGTGCAAAATGGGTAAGTTTTGATTGGCAACAAATCTTGTATAAAACATCTATACAATATTGGTGTATATGATCCTATTCAGCTCGAATTTGTATTTTTAGTTGGCCAATACATTTAACGATCTAGGAATTCAACGCTTGGATTGGCCTGGAAACTCGCCATATTCAAACCCTATTGAGCACTTATGGCACTTAATGAAGTGTGAAGTTGCTAAACAGAAGCCAACAAATAAAAGTCAATTGATAAAGATTTTAGAACTGGTTTGGTATGGTCTCGTTATAAGGAAATCAATTGAGGTCCTAGTGAATTCCATGCCTTCAAGAATTAAGGCGGTTATTGAGGCTAAAGGAGGAACGACTCGTTATTAGGAAAGCCTATTGTGAAGTCTATATTTCTACCGTTAGTGGCGAAAATTATTTAGCCGCTTTAAGTTAACTTCACATTGTTTTTTTTTTTAATTAATCATGAATATCATCGAATGTACATTTTGTTAGTTTTTTGTTAATTAATTGGCTATTCCATATAAAAACCATATTCGAAAAAAATTTTTGTGGATAACTAATTTACACTATAAATTTACAAAAAAATAAAAATGACCCTAATATTCTAACTTTATAAACAAATTGCTCATGTAATCTTATTTCAATTATATTTGGTGACGCGTTTTTATTGACCGCAAGTGTATATATGTATATTGTGCATTTATATTGTGGAAGGCAATCCGTATTCTAAATACGAGTATGAATTGATAATTTTCGAAATGAAGTACGAATATTTGGCTACGTCCTGTGGTGTAATGGACGCGACATTCGGGCTTAACAAAGCTTAATTTTCATTTCTTCCTTACATTCCTACCCTCGTTGTTACTTTTCACGCATCAAGAACTTATATATTTTGTGGAAATAAAATTATTCTAGTCAGGAAAAAATACTTTTATTCTTTTTTTATACCCGACCGCACTGGTGCCCAGGGTATTATTATTACAGCATAAAGCAACCGAGACAGATTATAGACACAAATATACCAAAATTCTAAGAATTGATAACGAATTTGATTAAGCCATGTATGTCTGTCCGTCCGTCTCTCCGTCCGAAAAACTTATACATATATCCGAATTTACTTAAACAAACTCTACCAAATTTGGTACACATACCGCATTTCAAGCCAACAAGTAAAATTTCGAAAATTGTTAAAATCGGACAAAAACCTCACCCATATCATCACATAACGGTAGTTTTTAAATAATAAAAAATGCGCTATTTAAGTCAGCATTAAAGGCAATACGCACTAACAAATGAACACAATCAAAAAAATTTCGAAACAGAAATTTTTTTCAAAATAAAAAAACGCGGTATTTAAGTTATTATTAAAGAAAATTTGCTTAAATTTAATATATAGAGTAATGTTGCACAAGCAAATATACGGAATAAAAAAAAAATGGTCATAGGCGTGGTACCACCCACTTTCGAACAACTAGGTATATCTCAAACACTATGTCCCCGAAACTCCACCAAATTTGCTGCACACATTGGATTTCATGTTAATATAATGGGAAAAAACTGCGATATTTATTGACTATAGAAGGAAATTTGCTCCAATGTGATAAACAAGATTGGGTTTGAGTATGAAATACTTGGAATCATAAATGTTGTGAATCGCCATAGTATCGCCCACCTTAGAGCAAATAGGTGTGTATATCTCCGCAACTTCTTTGTCAAATTCCACCACACGATGTACACCTTGCATTTCTAATCAGAAAGCACCAATTTCGAAAATTATAGAAATCAGACTAAAGCCACACTCAACTCTCACATAACGGTAATTTACAACAAACCAAAATATTCAATATTTTACTAAATCACATCGCAAATTCTTTCAAATTTAGTATAAAGAATTTAAATGGGGAGAGAAATATTTAAATTCATACTAATTTCTCGTTTTTATTTAAATCAATAAACGTCGTTTAAGATTTCAAAATTTTGTGATATTGGCATACCCGGCTTGATTTTATGCGCCAATCAAGACGTATTTATTTTTTTAAATATCGAATAGTGCTTTTGGGACAATATTTTATAACTTGTTCTAAAGAAAATGTGTATGTATGTATCAAATATCATATGCATATCTAAGCCAAATAGCAGTTTCGTTTTAAATGGGAGGCATAAGTACTCCTTTTTTCCCAACAAATATTATATAGCCTCATATATAGGATCTACTATGTATATACCAAATATTGTACATCTGCATGAAATAGCTGTGGCGTTAGAAGAAATTTGGCAATTTTGTTGTATAGAGCGTGGCACCGCCCATTTCGATAAGACATATATATCCAAATATCATTAATCTGCATTGAATAGTTGCGGATGAAATACGAATTCAAATTTTTTCTTCCATGGGGCCAATGCACTGCCACCTTTTCCAAATTTATATATACCTTACGTTCGGCCCGAGGAACACTTGAACCTACTGTGAAAATGAAATAAATATCGGTTCAGTAATTACGACGCCTTAAAGGACTCAAATTCATTTTATATATAAAATTAACTTTGAAATGAAAACATGCCTTTGAATGCTTTAGCATTCCTGGTTTTTTTCGATTAAGCAAGTTAAGAATAGATAGCACCGAAACACAGAAAAGGAATAAACGTGTTATTTCTCTATAAGCAAAACCTTCAACTGAACTTCGTAAAATGAAAACTTCTTATTCTGGGCGAAAATCTGTAGAAGCTATCCTATTTGAATACAATAATATTTAAGTGTTGGTGCTCTACAGGAATTCAGCTTTCTCTATCGGAGATCTGGAAGCAGAGCTTCCCGATATTCTCAGTAATGACATTTATAATCGGAAATTCATTTTTTTGGGGACTTTAATTTATGTTGAAAGTCTATTGAGTATAAAATAGAAAAGTTTCTTATAGAAAGCAGTTTTAGATCGCTATTAGGTCTAGAATATTCTACTACACCTGAAAGGACGCAAATTGACCGGGCGTTTTCAAATTTGGATGGTAATATGCTTAATTCAATTACTTATGAAACAGTTTACAGTTACCACGATAATATTTGTATTTCTGTCTTTGACTAAGTCCACCTATTTTAATTTTAAGAAAAGCATTAGTTAATTTTATATATGTATATCTTTTCTGAGAATAGTAGTAAATTGACTTTACCAATCGGTACGCAAAAAACCAAATCCATCTAAATTTTGTTTTTGCTCTAGTGACATCACCTCATATAAATTATTCGTGGTATTATTTTTAATTTTATTCTGATTTCTCTGTAATTTAATAGAAAATCTCGTCAAATTTCACCATACCAGAACTAATTTGCCTGACTGATATTAGATAATCTGCGTTCTTTGGAATAATGAAGCTAGAAAAACAAGTTCTATGCAAAACAAGTTCAATGGAAAAATGTAATGTATAGAAAAAAGGACAATAACAGACAATGAAATTGGACTAAATTTTTAGCTTAAGATATGTAACTGGATTTTTAAAAGCAAAAAATTTTCATGGCTAAACTTATAAAATAAAACCTAGGTCTAGCTAGCATTTTCGGCGATCTAGCAGAATAATTCAATTGATAAGGCTGCTGTCTATTTATATTGCTTTTAACTGCCTTTAGCTTAAATTTCTCATAAATATCAGATAGTAATGTTAATCTTGGGACTTGTGTGTCAAGATATTCTTCATGAAATAAACTTCACATCAGTCGCTAGTTTGTCAATCTGCTCGGGTACGATTGCATTTCATAATGCCCCCAAAATGAATGCATCTCTAGCGTGTTTTAGCTCCGATTTCAATTTGCAAGAGTTTGATTCGGAATACATTCAAATACTTATATAATATCTTCAATCCAAATATACATCAGATACTTATACCTTTGTGGTATAACATCCAGCCCATTTACACCCATTTCTATTTAGTGCATTAAAATACGTTAGGAGACTAAATATCAAAAAATTTATGAACAATTGCTTTCTACGAGCTGTTGCCCAAACCTGAAGCAAATTAGCGAATTTATATCCTATTTAAAAAAAAAAATACTGTCATACAATCAGCTAATGCTCGAAAATTAAATTAAAATGTAAGGCTTTCTTTTTATTTGCAACAAAATTGTATGCAGTTAATTTTGCTAGACCTGCCAATTTATTTATTCAGTGAATTTCTAAAATTTCTTGCAAATTTCAATTGCGTAAACACCGATACCAACACTACTAACATAGATTTTAAATAAGCAATGATTCTGTTATTTTTCTAACATACATCCATACATACATAGATGCATACTAGGGTGCACCACTGCGGTCGGTACTTTTTTCATCGCAATTATAAAACTCACTCTAATCTAGGATATCAACAAAAATATTTTCCAATAATATTAAGATTTAGGTTAGACGAACAGATTTGAAAATACCTCCAAAATGGAAGGTTTTATAAATAAAAAACTTGAAAGTACGTGCGCCTAAACCTCGACATCGGAAAGCTGCAATCGCAGCGTACAGCAACTTACTTCGCTACTCGACTCTCACACCCACTCACTAAGAGCACCTTCACAGCAAACCGAAATTCGCGAGCATTGGGAGCACATTTCTAGTTCTCTACGTGCCGCCGCTGAAGAAGCTCTTGCATTCCAGATGGCCCGAAAGAACAACAGAAAAGAAAGGATCTGCCAGCTGCTAGGGAACGCAACCGAGACTTGAGAAAGAAGGAAGAAAGAAAAAAGAAGGAAGAGAGAAGAGGGGAGCCGAAATTCTTAAGAGCAAAGAGCGTGAGATACTAATCGACGGAAAAGTGGAGGAAAATTTAACCAAAAGGTGCGGCGACTTACGGATGGATTTAAGACCGCGTCAAATTCCTGTAAGAACAAGAACGGTGACATGGTGGCTGTTGTCTAAAGCACCCAATAGTGAAGGAAACACTTCTCCACTTTGCCAAATAATAACAGCGAAAGCGACGCCGGAAAAACTGAACATCCGCAACTCAAACCCATATTAAAAATTCGCGAGAAGGGTGATCCTGCAATAAGCACCAACTACCGCGGCATCAGCCTCCTTATCATTTCATTTTAGGTTCTTTCGAGCGTATTGTGTGAAAGACTGAAGCCAACCATCAACGAACAGATTTGACTTTATCAGTATTGCTTCAGACCTGGTTAATCAATCATCGACCAGACATTTACGATATGTTAAATATTGGAAAACTCCCGCGGGAAGAGGATCGACATACACCATCTACTTATTTGGCAACTTTAAATCAGCTTTATACAGCACGGAAAGAAGTTGATATGTGCCGTAATGCTTGAATTTGGTTACCCTGCGAAACTGATACGGCTATGCAAAATGACGCTGAGCACCACCACCAACCAGCTCAGTTAGAATTGGGGAGGCCTTCTCTGAGCTTTTTGAAATCACAAGGACAAAACGAAGTACCTCCTGCCATCAAATAAATAGTCAGCGCGTTCGCGTCTTGGCTGCCGCGTCCCTGTTGACTGAGTAGAGGTATTCGTTTATGTCGGAACCAGCTTTAACACCAACAACAATGTTGGTCTGATCATGCCAGTGCTATTGTATGGCGGAAAAGCATTAACACTGTTAACGTCAGATGAGATGGCCCTTGGAGTGAGTGAGAGAAATGTTATCCGAAAGATTTTTGGACCTTCATGCGACTTTGGCATAGTAAAGCGAATTCAAATTAATCGGGTACGTTGGCTAGGACATTTTGTACGTGTATCAAAGATAATGGTCCATCCCTGAAAGTTTTCGACGCAGTACCCTAGCAGTGGTGGTAGCAGACGTGGAAGACGTATGCCTCTTCTACGTTAGGTTAGGACCAGGTGGAGAAGAACTTGACCGTTAGCAAAGCAAAGGAACCACTGGCGTGCTTTATTAGAATCAGCCGAAAACACCTTTTCAAAATTGAAAACAAAACAAAAAAACAAAAAAAAAAAAAAGATTATTCGGCAATAAAACCCTCAATTTACTTCATTCAATTAATTTTTATCATCTATTATTTATTGAGGTATTCACACTATTTTTTACACTTGCCATTCGTTAGTTGGAAGTCTGCGACAAACTGGGTTTCTACCAACAAAAGTCAAGCGATAAATTGACATTTTGCCTGTTGCCTGTTAAACAAGCAACAAACACGTTGTTGGTTATCACTTCGTCGCTTTCATTCGATTTACAAAAACAAAATGTATGTAAAACTACTAAGTAACCAAGTAACGTGTTTCGTGTGATTAGCCATAATGACTTAGATTTAATATTAAAATATTTAATAATAGCAAATCGAAATACCAATATACAAAATTGGCAAAACGCTTGTTTTTGTTGGCTAACAAACGGTTGGTTTGAAATAGCAATAAGTACAGGAAAGTAAACTCAAAAGTTAAATTTTTGGAGCAGTGCGTGGATTAATTTTTTCGCGATTCTTCTGCATTTTCAAATTGGTGCGTAAGATCTTAATCTATTTAGGAAATATTTTCGGTGTAGTCTTAAAAGGGATAATTTTTTTTTGGTGCCACCCTAATGTGTACACACATTTGGTTGTACATACATACGTCAACATACGCTTTAAAGTGCACCTGTTTGCATGAATGGAATTGCATTTGCATGCACATTAGTACTCTATATATTTATATATTATCAGAAATATATATATACGTATAAGGTACATACCAACGTATCAAAATAAATTTATTTTAGAATGAACTGAATTTATCGGCAATTTGTCTGCACGAACATGGACAGTGGTCGTCAGATCTTTAGCACCGAAATTCAATATACTACTGCTTGCCAAGTTTACCAGTCAATTTTTAATATTTTCTTTTAAGTATGGTTCATTATATGAAATGAAAGTTTAAAACCTCGCAAGCAATTTACAAAAATAGAAACGGTTTCAAAAATTATCATAAAATTTTCAAGATTTTTACAGCAGTGCGACTTTTATCAAATGAGAGCCAAGCAGTCTGGCAATTTCACACAAGGGAAGATTTCTCCAGCGTTCGTTTGCCGCTTTCAGTTTGCTGTTCATAGCACGTAGTTTATTAGTGTCCATTGGTATACTTACTCTGTCCCTTCCGGAAGGATGATTGGTTGATTGGCTGCAGTGGCAAGTAAAAACTCCAATGAGCGCTAAGACCGCCGTTTTGATACCACGTACTCGCCGTCGAACCGGATAGAATAGAGAATAAAAAGTGAAAACAAAAGGGAACACCCAACTGCATCAGCTTGCATCCAGCCTGTGGAGTTAAGGAGCCTAAGAAAATCATTTGAACCCACGTTACCTAATTCTTCCAGGTTTCTAAAATGGGATTTGCCCAGAAATGTCATTTTAGTTATGCAAAGGACTGAACACCTGCAGAGGTGATGTTCCACTATTTCTTCCGCACCTGATTAGTTATAGCTGTGGCAGTATGAGCTGTGTTCCAGTCTCATTCGCTCAACAAGAGAACCCAGTGATCGGTGAAGACAGCGGTTATCCCGGAGACATCCGTCGGTTTCATTTTAATGAGAGTATAAGATCATTTAGCGTTGAATACGGAATACAAGGTCTTGCATACCCCGCACTATTCTAATTTCTTACTTGCCCTCGGTCTTTTCCTTGTCGTCAATGTTTCGGTGCTCCGACATCCATGTCAGGGGGACGATGTGCCGACAACCAAAGCTCGCAACGTACTCCCTGAACTGCTTCATCAGGCTAGATGTCACCATTCGCTGTTTAGCTGTAAGAAAAAATATCAATACTTTACCCACTAGCTCGAAAGTTAAAAGAACCTCAGACTTAGCACTACTCGCTGAATCCGGGAGCTGCAGAGATGCCTCTATTTTAGGGTCCGCTAAATACATACATAGGTCCCCGCATCTAGTTACTTCCTCTACCCATTTTTGACCCAAATCTGAAAATATATACCTACTGTGAATAATATATCCTTCTGCTCCCTTCTAGAGGCAAGGATTGGGGCGGTCGTACCATTTTTCGCCAGGTCGTCGGCCTTGAAGTTACGCTCAATCCATCTAATGCATGAACAAAATGTGCAATAACATCATCACAAAAATATATCAAAAATCTACAGCAATCGCTAGACACTGAAGACTTGTACTCAACTGAAATTGAATGGGCTACAAAACTGCATTACCAAAAAGAGGCTACAAATTTTTATTAAAAAGTTGACTTCAATTTTTAGAAAAATGTTGAATTTTTGTACCAAGTTATAAGTTTTTATTTACATGCTCTATGTTATAGAATAAACTAAATTTTTATTTAAAAAACCAGCTGTCCCCGCAGACGTTGCCCTGCCCAAAGTTTTATAAATTTTTTCTGTATTTATTTTGCAAGTTAGGGAAAAGCTTTTGTAAACTTTTGGAAAATGTAAAAAGGAGATAAAAATATATCACGGAATTTGAAATGCTCAATTGTTGACGCATTTGAACGAACGTCTTACGTGTTCACCCGCACAGGTGTCTTATGAGCTCTGATTGCAACTTTTTATCTATCAAATGACACTTGATCTATTGCGGTTTTAACAATGAAATCAATTTGTTATGTTAATGAAAAGAGATCATGAGTGCACAATGCTGGTCTACTCCTTGTTGCGAATCGCACATGAATTAAATCTGTAGAAATGTATGGTCTGTTTCCGGTGAGGGGGGGATAGAGAATTCGCTCGGCGGAATATTTGAGCCTGAATCTGTTTTGCAATGTCCCGGTGATTAAGTATCGATATGATTGCTGTACAACTATATATCTTATTAAAATCGTCGTAGCTCGAAGGACGAATCGTGGTAATCACTCTTTGCCCACACCATCCAAGGTACTTCAAAATTTAGTGTAAGCTTTTCAAAGGAAAAATAATCTTTACCAGTGCCAGCCGAGACAAACAGAAACTGATATCTCTTCGACGACTTTAACTATTATTTTCTCCAACATGACCGTGTCTAGAAGGATAAACCATGATAATCACTATTTGTTACGAATATCAAACATACTTAACATGCGGGAAGTTATAGATTTTATCAGCAATACAGCGACAACAAATATTTAGAACAAATGAAAACAAAGAAAATAAAATGTTTTCGTTTATGAATCAAGTAGGCGAATAAATATTATTTTTGGAAATATCTCCACCGTCTCTCTAGTCAATTTTTAATTCGAAAGGCGTATCCAATAATTTATCTCCATTCCGAATACGAACTAAATCGGTCCTTAAAAAAGAAGGTACAAATAAGTTGCGTTCAGTCCACCTACCCAGTCTACTTTCCCCAAAATTGTTTTCTTTCCATAGCCAACTTACATACCGATTATGAAATAATTCAGTCCATATATACGATTTTTCAAAATATCTCGATTCCAGCTCGACCTATCGGGTCTATTTTTTATAAAAATTTATATCTTTGCATAGTAAACCCACATGCTGAATACGACTCAAATCGACATCTAAATACGTTCTTTCAAAATAGCTCGACTCTAGCGCCACCTATCTGATGCACTTATCGATTCATAAATATGACTTTTATAAATATCTCGACCACATCGCCACCTCCCGGCAATTTTTTTTTTCATACAGACACTACTCGGGCCACAATAAAGGTAACAGCAAGAAAAACCTAGGCAAATCGGTTCAGCCGTTCATGATATGATAACCAAAGAACCCCACTTCATTTTGTTTCACATGTAAGATCATCTATTTACTCATATACAAAAATGTATCCGTTTTTTTTGTTACAACTTGGCTCAAAAACCGATGATGGGATTTCATTCTAACCATGGCACTAACATAGGCTATATTTTAATCCGTTATGGTCCAATATTTATCGTTTTAGCTACATACGAGTATGTATGGTGCTGACACAATAATAAGTTATTTTATGAAACACGCTAGGTGGCGCTGGAGGCGAGGTATTCAAAAAATCTGTATTTACAATTCGATTTTGATGCAATTAAAAACCTATAGTGGGGTAACGACCAGAAATATTTTAATGAAAAATAGTCCGCTAGGTGGCGCTAGAATCGGGCTATCCACAAAATCCTTATTTAAGGTCAGATATTGATGATGTTATAAAGGTGTGGTGCTGGCGCAACAAAACTACTTTTTAGAAAAATTAATGCGCTAGGTGGCGGCAGAGCCGAGTTCTTCACCAAATCTCCCTTTTTAATCCCATTTTGATGAAAAGGTGAGCGAAAGAAAATTCTATATTCGTTCCGTTAGATAGCGCTAGAATACAAAATCCTTATTTTTATTTTGAAAACTATTCTGCAGGTGCGATTAAAAATGTTTTTATAATCCGACTTACATGGCATTAAAAACATACTTAAAAGAGTACAGAAGTCAGTACTTATGGTCCACCCTAGTTCAAATCTAATAAGCTTTGTGCAGTTAAAAACAATGTTCGGGGTCACTTTATATTTACTCCGGCTACGAGACATTCTTTTTAATATCATCGAAGCTGTATTTTTAACTATAAATACTATAAATAATCAATAATTACAGGGTTTTTCAATAGGGACGCTACAAAAGTAGACCGATAGTGACAGCAAATGACGCCATATTTTGCCCCTCTCTTTTGACACTTCTCTTCAGTAAGGTTTGCCATTTCATCATGGAAAGATATACAATCCAACAACGAGTCGAAATTATTAAAATTTACTACCGAAATTCGGAGTCAACTGCTTCAACTTTAAGAGCGCTACATCCAATTTATGGTCGTCTTCATTTCTGGTTGAATGGCTTCGTCAATGAGCAAAATATGCGTTATTGGACAGACAGCAATCCACACGTACTCCATGAGTCAACATTGCATCCCGAAAAAATTACGGTTTGGTGCGGTTTGTGAGCCAGCGGCGTCATTGGGCCGTACTTCTTTCGTGATGATCAAGACCGGCACGTTACTGTGAATGGGAATCGCTACCGCTTAATGATAACCGAATCTATGGTCTATGCCAACAAGCCAGCGACGATTGATGAACTTCGTACGAATATCGAGCGTGAAATTGCAGCAGTATCGGCCGATTTATGCTTGAAAACCGTCGTGGGGCATCGAATGTACTTTCACAGGAATAAAGAATTTAATTCATATCCCAAGCCGTTTTTGTTTTATTTAAAAAAACTCTTGTGCGTTCCTATTGCAAAACCCGATATATGGAAAAGTTATAAGCAACGCGCCCGAAGTCGCGGCTATCAACTAGTTAAAAATAAATTAATCAGCATACATAAGTGGCAAACTGTATTATATTGTTGTATGGTGCTAACGATATGACCACCACTGTACATATTGTACATATGTATGCTCAGTTATTGGGTATATGTTTGCAAATTGACAAAATTATTTCAGCATATTTAATGAATTTCCAATAATGCCAGTATTGCAGGATTCCTCATCATGAGTCACCTGAATCGCGTTGCAAAATAATTTCGTGAGTTTATAAATATTTAAATATTTGCTGAATATGCAAAGGCAGCGAAATTAGTTGGCTGAAATTCTGTTAAAAAAAAGTTGTTATGCTTTCGGCGATATTTACTGAAATATATTATATAAACCTACTTGCATGCACACCCACATACGTACGTACATATGTGCATTCAATATCGGATGTATTAGCATTTATTTTAAGTGTATGTGTGTGTGTGTGTGTGTGTGTGAATGAATGAAAATTCCCGCACGTGTGCATGCAATAATTTAAAGTTTTAGCATTTTATATTCGCAAAATATAACGCAGATTAATTTGGTTCAAAGAGATGCAATTAGTTAATTAATACTTAGTCCATTCTCAAATAGAGTCAGCGAAATGTTCGATATTAGATTAAAAGACTTTGACTGAAATGCAAGCGATTAAGCCGAATAATATAAAGTTTTGAGCTGTAGCGTGGCTTTTGTATTATTCTTTTTGACAAAGCTGTCGTATTGATCTCTCAGATCCCACGCGCGACTTTAAAACATTACAAATTAAATAATTACAGATTTGCTGTCAGCACTAATTTTTAATGAAGCGCAGTCGCCAGGTGGACGTACATAGATAAACCAAAATGATGTGAGTCTAGATATGTTTTTATTTTATTTTAATTTTTATTTTTATTTTCGTTTTAATTTTTTAATTTTTTCACATTTTCAATAGTTTTTCAGAGTATCTGGCGACTTCAAATATTTTTTTTTTCTTCTACTGAAAACTTTAAATTTTGTCGCTTGCAAGTAATGATTATTTTTCAAGCAAAAAAAAACTCAAGAAATATTAGTTGAAGAGTATTTTTTTTTAATAAAAACTGTAGTCGTTGGGGTACCTGGTAACAATCTATAGTTATATTGCACTTATATTCTCATTATAAAGATTTTATTTCTTTTTCATGTTGCACTCATATGTTTACTATTCACATTCTTTTAAATTGCGCTCAAAAAAAATCGGGCATTCCCAGATGTAACCTCTTGTTTAACTTTAATACACATTATATTGCTAAACACTAAAAAAAATGTATTTATAACCTGATCCATTATTCAAAACTAATCAGAGTAATGTCTATGTATAGCGCAAGTGAAATCCAATTGTCGCTTTCTAAAATCCTATTTACGATTTCCATATTCCAATTGACGTTTTCTAAAATCCGATAGACAATTCTCAAATATAATTTTCACTTTCTGATATACAATCGACCTTTTCCGAAATACAATTGACGCTTTCTAAAATCCAATTGACGTTTTCTAAAATCCAACTGAAAATGATGTAGATTTATTTTTTGTAAAACTTTTTAAAATTTTTTTAAATAATAATTGCTCTTAACTTGCGGCAGAATCACTTCTGAAATATAACTGTAGTTTCACAACAAATTACCTCAAATGCTGCCCATGTATACTGAATATCTTTGATATTTATAAACTCCTGCTTTTATCGCTGCCTTCTCTCTCTTCCCCTCCGTGGTCCAGGGCACTAAACGAACACACCAGCGTATACATATGTATATAAAAATAAAACTGAACTTGCATTTCCAGTCCATTGGGAACAATAAAACATTCAAATCTAAACAAAACTAAAACGCTGATTAACTGAGCTCAGCTGAGAAGTCGCCAATACCCAACTGTATAAAATGGAGTTATACACTCATTACCAACCAAATATGATTATCTATAAATGCATATTTGTGTTCAAATAAGCGCACAATTTCTATGGTATATTTTCATATTACTTTTATATCCCCTCAATACACATATGTACATACATACCTACAGTTCTGCTACTATAGAGCATAACACAAATACAAATATGTACCCTAGTAATATGCACCTCTGAGGATTGTGTGTTGCTTGTTTTCATGAATTTCATTTAGTTCGTATTTACAAAAATTAGCTGGTATTTGCCTCCTTCTCCCCCACCCCATTCTGCGCTTCGTCTCCCCATTCCAATTCGTCTAGCATTTGCCAGACAAATACAAAGCGAAGCATAATTTGAATTTGACAGCATTGTTACATTATTACCACAACATCCAGTGTTACGATTTCTGTTTTTTTTTTTTTTGTTTTTTTTTTTGTGTAAAACAGGTAGGAGTGTTTAGCAACAAAACCGCAAATTTTGGAATTATTTTACGTTTACCCACAGACTAATAAATACACGTACATATGTACATCCCTACCAGTAGCAGCAACAGCAATAACAACAAGTATTCAGGTTTAGTAAAAGAGTAGTACATATGTAGATGGTGCCACGCGTGTGGCGCACCAAATGCGCTGGTTAGTCGAATATCTCACACATGCCTTGGGTTAGAGCTGTAAAATGTACACCTGTACACCTGTTGTATTTGGACAAGCTGTTGTTGTGCTCCTTGTAGGAAAAACTTAGAGTATAGAGAATAAATGGTTGTATCCTTGAAAGTGTTATTTTAACAAATGTGGAAAAGTCTAGGAAGGGATGGCATTAAATTAGTCAAAAATTGCTTGAAGAATGCACCAAATACAAATTTCTTTTTTAAAGTAGATATTGGAAAGCATGCAGCGTTGTTGTGTTACATAAAGGAAATATAACAATTTTGAAAAGCTACTCCTACAACTTCTATTACTACTGATAACTCCTACTACTAATAATTACTACTATTCTCCTACTATTTTTACAATTCTGCTACTATTTTTTACAAATTACTGCTACTATTTTTAATGATTTGATCACTATTTTCCTTAATTCTACCACTAATTACTGCTATTATTTTTCTACATTCTACTAGAATTTTCTTTATAGCTACTAATAATAACTACTACTATTTTTTATGAACTATTATTCCTACTAATGCTGCTACTATTTAATACTACTTTTTTAAACAGTTTCCACTCCTATTTTTACTAATGCTACTAATTATTACTACTACTGTTTTTTTACTAAGTTCTACTACTAATTCAATTATTTCTACTCTTATTTTTACTAAGCCTACTACCAATTGCTACTACTATTTTTGTTAATGCTACTACTATTCTAACTAATTTCTACTACTATTTTCACTTATGCTAAAACTAAAAAAGGATTTCAGATAAAACTCTATTCCATATTTAACTCTCTTTGTAGAAGCGGCACAGAAGTTTTACTTCTGGGTCACGCACTTAGGTGCACGCGGGTTTTGATTTTAATTTTGTTACTATAGGTATTATAGGGTATTGTTATTGATATTTCCCTATATCAGCACGTTAATACCAGTTGTTATCTGTATACATAGCTCTTCACCTGAAACGCAGTATGCTATTTTTTATTAAAATATTCAAACATTACCAGCAGCTGCTTGTCGCCTTGACGCACTCTGGCCAGGCCGTGAGACCTCTGCTTTTGGGAGATAAGGCTTCGCAGCCGCGCCGGTGTTTGGCGGGCCCCGCGGATCTGCCATTTCCAGCACAATCCTCGCAGCTCTACTATCGCTAGGCCCCGCCATAACACCCATAGTCACGGGCCGGCGTGTAACATCCACCTCCAGCCCGGAAGAACCCCTATTGGAGCGAAGCGGCGCGTTAGGCGCTTCCGCCAGCGCATTCTTACCCCGAGATAAGGAAGAAGAAATTATTATGCTAGGCACTCGCGCCTGCATCGTCTTGCACCGAGATGGGGAAGATTGGTTTTTTTGTGTCTTTAAGTTATTCACCTGCTCGACGAGGCAAGCGCAGCGGTCTGAAAATTATAAGAGGGGAGAGTGGATGGAACACCACGACAGCGCCTCTTGCCGTGGAAAGGCCAAACTTACTTCCTGAGGTGGCCCGGTGTCAGAGAGGCGCCGTTAAAATACAGCCGGAATTTAGACCCCCTGGCTGCAAACCGACCAATGGGCACGGTAACGCTTAACGCCCTGGATTAGAGGGAGGATTAGCGAGAGAGGAGGGAGAGCTGGGAGTTACTAGGAGGGATGCAAGGTATGCGGGACTGAGAGGTGTTGGTACGGTAATCTTCTCATAAGAAGCCGTGTAAGGTCGAGTCCTACATTGATTCTCATATGGAGCCTCCCTCTTAGTTCGTGGTGGCATGGATATCCTCGAAAGGAGCAAACATGACAACACCTAAGCCTCATCCCCACGCCAAGGAGACCAACGATGATGATGAGTAAAATAAGTTTATTGAAAAACAATTATGTAATTATAAAAGAGTTCCGGTTCCATTAGATCAGTCATATGTTGGCTGTACATCGAAATTTTAGTCTTTGGCAACTGCCCCAAATTCTATATACATACATATATGGGTCCGATTGTAGAAGAACCATGTTCATTAAATTTTCGTTTACTATTTTTCGCGTCGTGTTTTTTTTACTCCCTTAAGCTGTCTCCTCCAAAAAGTTTCGCTATCTCAAGAAGTGTATTTTTGATCACTTCTGTTGCGTGAATAAAAATTTGATGCGCAATTGCATGAAGCTTATACAATCGGCATGTCTTGGTGAATTGGCGCATCGTTTAAATGCCAATCTTTACATTTTTTGGATAAACACATGAAATTCCGGATTATAATTGGCGTAATAGGAACTTCTCTGGTAACAATGCAAGCATTTGGTTAAAAAAAGAGAAAAGTAGTTAAACAAGACTTCAAAGAGTGTGTACATTTAAAAGTGCTCAAATCTGATTATGTGGTTTGGTTTGGAACTTCGAATGCTTGAAATTAATAAAATATTTTCTTTGGTTAAATCATAAAACATGTCTAGCATTTCAATCATTGTTTGGAGTTTTTTCATTGTCTAAACTCAAAATATCGCACTTTTCACATCAAATGGCTTTCTTCACATGTGTTGACTTTGAAAGAGCGAAAGTACCATTTCATATGTCAAATACGTATAGATGGGCACACATCATAAAATGTCAATCTGTTTTCTGTACAAATGCATTAAAGAAACCCATTTCTTGAAAAATCAAAAATTTTTGACTTCTGTGACTGTGCACCATCAAACAAAAAAATGTATATAAATTAAATGTAATATAATTAAAGAGCTTTGTAATGTATTTATATCTTCACACAAATTTTCGATTTATAAAGCAATTCAAATCTTCTGTGGAAATTAGATGTAAGTAATTTATATTTTTTTCCTTTCGCAGAATTATTTCAAAATTAAGAAATTTACAAATGGATTATCTTTAAGAAAACAAAAAACACAAGTATGCACTTGTAGAAATCGATATATTCCCCCAAAAAACAGCATAACAGCTCTGTTAATTAATATTTTGAATGCCAATGAAGGACAACATGAATAGTAAGAGTTGTATGTTTTTAAGTAGTTTTTTTAATTTTATTTTGTCTAGTATTAGCTTAGAAGCCCACTACTAAAAAATTCCGAGTAATACCACATTTGTTATTGCTATTATCATTACCGTTTACCGTTTTCCATTTTACACTCCTGCACGTGTTAAGAATTTCCACATTTAACGTTACGCTGTTTATCTCTTTGATAGAGTTCAAAACGAGAGGATTATGAGGATATTTTCATAACATATTTATTGCCGTGAAGTGTACACTTCAGTTCCTCACAATTAAAAAAAATATACATATATATTAGCTAGAAAACAGTCTCATAAATGTGAAAATGTTTTATTAGAAAAAAAATAAAGGACGAAAAGCGAATAGCACTTTTTTGAAGTTACGTAGAAACAGCGGTGAAGATTTAATTGAGTTTGTTCCGACCGCTTTTCGGAACTCTCATTGCAGCAGAGTAAAGATCTTATTTAATGCCATTTCTGAATTCGGAAACTAGTGACTTGTTGTTGATTGTCCTCAGCTTGAAATATAATTAGTACAAATAATTGGAAAAGCCAATATCAAACAAATCAAAAATGGTAATGAAATGGCACTTAAGAGATAATTACTACTTTTGGGAAACACAGATAATGGAACTAAGGAAACATTTTTTTTTAGCTTTTTTTGTTTTTTTTTTTTCATTAAGACAAACTTGCTAACAGTGCCTCTGGCTTTCTCTGGCATTTAACTACTAGGCAGCAAAACAACTAAATCACATGGAATTTTTTCCTCATCCATCACTTTCCACACAAGACAGTACTGGCGCTACCTCTTTAATGGGGTTTCTAGTTGAACATCATCAAAAATTTTATTGAAGGTGGAACTGGTGTGTCTCCAAACTGAATTTAACAAGGGGTGACTGAAAATTGTTTCAATATAATATACATCATATTTAAAGTGACTCGATATGGATGAAATAAATATTTCCTACAGGGTTTGCGAGCACAAACATCTGTACATTATCTGTATGTTAATGTAAATCTCGCCGTGCCAAGTGTGTTTCCACAAGTATTTTTATAAAGCTCAGTAGACCACAGAACAGTCCTCAACAACAACAAACAGTACAACGGTATTTATAGAATATACATATGTATAACGGTATCAGTGGTTATATGCACACACATACAAACGTATAAAATCTACATATTGAGCAAGCATCATATAAACAAACGGGGCAACCTTAAATACCGGATAATCCTTATCACATCCACACACACACAGCATGTACCAAGTGCGGTCCAAAATGTTGTGGTTTAGTTGACCGACAACACTATTATGATAGTACCTAGGTATATACGTACATATGTGTATGTGTGTGTGTGTACTTATATGGCAGGTGCCCATTTAGATATATAAAGTGAAATCATATTCTATTAAAATTATCAGATTTACAGTTTTGAAAAGTTCAATTTTGAAAGTTTCTAAGCTGCTTAAGAACTGAATACGGGTTGGTATATTTTAAAGCTCATGAGCTGAATTTTAGTTGTGTTCAATTAAGTGATAGAAAAAAGCGGTTGCCAGTTTAAAAAGAAAATCCTGCGCTCAAATAATGAAGGTATAACGCAAAGTAGAGCGCAAGAAAATAAGCTTAATAATAAATACAAAACGCCTAAGACTGCGAGTCAGAAGTAAAACTTATTTGCTGATATAGAGAGTTAAATACCTGAGTAGTAGTGAAAGAAGAGTTTTAGTAGTAAGTAGTAGAACTTAATAGTATCATAAGTGAAAATAGTAAAAATAAGTAAAAATACCAGTAGTAATTAGTAGTAGCGTTATTAAAAACTTTAGTGGATATAAGTCGAAATAGTAATAGTAATTAGTCGGAGCATTGGTAAGAATAGCAGTAGAAATAAATAAAAATGGTAGCAGTAATTAGCGGTAAAAGTAGTAAAAAATAGTAGTAGAAGTTACTAAAAATAGTAGCATTTATTGTAAGTATCATAAGTAAAAATAGTAGCAGTAATTTATAGTATCAGTGGTTTGAATAGAAGTAGAAATTATTAAAAATTAAAAATTAATTAGTGGTAGCATTAGTTTATCTAGTAATAGAAATTAGAATAATTAATAGCAGTAATTTATAGCAGAATTGGTTTAAAAACTGGTAGAAATTAAAACAGCAGTTGTAGTAGTTAGTAAAAATGGTAGTAGCATTGGTTTAAATAGTAGTAGAAATTAGTGGTAGCAGTAGTAAAAAATAGTAGTAGAATTTAATACAAATAGTAGTTGGTAGTAGTTAGAAGTAGCATTGGTAAAAATAGTAGTAGTAGTAAGCAGTAACATTGGCTCAAATAGAGGTAGAAATTGGTAAAGTTAGTAGTAGTAATTTAAAATAGAATTGGTTTAAATAGTGGTAAAAATTAAAACAGTAGTTGTAGTAATTAGTAGTACTATTAGTAAAAATATTTAAAAAAAGTATTAATTAGTAGTAAAAAATAGTAAATATATCACTAGCAATTAGTAGTAGCCCTAGCAAGAAATAGTAGTGGAAGTTATTAAAAAATGTAGTATAGGGGTAACATTACGAAAAATAGTAGCAGTAATTAGTAGTATCAGTAGTTTGAATAGAAGTAGAAATTATTAAAAATTAATTAGTGGTAGCATTAGTTTATCTAGTAATAGAAATTAGAATAATTAATAGCAGTAATTTATAGCAGAATTGGTTTAAAAACTGGTAGAAATTAAAACAGCAGTTGTAGTAGTTAGTAAAAATGGTAGTAGCATTGGTTTAAATAGTAGTAGAAATTAGTGGTAGCAGTAGTAAAAAATAGTAGTAGAATTTAATAAAAATAGTAGTTGGTAGTAGTTAGAAGTAGCATTGGTAAAAATAGTAGTAGTAGTAAGCAGTAGCATTGGTTCAAATAGAGGTAGAAATTTGTAAAATTAGTAGTAGTCATTTCAAATAGAATTGGTTTAAATAGTGCTAAAATTAAAAAAAGTAGTTGTAGTATTTAGTAGTACTAATAGTAAAAATAGTAGTATTAATTAGTAGTAAAAAATAGTAAATATATCACTAGCAATTAGTAGTAGCCCTAGTAAAAAATAGTAGTGGAAGTTATTAAAAAGTGTAGTATAGGGGTAACATTACAAAAAATAGTAGCAGTAATTAGTAGTATCAGTGGTTTAAATAGAAGTAGAAATTATTAAAAATAGTAGTTGTCGATTATAGTAGAATTGGTTTAAGCAGTGGTAGAAATTAAAACAGTAGTTACAGTAATACCATTAATAAAAATGGCTTTAAAAATGCTACTCCTAAGCACTGGTTTAAATAGTAGTAGAAATTAGTAAAAATAGTAGTGGTAACTTGTGCTAGCATTAGTCAACATAGTAGCTGTGATTAGTAGTAGTAGAGTAGTTGCAGTAGTAGACGTAGCGATTGTCTTCACTACGACTACTAGTAGTAACTAATAGTAGTGTTTAGTAGAAGTAGTAGTAGATGGTAGTACTAGTAGTAGTGGTAGCTAGTAGGAGTCATAGAGCTTGTAGAAATAGAAAGTATAAGCAGTTGAAAATATTCGTAGATGTAGTGGTGAACCAGAACCGAACTACTGAGAGGTCCTGAAATACTTAAACATGATATGTCGCTACCTCAGTGTGTATGTGTGTTTTTTGCACATATAAGCATTATGTGGTGACTTTGTGGCGCGATATCAACGCAACCTTCGTTATGCGATATCGACGCGATTAGCGTTACGTGATGTAAAAAATCACTCTTTTGCCGCTGCAGAAGTTTTGCTTACCATGCTCTGTATGTAGTTTTTTGTACATATATTTTATACGTTTTTTATAAACTTCATACATATGAACTCGCTCACACCAAAACAAACCTAAATGGTTAAAAGATAAATTGTGAAAGATGTTTTGAGTGCAAACTTTGTCTACGTCGCCTTTGCCGTGGTTCCTTCTTCCTGTGTGTGTGTGTGTGTGTCTGTTTTTTTCACTTAAACAGACACACTCATGTATGCACGTAATTTTAGTTCCTTACTCAGTTTTCTTTCTAGCTTCTCTCCTGGCAGTCTGGTCTCTGTTTTTTTTTCACTATTCTTTTCATTTACGATAAATTAAACAATGCCGCTCCTCCATTCGTCGCTAACAGAAAATAGCGTGTTTATTCTTTGTACACCAGTCAGATAAGTTCACTCATTAGAAATTGCGTTTTCATTGCAGCATTTTGCCCACTTCTGAAGGGCGTTTGATAGACTGACGACTGCATTGCGGGCGGTGATCATACATTACACGCATGTTTCATGGTGGTATGTATGGGGGTGTGTGTGTGTGTGTATGTGTTTATACGTACGTGCCAAAGTTTATTACTGATTAATTAACTTGTGCTGTGTTTTTTTTTCTTTTCTCTGCTTGGTTCACTACTCTTTGTTGGCTAACCATTTCCAGCTCAAATTGAAAAAGTTTTTCTGCAAAAAAAAAAAAATTGTTTGAATTTGAGCGAATTTTTACCGAATGCACAACTAGAAGAAGCCTATAGCTGGGGCATCATACAAATGTGAAGGCGAATACGTAAATATATGTATATATTTGAGACTAACATACTTTCATATTAATTTCTCTCATCTACATATACTTAAACTGGTGCATTTTACGGAGCTCCATTTTGTGCAATTTTTAATTCTCGATCCACAATAGACTAGTTTTGGCGTAGGTTGTATTTTACATATTAACTGCTATAGATAAAAAATTACAATTATACTGGCTTCTCAACAAATACAAAATTTGCCGGGTTATATTCTACATAATCCATTCTATAGTTGGTTGATTGGTCTACTGTTGCCTAAGTAATGGATGGAAATGGATTTCAATTGAGTGGGACCGGAAATCCGAGATCGGTCTTCCAAGCACTCAGAGATAGTTGCCAATTGCCCCATGTAAAGTCGCTACTGAGAGGGTTGAGGATATTGAGGGGTGGAAAGAATAGTGAAAAAGGTGGGGATGGGACTTAAATTTTCCTCGACAAATCTTCCAGAAGTTTAATGAATCTGAAAAGCTTGTCGAGGGAAAAAGAATAAATTTCTTCTATTCTCAATATATCTGGCTCTGCTATGCTACACATCAGCCTACTACAGGACAGATACAGAAGAAATGCCCCATTCTATCCTCATCCTCCAAACAAGATGTGCACATTGGGTCATCGATGATGCCTAGGATGATCCGTTTTGTCGACATGGGTTGTGTGCTGTAATCAGCCCAACCAGGGCTCATAATCCCCTCCATCTCTATCTAAGAAGGAATTTCGTCAGCACCCGATTTTTCAGGAAGCACTTGGTTGTTTTGTTTGGCCCTATAATTGCTGCGATTAGCTAATTCGTCAGCTGGTTTGTTGCCTTGAACACCGCTGTTCCCCGGCACTCACAAGAGTTCAAGCTTATTCCATTTTCCAACAGAGTTGCTTTGGTACTCATACCACTTTTCGCCAATTTTCCAGTCTGCTACCCTAATTATAGGAAATATCTCCGATTGATATATAGTTGCCATTATATCTAAGGCAGAAAAGCATCTCAAGTCGCTTTCCAAGTGCCAACAAGCCTCAGCCCCGTTTTCTATTTTAGAAGCGTCAGCGTTAAAAGTTTTCACTGAGCCTCTCACGAGAATATATGGATCTCACCATTGTTCCTTGTAAGAAAGCTCTCGGTATGAGTTTGTCATTTGGGACCAAAAACCAAGGGAATTTCTCTGACAGCCTTCCTAACAACCTTCTGTGTTCGGAGTTCTCATGGTTGTGCCAATGCCCAAAATAATGTAATCGACATCGGCATTGCCTCCTCTTGGATCGTTCAGTCCAAGATAATTCAGCAGCTGCTTTAACTCAAAACCCTTAGATTTCTAGTCCATCAAACTACAGCAGAATACCTGATGATGAGTCTGCTTCGAGCTGTGTGTACCCAAAGTACCACAGCTGATCTCAGACCTCAATGATCGTTAACCTTCTTTACAATTAATTCATCTTTCAAGGGTAGCACCAAGATATTTCACTTCCTCGTAGTCTTAAGTTTACGCCCTAAAGCACCGGAAGGTTGAAACGTTCCGATTTTCTTTTCCGCGTAAAAAAATCTAGGCTTGCCTTGCTGTGGTTCATAGAAAAATCCTTCATAGTTCGTCATGCATCAATCTTATTATGGGTTCTTTGTATGTCTCCACAGTCCTCCCTGAGAGATCTTCTTCACGCTAATGAACAAACATAGCCCACGTATGCTCGGATATGAATGCAGTTTTGCATTTCCATTAAAAGGGAGTTCACTAGCAAGCACCACAATAGCTGTATGAGTACGCCGCCCTGCGGGCATTCTCTCTCAACCTTTTTCTGATACTTGATAAATTTTACTACTGGGTGTACTCAGATTGCAAAATATACTCTTGGTAAATATTTTATACTTACATATATTCGGCATTGGATTGCGATTGCCGAGAAAAACGATTTTTTAACTTCACCTTTTTCATATTCGTTCATTCCAAGTTCTCCCCCAACTAACTGTATTGTTTAGAAACACGACAATATTGGGCTGAAAAAAAATTTGCACTACTTCATATTGCAAAATCCTTGATCAACTATAGTTCAATGACATTTGTTGGTAATGACATGTAAAGGGTTTTTCAATAGGGACGCTACAAAAGTAGACCGATAGTGACTGCCATCGACGCCATATTTTTTTCCCGCCCTTTTGACATTTCTCTTCAGTAAGGTTTGCCATTTCATCATGGAAAGATATACGACCCAACAACGAGTCGGCCCTGCCCGTCCACTAGGTGTAATATTTTAATGAAAGATCTTGAAGCCATCTGAGCATTGTTTACGTCGAACGTGCGATGATTGGTCATTTGGAGTGCAAACAATTCTGAAGAAGTTCTCTAGGCTTCCTAGCATCCATAAAAGGTGATTGACTGGAGTTGTTTTTCATCTTGTACGCAAAATAGGTCTATACTTTTTTAAAACTGAAGATGAAACCAACGCTACCACCAATGGTGTACACTACAGGCAAATTATGCAACGTTCATATCAATCCTCTAAGTGCTAAATGGTTTCAGATCGGATGGTGCTATAAGCAATACAGTGTCATCACTTTATTGAGACTAACTTTTGCTAACTGAATCAACCAAGGTTATTTGATTTAATGCCTATACTACTTTCTGTGAGGGTATATCAAGCTAGCTACGAGTAACTAGTTAAAACCCAAAATAAAATATATTTAAAAAGAGAAATATTTTCGAACTGAAATATTTTTCTTAAGGCGAAAAACCAAATTAGATTACAAAGAAATTGCATCACTCCCACCGTTCCTCTAACTGAAAGTCGCATCCGATGTCCCCATATCAGAACTAATTTGGCTTTGATTGGCTGATTGATATTACAGAGAGCTAAATAGTCACCTATAATTAAAGGGATCGACGTCTAAAATAGCTTGATCGCCAAGGAGTGCGAGAGGGGGCAAAATCGAAGAAATTTTTGCTAGAAAATCTTTTTAATATTGGTTTGAATTTCATCTCCAATTTATTGCAACGGAGAACGGCTGGAAATAATTAGGTTTATTAATTAGTATGGAATTTTGTTTGAAAAAATGCAATTATAGGAAGAAAGCTCCTCATTTTTATGTTAAAAATCATATAAAGTAAATTAATAAGAAGATCCTCTCATTCTCACTAGAATCTTATAGAATTCATTAATAAGGAAAGCTATTTATTTTTAAAAGAGCCCCTTTTAATCAAATTTCTTTTTTTTAACGTCTTTACTGAGTGAATAATCTACTTAATATTATTTTTAGTTTGATATTATGATATCTTTGGATTTTTATAATTCCAAAATAAAAATTTTTCATTTACTATATATTGTTCTAGAAGTTTTCAATGAATAATATTTTAAAAATAAATACATTTATTCGATTGTGATGCTCTCCTTTTATTCTCAATGTATTTCTTGTTCATTAATTTTAAAAATCCTAGATATGGAATAAAGGTCTGAAAATGTATTAAATTTCAAGATATGGCACGTGCCATACTACGAGTACGAATAATTTGACCTTTTCAATTATTACATTATACTTATTTTAATTATTCTTATGTTATAAGAAAATTTCTAAATCCTGTAATAATAATATATAAATACGTAAACGAATAACCGCATTTCGAATCGTTTTATGAGCGGGATGTAACTCCGTTTTTTTGGCTGTACATACACAGGTAGGTAGGTCATTTGTAAATTTAAAAAAATAAATATTTTCTATTTCTCGGAATTCTATGGAATTTTGAAGGCCTCAATCATACTTCCCGGTTATCATCAATATCGGACAGTCGGATATGCTGAATAACTTGCCCCTAGTGCCAACTAGCGGAGCCATTTTTTCTAAAACTATTTCCTATCGAACTAGTAGCATACATATTTAAATGTATCAAAATCGAAAGATTTTCTGAAAATATCGACACATGCGCCACCTAACGTATTAAAATATAGCCTATGTCCGTGCCACGAGTTTAAGAAATATACTGCGAAAATTGTAACAAATAAAACGGGTGTATTTATTTATATATGTAGATTAACTCTAGGCAATATTCATAATAAATACTTTCTTGTGTGCATGAAGAGTAATTGTGATTATTTTTACTGGAAATCACAGGTAAACTTATAATACTAAAATCTTGCATGTGAATTTATTTATAATTCAAATGGATGAAATAAATTATAATTTATTATATCCTAGGAGCTTTTTGTAAATGAAATGTAGTAGAACTTTAATGGAAATTACAAGTTCTTGTTTTTTTAATTCGTAAACAAAGGCTTATCAAAATCAATTGGGTCTAGTGATAAATTTATTATTTAACCTAAACCTCAATTCAGATAAAAAAAAACTCTAAGACGTTTTTTTTTTGGGTAGGACTTTTTCTTACATTAAGTGCTTTAATAATAAGATAATAAAGATTACGAAATTGAAAATGTCAGGAAAGTATTTTTGATTTAACTGCAGCACAGTAGAACGAATTAAAGAAAATACAATGTTTATTATTATTATCTCAAATAATTTGTTATATTTTTATGTTGTTATTTAAATAATAATAAAGAAGTTGTATGTAAAAAACATTTATTTTGAAAATAATTGTAACTAACAAAATTTTGAAACTAAAAATAAAAATAAAATTTGTATGTAAAAAACATGATTTAATTACAAAAGTTTTGCTTTATAGCTTCAATACTGTTTTGACACTTCCTTACCCAAGGGTGTCTGTATCTTACCTAAACAAAAACTCTCATGAATTTCATCTAAGATGCAATTTTAAATTTACATATATTCAAAGAAAACATAGAAATATTTTTTTTTTTTAGAAATGTATCTTTTACTCCAATTCGCTCGTAAATTTGAAGACTTAGTTCCACGACGCCTTCCTAAGGGAGCCGATTATGTCAAGAGTGAGTGAGCGAGGAAACTGTTTACTGAGCAAACATTTAATAATTGAAATTTGGTAAAAAAAAGTATTTACTTTGAAAATAATTGTAACTAACAAAATTTTGAAACTTTTCTTAAAAAATAAAATACTCAAAAAAGCCAGAAAAACATTCTTTAACTTTTCTCCTTGAACTAATTGGACTATCTTCTTTAAAGTTTTATGAAGCATAATGTATTTAGTTTTTAAATCAACCTCAAGTTTTCGCATTATATTAAATCCTTTATTTTATAAAAAACAATACAAATTACACTCTCCCACAAATATCCGATGAGGCAATGCTCTGCAAAATGTTTACATCTGTCTGAATTAAGAAAATTAATAGAGATTTGCAATTTAAATTTGAAGAGGAAAGAGGAAGCACTAACCATTAAATGGAAGTGAAAACTTTATAAAAGAAGAGGGTTATAAATATGTAAGCATATATATATATGCTTTATATACAGAGACTTATAAAGAGACAGACTAATTGTTCTATAAACTTGTAGTTTTGTGTTATCCATATACTGGAGTTTTTGACCGAAATTTAGTGATGTATTTTTGTATTTTCATAGCGTGGAAAAGGCCACGTTTTTACTATTTTCTCTTCCCATTAACCCTCCACTTCAACGGAAACAACTTGAGCTTGTGCATTAATTTACTTAAATAAATGAGTTTCATATTCTAATATAAGAAAATATATAAAATAAAACTTTTTCTAACTCGATGTGGTTGGAGAAGAACAATTTTAAGGGCGGTGCTGCAAAAATAAAAAATTCTCACAATTTGCCAAGCCCGACTGCCCAGGCAGTGACTCTATGACATTCCAACGGAAGCAGAACAACCTGACGTTGCTGATGAATTTTCTTTTTGGCGACGAAAATTCAGAATCCGGTGAAAAATCAAAAGAATTTTTGTTAACTCAGAAGCTTTGAGAAAGCTAGCGAAATTAACTTATGGACATTTGGAATAATGCAAGCAATTTTGAATGATTTATTGAAGACTTTAAATAAAATAGGTGTTAGCGATTGGCCAATGAAGAAATCCAAGATTTTGTACAACTCAAACTTTTAAATGTTTCACTAAATGTGATATTTTAGCGTTAGGTGGTGAAGTTTTAGTTGTATACTTAGAACTTCAAAGATATGATAAACGTAGTGTGCTCTAAGTTTATTAATATTCGGCAATGTAGAAAATAAGGTTTTACAAATTACATTTTTCCATATCTTAATAAAATGTGATTTTATTTTTATATTTATGAGATAAAAAATAACTATGCCGCATATATTTGTTTGAAATGATAGCATGCGTTTTTTATATACATAAAATATTTTGTGTTTTTATATAAACATAATAATGATAATTTAAATTGTATATTTTTATTCGTTTTTAAGTTTATTTGGGTATTTTACTGGTCATTCTACTCGTGTGCTTATCGTTTATTCCAAAGTTAGATTAGCCGTCAGAAAAACCCCTAATTAATCAGATATTTTCTCATTAGGCTGATCACTAAATTCACTTCCACATGCCCAACTAAATGAGTTGTATGAGCGAATGAGCTTACTGCAGGGCAATCGAGCAAACGTGTGGGCAAGAAAGAGATGCATAGTAGAGTAGTAGTCATTTGGTACTAACCGCTAATATGACGATGGGTATGAGTTAATTTATCCGCTAATAAAACCTTTAGTTATAGGTTAGACTTCTTCCAGGGGGTTTATTAAATTTTACTATTTAACACTTCGAGTGTTTTCGAGATATTGAGAAAGTATGTATATTTATAATCAGCATTTTAATGCGTTCCCTTAATATGCAAGAAAGTACAAATATTTATATTTAAATAAAATGATGATGAAAATCTTACCTGTTCATTATAAGCTAAGCAGTTTATTTCTATTTCCGATTATATTAAATACCTAAGCTGCCGCAAGAAAATCTTCACGCTAAACATTCAGCTTAAAATTCTACTATTTTTCAACGGATAAATTCAATTGTACGAATTCCCATCCCCCCAAAGCGCCATCAATTAGCTAGTAAAGCATACTTTTAAGAGCAAAAAGTACAAAGCACTCATAACATTCACGACTGCGATGTTATCTTCGGTATTCTCACGCATTCTATTAATTTTCATAAATTTGTATGTTTGCTTGTGTTGCGGCCACTGTCAAAGTGCATAAATCAATGCGGTTTGAAAATGCAATAAATCATCATGATTACTGCCGCCCTAATTATTTATGTTGGCTAATTAAGGCGACGTTGCGGCAATAGCGGCACTAGCGGCGCATCAAATCAACGCTAATTAGGTTATTTGTAGCGTGCAAAATGCGCCACTTACCAGTTGGGCAAACCAGCGTTGAGTGCAAAGCGCACGAACGAAACGGCGTATGGCATGCACAGCAAAAGCAGCACGAATACGACAAGCTATGTAAGTAAGAATGAAAATAGAATAAAGTCATAAATTAAAATAAAATTTGCAGTGAAAGTGAAAGGAGCCGCATAGAGATAGAGATAGGGAGAGAGTGTATGTAGAGTGTAAAAAATTGCGCTGGGCTGCGTTGCAAACAAGGCGTTTTTACGCTTCCAGCAGGTTAGCGTAAGTGAAGAAGAATCGCGAAGAAATGTGGAGGTGCTATAGGTGGCAACATATTGTCGTTTCAGCCGTGCTGCTGCTGCTGCTGTTGCTCCTCCTGCCATCCTGCAATTTCACAAATGCCATTCATAGCCAACTGATAGCCAGCACGCGTCGTCTCAACGTCCAGATTGTGTGTTTCGGTGGTGGTGGTGGTGGTGGGGTTGAAACAAATAAACCAAGAAATTACCAATTTCAAGTGCCACTAATTTCTGACTGTTGCCGCATCAGTGAGCGCGCGTTATCGCTGATACAGCAAGTGGCACCGCCGCAGACGCAAATGTCATGATGTTGCATTTAATGGCATACGCGAAAATTCATAAGCTAAATAAGTTGATATGCATAGCCGCTCCATCTCACTCGTGGTTGGTCGGTCGGTTAGTCGGTCGATCAGTGAGCGGCACGCTGTAGTTGCATTAGGTAGTGTTGGAGAACTATCGATAGTCTGCACATGCGATGGTTTCGATGGCGATAGTGTAAATTATGGAAGTTTTTGTTTTTTTTTTTATTAATACTCTGTTAGCAAACAAATAACTATTTGCTTACACATTTATAAATATAATGAAGAAGAATATTTGAATAATAAAAGTTATACAATAATCCTACTAATATTATAAATGTGAAAGCTTGAGCGAGTGTGGGTATGAGTATGTTATTACCTATTACAGCTACACGGAATTTAACAAAATTTAGCCCACAAATAGTCTATACCCTACACTAACACAAAAGCTAATTTTTTGGTGAGTTGCCACCCGCTAAACACAAAATTAAAAAAATATCTTAAATCACATATATAGTCAGTTATCGATTTTTCACAGGGAGTTACCACCTATCAATTAAAACAATCAATGGAATTACAAATTGGAATATGGGTGACAAATAAAAGAAGGTTGTCACTTCTTTAAATGCAAATTATGTTGAATTCGAAAATAAACGACATTATATAATATGAGTGGTAAACTAAAAGTTTTATGAAAGCTTAATGTCAAAATTATTTATAAAAAATTAATTGGGATAGAAAATCGAATCAAATATTGGCACATGGGTATCAAACGAAGCATGTTTTAGAAATCTTTTTATTTAAAATATCATTAGAAGGAGTTGTCAATTACTGAAAAGAGTAAACAAAATGAAGGTAATTAGCTAAAGGAAATATAGGTGCATGCGAATCAAAGAAGGTAAGCATAGAAAAATTAACCATGAAAATATTATTGCCAATTTCTAAGCTTACAGAAGTATATCAGCATTGTTGTGAAGCGAATGCATTTATTCGAGTTTATTAATAGGGTTGCCTCCTGCTAAGAGTGTTTATTTAATTTAATTGCATTTATACAATAATGTAGCCAAACACAATTGGTTTAAGGAATGTTCGGTCAGTATATAAATTATTCAAATTCAATGAAAGTTATAAGATAAATGAAGTATTACCATACTGCTTTGAACTTTGAAGTTAAGGAAAGCTTAGTATCGGAAAAACTATGAGGGTTGCCAGCTGTTCGAAAGTTCAACACGAATTTTTTATTAACGTTGGAGAAATCAGGTAGTAAAATTAAATTGTAACCAGATTATGATGAGCAGAAAATACCTGTAGCATTCTATACATTATATACTTATGTCAGATTGAGGTTTTGCAGATGCAAGGCGATAATAAGACTTCTAAATGGTAATATCGTTTGTTTGTGTTTTGTATTACAACCGAAATAAAGTTAGTTGGACTAAACCCGAATAGCAGACTGCGGAGTTGCCAATGAAACCACAAGTTTCAGCAAGCAACCGTAATCGGCAATTATGAAGTAAGTAGGGTTCCATTTTTTAGTTAGATAAAATAAAATTAAAATTTGTGGAGTGCGTCTTGTTGTTATAACACAAATTGGGGGTCCTATAGAATTCCACGCCGACTCCGATCGGCGAATGGTTTTTTTTGTGAGAAGTTTTTTTCTCATGGCAGAAATACGCTCAGAGGTTTGCGAGGGACGACTGCTACTAGTTAAAACTTTTTTTCTGTTGTTACTTGCCCCGGCCAGGATTCGAACCCGGGAGCCACCGAGTGAAGCGCGCACATGCTAAACACTCGGCTACTTATAACTGTTTATCTGCAGCACGGAACTATCTGAAAATTTTCATAGATATTAGATCCTATCACGGGAACTTTTCAACCATATATAGTTTTGTTTGCAAATTGGATTTAAATTATACCCCAGTTATACGAAATATTAAAATATGGGTTCGTCTTTGCGAGGAGAAGGTTCATAATGGCCAGTCTTAACTTGCTTCCAACTTTCGCTTGCTCTCTGATTTTTGTTATCGCAAGCGCGAGAGACTTTTATTTCCGGGACATTTTGAAAGCATACTTTTTCATTTGCAATACGTCGTCAAAAAAAAAAGTGCCGTGCCCTGGGCGCTATTTTGTGTTAGAGAATATACGATGTTGCCACAATTAAAGATGCTACGAAATTGTTGTCAAACAATAAAAAATTATATTGTAGATGAAAGCAAGCGAGAGGTATAAGAGAAAAACCAAATTTTCTACTTTTAGCGGTCTTCCTAAGCGATACCTCAATGCTTCGTCAAGCACTTAAGCGAGATTTTCGAACAGGTGAAAATCGCCCGCAACTACATATATTTTGCAGAGGGTTAACTCGTAAATTTTTACTTCGCACACATTGCAATATCCTTCGAAATGTTCCTTAACTCAGGTACAATATAATAAACCTAACACTACACTTTAACAAAATATTTTGACTAACAGCCGCTTGGCCAAAATACATTTTGAAATGTCTTCTTTCTGATATGAAAAAATAAAACAAATATACCAAGGCGAATTCATACAAGGTGATAGCATCCCATGAGCTGAATGCTTGTTCATCTCTCCGAATTCGCTAGGTTGTTTTGTATACACAAACAAAATACATAAGCAAACTGGGCAAATTCAGTTTTTGACATTTCACTCGCAATATTACACTAACAAAATACATGAGCAAACTGGGCGAATTCTGATTTTGACATTTCACATGCAAAATCAAATTTAAAAAAAGTGACTTTTTAATTTTTCCGAAAAAAAATTGTTGGACGTTAATTGCCAATTTTTTTTCCTTCGCTTGATCAACCAATTGCAAATTGGAATTAACCAAATCAGTCAGTTTTTGAAGTAAAATAAAATTTTTTTTAAAGACAGATAAATACAATTTTCGCAGCGAAATTAAATTCACTGAAAAACATCGCAAAACTTGTTTTTCGGTCAAAAGAAAAACTATGTGTTTGCTCATTTTGACCAAGAAAGAATGTATTCCAGTTAGGTGGAAAAAGAAAAACATAACCCGAATAGATCGGTTGTCTTAAAATGGAACGCCTCTACTATTTTAAGCTTCAATGAACGTAAGTACATAAGTATATAAAATATATTGTTTATACAAATAATCAAACGAACGTTCGTTATATAGAATGCATTTTGTTCAATCTTTCATTATTTAGAGCGTTAGTTATATAGACATTCGGTATACTATACGAATACTGTTATTCATCAACAATTTCGCTAATGTGACCTCCCATTCTGTGTCCTGAATCCATCACTGGTCAATACACAGCTGATTTTGTCAAATTCGCATAGAGCCGAATAGCGGCACAAGATTGACGCAATCTCTGTATTCTCTCAATCGTGGATTTTTGCTAACAAAAGTTTTTTTTAACATTCTCTTTATTAAGATTGGTTCTTCTATCGGTATTGAGGTAAGCCCGCTTTTAAATACATTAACTACCGATATTGTTGGACAACATTCCAGCAAGAAGCCTAACCTATAACTAAAGGTTATATTAGTGGATAAACTAACTCATACTCATAGCCAAATTAGCGGTTAGTTTTGTATGTTCGCCGCGTACCAAATGACCACTTCTCTACTATGCATCTCTTTCTTGCCCAAACGTTTGCTCGATTGCCGTGCAGTAAGCTCACTCGCTAATACAAGTCATTTAGTTGGGGATGTGGAAGTGAATTTAGTGGCTAACGTAATGGGAAAATATCTAATTAATTAATGGTTTTTCTGACGGCTAATCTAACTTCGGAATAAACGATAAGCTAACGAGTAGTAGACCAGTAAAATACCCAAATAAACTTAAAAACAAATGAAAATATACAATTTAAATTATTATTACCTATTTTTTTTGTTTAAAGACAACAATATTTTAAGCAAGGCGAATTCATACAAGGTGATAGCATCCCAAGAGCTGAATGCTTGTTCTTCTTTCCAAACCCGCTGGGTTGTTTTGTTTACACAAACAAATTACATGAACAAACTGGGCGAATTCGGTTTTTGACATTTCACTCGCAAAGTTACACTAACAAGATACATGAGCAATACTGGGCGAATTCAGATTTCGACATTTCACACGCAAAATTACACAAACAAAATACACAACGGATTCGCCTTATTTATCTTGCTATCACCTTCTATAGATCCATCTTGATTTTAAGTATATAAAAATCGTATGCTATCATTTCAAACAAATATAAGCGGCATTGGTACTTTTTATCTCATAAACATATAAATAAAATCACATTTTAATAAGATACGAGGGTTGCCTTTTATATTTTGCGCCAATACACTTCTGCATTCGCTTGAACCAATTTTCAAAGCACTTTTGCCACTCAGAAGAGGATACCTCTAAAACGAGCTGTTTGAAGGCTTCTACAGCTCCTTCAGGCGTTGAAAAACGTTTACCTCGCTTTTTTTTTTTTGATGTTCGGGAATAAAAAGAAATCATTAGGTGCCAAATCAGGGCTGTAAGGCGGATGACCCATCAATTCGACCTTTTGAGTACTCAAAAACTCTCTTGTGTGAATCGATACGTGAGAGCTCGCATTGTCTTGGTGAAGAATGATTTGTCTTCGGCGGTTGGTTTTCCTTAATTCTCCAAAAACTTTTGGCAAACAAATGGTTGCATACCACTCAGAATTGACTGTTTTAAGTTTATCTAGTGGAACAGTTGCGACATGACCAGATTTTCCAAAAAAACAGGCGACTATTTGCTTTGAGGTGCTTCTTGCGCGAACAACTTTTGTTGGATTAGGCTCGCCTTGGAACACCCATACAGTCGATTGGTGCTTTGTTTCCGGCTCACATGCGTAGATCCAAGATTCGTCATCTGTTACAATGTCATAGACGTGCTTTGATCCACCGCGGCTAAATTTCTTCAATATTTCTTTGCAACAATCGGCATGAGTCCTTTTTTGGGGAATTGTCAAATTATGCTGTATCCAACGAGAACAAATCTTCTTTACGACCAAATGTGCATGCAATATTGAATGTATGCTGGTCTCACTAATGGCCAAAGATGCCTCTATCTCGCGATATGTCACATCATGACTATCTTGTAATATCAATTGCCGCACAGCATCGACTGTTTCTGGCACAACCACCGTTTTTGGACGACCTTCACGAAATTCGTCCTGCAAAGATTGGCGGCTACGTAGGAACTCGTTGTACCATCGTTTCACAGTAAGTTGATTGATGCACTCCTGTCTCGATAATCCACGTGAAAATCGTAGTAAATCATCGCACGAAAATGTTCATGGGTTAATTCCATTTTTAGACAATATGAATTTTTAATCTCACTATAAATAAACACAAATAAAACTCGTAAGTGAAAACATTATATGCAAGTTTACGCCAAAAAATACCAAACTTTACGATAAAAATATCGAATTACAGCTAATCATATGAAGTGTTGCGAAGGGACAAAATATAAAAGACAACCCTCGTATGAAAAAATGTAAATTGAAAAACCTTATTTTCTTCATTGTCGAATATCATTAAACTTAAAGAACACAACGTTCATCATATCTTTGAAGTTCTAAGCATAAAACTATAACTTCGCCATTTAACGCTAAAATATCACATTTAGTGAAACATTTAAAAATTTCAGTTGTACAAAATCTGGGATTTCTTTTGAATATTTTCTACAGCTACTAAACTTTTTTTTATTGTATACACACGCGCAAAAAATTATGTACATACGTAAGTCTTTCAATTCTTCTTATCTTTCTCTTGTCGTTTGCAGGAGTGTGTGTGTATACTACAATCGATAACTTATTTTCGATATGGTCAGGCATTTTTTGCAGAGATTCGACACTAATGCCAACATAAAACTATCGATATAGTCGATAACGCCATTGATATCTTTCCATCACTAGCACAAACTCCATGCCACATACGAGTACATACAACATAGTGCGCGATATGCATATGAGTAAATGTGGCAAACGGGTATGTGCGTTGGAAATGTGTACGCCACATCTGTTGCACGCAGGCGGACAACGTTCAGCACTCTCCGACAATTTATGCAATTCACTCTGCTTAAGCGCAAAGAAAAACATTGCTGCACCAAGTAAGTTGTCCCAGTTTCGATTCCCTCTGAAATGCAACGCAGTGCCGCACTTGCACTTGCCACAATCGCACACCCACACCACGCAAGCAAACAGAAGGAAAGTCACGACAGTGCTTGCAACAGTTTGCCAGATCGTCACGCTTCAAATGTCTCGCAACAGGACAAATCACATTTAAGACAAGCACTCACTCACCCACACACCCAAACACATACTCGAAGAGATGCACACTACCGCACACACACACAGCTGTTCGCGCTCCGACTGTCAAGTAGCGCATAAATTTATCATAAAATTCATTGTTGCCTGTGGCAGCCGGCGAATTGGTGTCGCTTAGTGGTGGTACTACGTGGAATTATGGCATTATTGCACTCAAATCAAACTATTGAGCTGAGCAGCTTAATTCAATACAGAGACTATACTCTGTGTGTGTTTAAAGTTCGAGTGAAGCTGCTTAAAGCGAAGGAGGTCTTTTATAATACGTTGCATACTGTTTAAATTTTTATATGTACATATATTTATGGTGAATTGTTAGAAGCAGCATTTGGCACATTTTTTTAACAAAACCATTTTCGTTTTAAGGGATTAAAATAGTTAAAGACATGAACATATATTTGATTTATCAGAATTTTCATAAGCAGCCTTATTCTGAGTTCGGCCCGAAAAAAAATCCATTCGCAATTTTTTCATTCGCCCGAACTTAATACTTACTTACCAACCTTTTAAAGTTAGTCTCGCGAAATTTAATACCAATGTTAGCTTCTTCCAAAACTCTGCCACATTCTTTCTATTTTCCCCCACATATCGCCAGGCAATGTCCGGCTTTTCCTGAGTCCTGCTTAAAAAGGATATTACACTGGATTTGCTCCTAGAATTTAAGTAAGTCATATTTTTTGTTTCTGGAATATTAGAAATAAAGCCATAACCTACATTTTGAATATGCCTCTCAAATTTAAGCGATAAAATCCTTAGAAAATGGTCACCTTTTTCGCCGAAATTAGTGTTGCCGATAGGCGAAAAGTATGTTCGAAAGCGAAAAATTTAAGGGTGAAATTTATAATGAGGGAAAAGTGTGAAGCGAAACATTTCAGGCGAAAGTGAAACTCGGGATAAGGCGGAATGAAAAGAGAAATTTATAAAGTGGGCGAGAAAAATTAAAATAATGCAACGGAACTCTGTACATACAAATTACTTACTTACTTAATTGGCGCTATAACCGCTTAAGCGATTTTGGCCGAACTTCTCCTACAATTTGTGATGTACGTCTGGGTGTTGTTATACAAATTGAGGGACCTGCGAGTCTTTGTGAGAAGTTTTTTTCATGGCAGAAATACACTCGGAGGTTTGCCATTGCCTGCCGAGGGGCGACCGCTATTAGAAAAACTTTTTCTATAACAAATTATTTCCTTCAAAAATGAAGCCAGTTGTTCTGACTTTTTCTGAGTCGAACACAAAATTCCAACAATTGCATCCAATTGCTTTTGTGTGACTAGGATTAGGACCTTTGATGTTTCAGAGGATGTATCTTCACCAGGGTCGTATTTTGAGAAGAAATGCATGGATAAATCAGCGGCGGTTGTTGTACTGATATCTGTTTGAAGATCAATACTTCGGTATGTTTGTACTGGAACGAATTCTGAGTGCGGTAATGGTAATTGAACACTTGGCACTGCTACATACATAAGTTTTACTCTTTGCTTTCCTTCTATTCAAAGTTTTATGGTAGTTGATACATCCATAGCAATTTTTTTGTTGATGCCGGCTGTTGTCTAACCACATCATTGGTATACCAAACATATTGAAAAAATATCAATTAGTCGACGAGTTATAGCCAAAAAACCATATAAACAATATGCTGAAAATCGGCATTTGACTGCAAAGTTCGAAGGTCAATTAAAAAAAAAATTCGAACTAACATAAACAAACGCCGCGATACGGGACTTCTATTTTCATCCCTCACTCTCAGAATCGACCTAACTTTTGCGAACCTGAATTTTTCCACAGTGCAATTTTTGGATGTCACTCGCCCCGAGCTGGATTCGAACCTGGGGCCCACCGAATGAAGCGCGCACACGCTACACGCTCGGCTACGGCGATCTCTGTGCATTTATGTAGTACATATATGTTGCGCTTTATCCAAGGTATGTTGAGATTGGAAAGGGGAAAATTTTATAAAACCACTCCAAACTACCATGTAACGGCATTTTCAAAACTTTAAAAAATTTGATACAAAATCTTATTTACACCCCCCTGCGGTAGACAATTGCTAAAACTAGATGATATTTTTCTAAGTATTTATTGTTTTAAATATATTTTAGTGATTTAAATTAAAAACCCTTTTTTATCAAACACCCAGAAATACATTCCTAGTTAGTTGGCAAGTCATGCAGAGGAATCCAAAAACGTCAGCTATCAAATGTTTGACGTTCGTTCATCAAGTCATTTTAATACATTTAAAATAAAAGCTGTAATAATTTAAGGAAAATGAACTTTTAAGAACTATCTTAATAAATAAATACTATCACTTAACTTGATTATATTAAAAAAAAAGATTTGCCACATATATAGTATGTCTTTTCTTTATAGGGAGTTGCCACTTGTTTAAGGGGTTACATTCAATTAAAACAATGAATGTAATAAAATATTGCAATATGGGTATCAGACGAAAGAGGGTTAATAAAACTTCATTTCCCACATTTTCTAAAGAAAGTTACCACCTGTTTAATTCAAATTAAGTAGATTTAAAAATGACATTTTTGAATATGTGTTCCAAAATCAAAGTTTTAAGAAATCCTAATTTCAAAAATAATATTGGAGAAGGTTGCCACCTGTTTAAAATATTAATCGAAATTTTAATAGGTTAAATAAAATTCATTTAGTGATGAAGGCTCAATTTGGCTTCATTTACCAAATACTTTTACCGAAGGTAGCCACCTATTTATAAGCAAATTGAGTTAAAACAAAAAAAATAAACGACATTTCACAATATGAGTGCCAAACTAAAAATCTAAGAAATACGTTAGTTCAAAATTAATTTTGGAGAGGGTTGCCACCTGTTGAAAAAATTACCTTAAATTTTAATAAATTACATCAAACATTGGACTATTGTTGAAAAGCTTTATTTTGAAAACACTTTTGGAGAGGGTTGTCATTTGCTTAAAAGAGAAAGTTTAACTAAATTATTAACTTATCGGAAGTATCAGGTAAAGGCATTCAAAGATATTAGGCTTAAAGAAAAAATTATTATGAAGATATTAATATTTGTAAGCTTATTGAAATATAACAGTATTACTCGAAAGAGTATATACGAAAACATGAGCGTTGCCACCCCTTAAAGGTAATTAATTAGTAAGTTAATGGAAATTCTAATATACTGGTGTCAAAAAAAAAAAAGCATAAAACCCTTTAAGGAAGCTCTTATAGAGAAATATGTATATTTGAAGAGTGGAAAAATTAAATTCAACTAAATTTAGAATCAAGTGCAACAATAATGGGATGAAGTGACAGAGGTTTAAGAAAGCTTAGTCTCGAAATAATATTTAGGGGTTGCTAACTGTTTGGCAAGTAAATACAAATAAGGATAATTGAAGTATGTATACAAACATATATTTACACAAACGTCTGTTTGCCATATACATATATACCTAGTACTTATGAACTAATGTTTTTTATATTTTTTACAATACAATAGAGCTGCTCAGTTGCCGATTAGAAAAAAGTTTCAGCAACTAACCGTAATCGGGTAGATTTTGTTTTAGTTATCAAAAAATTAAAACCCTAAACTATAAATGAATTAAAAGCTCTTTACTTTGGTGAATATAGTTATTTCTTTTTCCGTTACATTTGAACCCTGAATGTTAAGCCGAATGCCGTGCCGGCAAAACCGCGTGTAAAAGATAGTAAAACCATATTGCCTTATTGCGTATGGTTTTATAGCACCCCACCCTCCTATAACACTGGTTTTTCAGATATGTGGTGTTATATTAAGGCTCCTTAAGTTAGATAGCTAAAACAATAAAATTAGTACGTTGCTTTTTGAACACAGTTACTTTTTCGCCTTCTACGCTTCAGAGTTCTCCTTTTTTAAAATGTTCTTAAAATGCGACATCCATTGAATAATTTTATTTGTTTTTAACATTTTCAAGGAGCTGATCACAAATAATATCATATCCGACAGCCTATGACAGATCTCAATTGATAATAGTGGCTAATTTAATTTTAATACAAGTGTTATTTAAGTCATCGTTCCAAATATATGTTTGTAAATCATAGACTTAATAAAGATAAATATGAAAGCAAAAGCAACTGTTAACTTTTTGCTATAAAGTTTGCTGTTAGCCATTATGTGAGATTTAAAATTTCTCTACCAAATGAAGTTAATAACTACTAGGATATTTGGATACATTATAATTTGACGAATGTTTACAATTTAATAACTACTTATATTGGTCACACATTCGCCATTTAATTAAATTACATAGTACATACATAACGCTAACAAAACAGTTGTGTGATATTAAAGAGAAATAATGAAATTTTAATACAATATTAAATTTTAATGCTCTAAAACAATGCGTGTTGTAATTATAAATTTAATTACTAAGTGCATACAAACTATTTACATATATATACGTATTTATGTAATTAGTTGTGTGTTAAGCCCACTGTATGAGCATGAAGTAAAAACATATCGAAATGTTATCAACGTAATTTGTTTATGTAATAATTATACATATATACACATACACATCCATCCATATTTACCTAAGTACTTCCTATTAATTTCATTTTAGTACGTACATAAATATGTAAGTAGGCAGGCGTAAGTTTTAAAAGCTTTAGAGCCGATGAATGGATGAGATGCAAACGAACAAACATGGAGACATGAAGTCGACGTGTGTGAGGCTCTGACCTTAGTCGCGCATCCAGTTTATTTGCGGCCAATACAAAAGGCGTTAAGCCGGATGGATATTCATATAAATGAATAAATAAATAAATATGTAAATATGTTAATACATATTTGAAACTAATTAATGAGCAAATGTGTCATTTAATCAATCAGGCGTGCAATGATTGACACCGTGGTACAATACAAAAGAAATAAATTTAATTAGTAATACTGTTACGTAAATTAATAGGATCATGGCTTCTGAGCAGGGTTGTTGTGTGAGTGACAACAAAACTTGATTTTGTCAACAAACGAGAAACGACATTCAATGCCTATTTAGTAAAGATGTGTGTGTGTGTGAATGTATGCGCCATTCAATAAATCCCTTTTCACACCAATTTAAAGATTTGCCCCGCAAGCGGAAGTGACATTGGTTTGAATGAAAATGTTCATTGCGACTAGATCTAAATGCTGAATTGGTAAATTGAAAGCTGACTTGATATATATATGGAAAATTGTTTACATGTTTAGCAATAATAAATAATTAACTGTTGGAAAAACAAAACAAACTTCTACTATACACTAGCATACATGTATGTTTTATTTTCTCCAAACGCTGCTGTTGTTTTTGTCACGAGACATTGAATTGAATTGAAGAAAATCAATAATACACCCAATCTACCAACTGTGATTCACAATTTATGGTAAACATTTCTATCTATTCATAAAAATATGTATCGAATGGAACTCAGCAGACTTACAATATTTGAGCGTGGTTGTCCAAGCGCACAGTGGGCGATTTGGTATCGCTAGCGGCGTTAAAATAATAAGGCAGTTGTATCTTATTCGATCAAAATAAGCGAAAGAAGTTTTCATAAAAAGGAAGGTGCGTGCCAAAATTTAATGGAATCAGCTTAAGCCTCTAGTGACCATGCCCACTTTTATGCAGTCGTTATTGTATGAAAGTTTTGAATTTGATATCTCTGTCAAACCTTAATGCAAAACTCTATAAATTTCTGGAAATAAACGTGACACCGCCTCTTTTATAAAAATATCCTCAAGGCTTAGGAATCAGTAGCAATTTATTGTTATTTTTTTATTTCAATACATGTAGTGTCCTTTACTTGGTGGCGCAAATAAGAACACTGTGTTTATATGCTCGGGTTGTAGGTACATATATTTAGTAGTATAATATTAGTTTATTTAACATTAGTTTATTTAATTATAGTTTAAATTAAAGTCGTTATACACTTTACAAGAAACGCGTATTCCATCAGCTTTCTCGCAAGTTCGTTTTTTGTCCAGTTGATTGAGTCCCGTTCATTCAGTGTTTGCTTACAGGGTTGCATTATGTTATTAAACCCATCCCACATACAAGAAAATCTATTATATACCTAGATAATTTGCAAAACAATATTTAAACAAATTAATATTCAAAAAACAAAAATATAATTATTTTGAATCTGAGCTATCAGAGTCTGACAAATTTGTTTCCAGATTCTCTATTAATAGCAAGTTCATAACAGCTTCGTCCAACATAATTACTTTTTGCAGAGGAAACTGAAGAACTATTGGACAATGAAGTTATTAAAAGATCGGAAGAAACTAAAAGTGCATTTATGGTATCCCCCATTGTGTTTTTCCCGAAGTTTGTGTTTTTGTGCTGTTCCCACGTACTTATATATCGGTAGTTTTTGATTCTGGCTTCAAGATCTTCCTCAGACTTCATAGCAAGTGGAGTAGAAAAATGGGCGATAATGTCTTTTCCATGAATAAAAATTCTATGAACAGGCGAAGGCATGTAAAACCCCAGGGGTATAAACGAAAAAAAATTTCGACAGTTTCCAAAGCACGGGACCCTAGTACCTTCGTGTTATTGTCATGGCTGTTGTACGAGCAGCCAAATTTGGTATTACCAAAACTAAGCAATGGTGTGTCCAACAAAAAGATCCATTTCTTTTCTTATGTTTTCCTGCATGCGTATTTTTTTTTTTTAGTTTTCTTCAGCAACATTCTTGTCAGCACCGCGAACTTGCCACTTTTTTTGTTGGAATCCGCCGTGAAGACTTAATCCATATTCATTCCAGCAATTATTCAGGACCTTCTGGGGGCAGTTCTAGACCAATTCGCGACTAGCTATTTCAGGACCATTACAAAACTGCTTCGGGAAAATTCCCAAGGCCATTTCGGACCGCATATTTCGGAAGAGCACTCCGAGATAACGCTAAAAGTTTTTCCATCCAGCTTAGTCATGGAAAACTGGTGATGAGTACTGAAGAAGTTTATTTGTTTTGGTACAATATTTAAAACTTGGCTGTTAATATTTTCGGAGGGTCGGTTGTTTTGCCATAGAATTTTCGAGCTACGGAAAATGTTTTCTTTTTCAATGGCCAACATTTACTTTAGTTATCTGTATGCCACTACATTTCAGCCATTCCTGGTGTCGTTTCACGAAATGCACTATATTTTTAGCGCAACTCTTCCACCTTTCAACAGAACTACTATTGAAGTTTCGAAGTTTTTTACCAACTTCTAAATCTAGAAGCGCTTGTTGATTGTATGGAAATTTCTATCCTACTCTTTTATCTCTAATGTTGTTGATAGCCCGGAAGTTTTGCAGATAATACCGCTTAATACTCCTCTAAGAAATTTGAGGCGTTCTGGCTTATTTTACGTACATTTCGCCAAGTAGAATGAATGCAACTATTGGACAAGGCCTTCGGAAAATTAATCGAATCAATCAAATGTTTGATATTGATCTTTCACTTTCTGGAGTATTTCTAAAAAGCATAATCTCAAATTACCTTAATTGAAGTTATTAAAAACCTAAACAGTATTTTTTTAGGCATAATTATTGACTGAATTAAATAAATGAATAAAATAAGTCTTGTAAATGAGTTAAATTTTTCGCAACGCTAGCTTTTATTCCCAACTTCGCTCTCTGTAGGTATTTGATGGCCATTTTGGTGAATAATAAATTTTTATTTAATTTTCAAGCAGTTCTACTAAAACTCCTTCAGTTCAAACCTGTATTGAAAGATTATTTTATCTTATAAATTTAGTTGAATTTAAATTTTTTTAAGAGATGTCAACTAGAGCTGCACATTCGGATATCCGAGTATCCATGGGGATATTCGGTGACAGGCATCAAATACGAATAGTATGGATATCCGGTTAATATTCGTATATTCGACGATCCAAAAAAATCAACGAGATTATGAACAATAATAAGGCGGCCGCCGTAGCCAAGTGTGTAGCGTGTGCGCGCTTCATTCGTTGGATCCCAGGTTCTAATCCAGCTCGGGGCAACTAACATCCAAAAATTATAGAAAAGGTATTTTCTAATAGCGGTCGCCACTCGGCAGGCAACGGCAAACCTCCGAGTGAATTTCGGCCATGAAAAAACTCACAAAAACGTTCGCCGTTCGCATTTGGCGTAAAATTTGTGTTACAACATCAAGACGCACACCACAAATTGTAGGAGAAGTTTGGCCAAAATCGCTTAAGCGGTTATAGCGCCAATTAAGGAAGTAAGTAAGTAATAACACGTTTTGTAATTCATTTCTGGATGTCTGCTATTCCAAGATTAATGTCACATGCCGTTAGTGAAGCAATGGAATAAAACAACTCGTGAATGATAGTTGAGATAGCGACTTGTAGAATTAGTTGAATATTTTCCTGCCGCATTATAGCATTCACCTGCACTCTCAAAGATAATTTTGCTTATTTATTTAATTGACTATAATTTTTTTGCAGGTGGCAACTCTCTTTAAAATATAGCTCATATGTTAACGTAGGCTAAAAGGTATTTGTATGTGCATTAAAAGGTAGCAACTAACTCACAAGATGTGTTTCAATGTAGTTTATTGTGCATAGGACTAAAAAAATGTTCCGATAGATGGCGCTGGGATTCAAATATTTCTAAAACCCGTATTTACACTCTGACTTTCTTCAAACTCAGGACGTGTATTACGCACATAAATATAAATTTCTTATTTAAAAATTGAAACGATAGGTGGCGCCGGAGGCGAGATATAATTAAAAATCGCATTTACAATCCGATTCGATTCAAATTAAAAATATGTATTAAACACATAAATAAAAATATTTACTTCAAAATTTTTACAAACAGGTGGCGCTGGAGGTGAGATATGTATATCCAAAAATCTTCTTAACAATTCTCTTTGATTAAATTTTCCCACATTGAAAAACCTACTTGATTTATTTTTTACGCTCCAGATTGGAAAACCAATAAATTTTATTTACATATTCGAGAGCTTTGCTATTAGTATACGTTCATGTAATAATTTATATACAATTTTACACTTTGTAAATACATGGTTGTAATTTTTGTGTCAGCTGTTTTGAAGTGGAATTTATTTCGGGAGGGTCTCATAAGAGGCTTATTAATATAATATCTGGAATATTCTGATTATGCGGTTGCGACTCCCTATTATAGTTAAAACAAGCCATTTTGATACGAATCTCTGATCACAGCGTTGCCACTTGTGATAGAATCGCAGTTGCAATTTTCGATAACAAAATTTTGGGTGAAAAGGCAGAACAAGTGAGCTTGCAGTTCGTAGAACAATTTAATAGGGCAAACGTTGTGTCAACAAAAGCGTTGACCAACTAATCAAGTGTGAAAAAGTTGACAGCAAATAACAAGCACACAACACCTACATACATACAATATGTAATTTGTGCTACCGTTGTTAATTTCATCCATTGTATTGTTTTACGGTATTATGTTATTGTTTTCACTTCTATTATATCTACTAATACAATGCTTACAAATACAGTGAATTATTTACTTCAATAGAAAACAAAAAAACAACATAAACAACATAAACAAAGCCGCAGACGAATTGCTACAGTCGAAGTTGTAGACACGGATAATAAACGCATGCCACAGGCGACGATGTTCCCGTTTGACATGGCAAAGTTTCCCCATTGTACCCACACCATTTTGACTTTCAGCCGATTCAGTCGCGATTGGCTGACGGCGTCTGCCACAGGATTTCTTATACATACATGTATTCTTGTTATTTTTATAATTAAATCCCGAGACAAGCGTTCTTTTTGTTAACTTCTCATGTTTCTCTTTAAATCGTTGGTTGTTGTTGTTTACTTGAGTTTACTTTGCATATACGGCGATAAATGTGAGTATATGGATTGATACATATATATATACATATGACCATGTATTCAGTTCGACGAGCGTGTAAATATCTACTACATAGGTTCTGGTTTCGATACTCCCTTAGGTTGTACGGTATGTGGATTAGGGTGGCCCTTATAAAGGACTTTATAAAAGTTGATGTACATTGGAACTATTTTCCGTATTCCCTTTTCAAGCTGGGTTTGGAGGTAAACCGGTTATGGCGTTATGTCATCTTTAGCATCACTTTTTGTTCTCTGAGAACGAAGTTTTCACCATGTCGGAAAGCCAGAAAACCAGAAGATCAAAAAGAAACGAATTTTTAAAATTTTTAATTGTTTCTCAAGTATTTACCTTCAGTATTTTTGTACTTCTTGAAAAAGCTACTCAATTAACTCTGCAGCATTTTGGGCACAAGCAGGTTATCGGATAGCGAAGTCAAAAAATCAGACAAATTTAAGTTATAGTTACCTTCCAGTAGGTGATTAATAAATTCACATCCACACATTATAAGTAAGTACAGAGTAAAGCCATGTCAAGTGGGACCCCTAAAAACCGCTAGGTCACCGATTTTGGAAAAGGATATTCTATCGTGTAGTGGACGTAACGCATATATCACAGTATTAATATTTTGAAAAAATTCGGTTATTTGTTTACGTTATTGTCAGTCAAAGTTTTTCGCACACTTAAATTAAAAAGTAGAGATCTCTGAAACCACTGTATATAATTGAGTGAAATTTTAGATGCGCGTGTAGTTATGATTGGAGTACAAAAATAGCAATAAATCGATATGAATTTGTTTAAACAAATATTTTTTGCATACATTTTTTTTAAGCAATCAAATTTTTTAATGTGTTCTTCATGCTAAAAAAAAAAAGAAACTACTACCATACTATGCGCAAACTGCCCCCCTTCAAGAATATGTAGTCAAAAGTTTGTTTATCATAAGTATGTCGTTTCCGAGATATTCGAGAATTCGTCACTCGGTGCACTCGCTGGAACGCTTCGAGCGCCGACGCGCCGACTTTCCGCGTTCATGCCGGCAGCGTTCACGTTCCAACTAGCACAGAGATGATTTTCCGCAGATGGGCAGACATTCTACGGTTTCAGTCCAGTTCCATTTTTAGCATGCTCATTCCAGCGTAATATGTTATAAGCATTGTTGTTGTTTGTTGATATGATGATCAAATATAAGTTATAATTAGTGATGAAAAAATGGTTCGGCCAAATGAGTGCTGTAATCCTCTGGGGAAGAAAGATCACAAATGCATCCGTCATAAGTTATTCCAAGTAACTGGCAAATGGGATACAAAATGCGGAAAATTTATCGGTAAATACATTTGTAAAGCGTGCCGTCATAACACATACATACATATGTACAATAACATGAACATAACTGCAAAAGTAGCCACTGATCAGCCAAGCACAAAGTAACTTTATTAGTTTTTCCCATGTAATTCAGGATCAAATTGGTGACTTAATCTCATTGTGAGGAATCATCAGAAACCAATTAATAATATTTTTCAATTTTTTCTACACTTATTGTCAGATAATATGAATAATACTCTTTGACTTCATATTCAAACCATTGTTTTTTTGCTATGGAAAAAAAAATTTTCTATGCAAGTGAACACTGGATCTGCGATCTTCGCGCAGTAATTTTAAATGCCCTTGCAGCGTTTGACTATTGATTAATAAATCACGTATTATATAATTCACGTTAGATCTTATTTTGTAAAACATATTTTCGTATGACTTTTGGATTTTCGAATAAATTTGTGAAATGGCGTTAAATGTAAAATAGCAAAAATTAGAATACAATTATCTTTAAAGAAAAGTAATAAAAAAACAATGAATTCTTTGTTGAAGCGCTCATGAACAAAAAGTAAGTGAGGACTTTTCCGACAGCTTCTATAATATCCAAGATGATCCCGATTGTGATCCAGATTTCGAAATCATTGACAATGATCAGTCAGCAAAATTCAACGGAGTAAACAATATTTTAAATGAGCTGGGGCACCTCCAATGAAAGTGCACGAGAGATCATTTTAAAAGCTATCAATGAGGATCAAAAGACGAAAACACTCGGAAAAGTGGTAAAACAAATAAAAACAAAATCGATTCAGATTTCGTAGAGAACATTCGTACTGCTCTAAGCAAGTAAAATACTGTACCAGAAAAAATCAGAATTTTGACCACCATTCCAAATAATTGGACATTGTATAATATATAGAATATCGATAGATCAAGGCTATAAAAAGTACATATAAATGCGACCAGTAGGGAGTGCTTTTGATCTTTAAACAAAATGGTGATATATTCAGTTGCGATTACGTTAGTTGTAAGATAGATTAGTAAGATTCTGTTCACATCATGTACTTGATGCCACTTAATTGATAACTAAATCATTCACCTTATGTAAACATAGACTTTTAATACACAACCTTGAATTTTCAATTGAATGCACTTCAAGCGTAAAGATCCAAGAGCCAGTACTGACGAGCAGTGGCGGCCCCCGAAACGTTCCGGCGAGCGCACCGAGTGACAAATTCTCGAATATCTCGGAAACGACATACTTATGATAAACAAACTTTTGACTACATATTCTTGAAGGGGGGTAGTTTGCGCATATAATGGTAGTAGTTTCTTTTTTTTTAGCGTGAAGAACACATTAAAAAATTTGATTGCTTAAAAAAAATGTATGCAAAAAATATTTGTTTAAACAAATTCATATCGATTTATTGCTATTTTTGTACCCCAATCATAACTACGCGAGCATGTAAAATTTCACTCAATTATATACAGTGGTTTCAGAGATATCTATTTTTTAATTTAAGTGTGCGAAAAATTTTGACTGACAATAACATAAACAAATAACCGAATTTTTTAAAAATATTAATACTGTGATATATGCGGTACGTCCACTACACGATAGAATATCCTTTTCCAAAATCGGTGACCTAGCGGTTTTTTAGGGGTCCCACTTGACACGGCTTTACTCTATATCTAGTGGGAAAAACACTGAAGAGACAAAAAGACACAAAGTAAAATTTTATGTGCGTAGTTTTTTGTTATCTAAATCCAAAAAGTAGGATATTCAAAGTTTGTCATACGCTCTGTCAATCTGAGAAGTTCATTTTCGCAGAAATCGCTCTTCTTTTTTTTTTTTGATAACTTGTTGCCATTTTGAAACTAATTTCATAATGTCACTCTCATAGAAACACTCGTTCTTATTGACAGAATCATTGGGCTGTAAATTTTCACGAGCTTCCTTTGAAACGAATTTTTCACCAGCAAAATCATTTGCCACAGACAGGAACGAGTATTAATCACTTGGCGCCAAGTCCAAACTATAAAATGGATGCAATGACCCTCCCAACCAAGCTCCCGGCGCTTCTGGCGGGTCACTGTCGATGTGTCTGGCCTGACGTTGTCCTGTTGGAACACAATGCTGCTCCTATTGCCCAAACCTGGCCGCTTCTAGGCGGTTGCTTCCTTCAGACGTTCCAATTGCATTCAGTTCAGGTCTGATTTGAGAGTTTGGCAGGGGTGGATCAGCTCGTAGTAGATATCGAAATTACCGGAACTGAATATTGACCTAATGTAACGAATGCAATGTAACGAATTTGAATTTGAATTAAAAAAAAAAAAGAAGATTTAACCCAAATTGCGGGCGATTGACTGCTACAGTATCATAAACACTATGCTCATTTTCAGCCGCCTGCGTTTTGTCTTTATCGAAGAAAAACTTTAGAAATTACGTATTTTCTCTTTACTGTTATGCTATTCTCTAACTTTAAACGATCCGACAATCGCCAATTTTTGTCGAAAATATTCGTCGATTGCACTAACGATTGTCCGATTCACGATTCATTAACGGCACTTAACAGCTGTTTCTTTGTATTTATTCAAAGTACTAAAGCGTGGCATCTTGGTCAAACTAAATGCTTAAATGGACGAAAAATATAAAAAGAAATGGAAAAAATAGATAAATATAAATAGTGGTATCACCCTAGTGAGCATTCCAAACTTTGTTGCTACCTACGAACTCAGCAGCTAATAAATGTTTTCATATTTATATTAACGCTATGTGTTCGTGTTTTGGAGATGTTTATGTCGGAATTACATACATGGCTACACGAACGCACACACACACACCGCTTTGAAGGTCATATCAAGTGTGAATAATGGGCCAACATATAAAAATTAATTAATAATCCTTTGCGAGTAGCCAAAGTGACTGAGTTTTGGGAATAGAGTTTCGCTTTGGCCAAAAAAAAAAACACTAAAAGACGAAAACAAAGTTTACACGATTTGGCATGGAAGTAATTTGGTGAAATTTACGCATTTCATTAATACTAATCAACTTCATGCGGGCGTCAAGATGTTGGCGAGCATTTATTAATAATATTTGTGTGCTTATATCGGCATGCATATATTTGCGTGCGGGGTATCGAAGTTGAAAGCATCCGCAAAATCAAAATTACTGAAAAATTCTTTAAAACTTTTTTTTCATACAGAACTTGGCGGCTTTATTGATGAAGAGGAATGAATTTAAAATTGTAGAGAATAAATGAAAAATATATGTCAAAAAACTCTCCAAAGTTGTGCAAAATTATTAGAAAAATATCTCTCTTTATTTCTTACAGCGACGTAGATGTAAGCGAAAATAATACACAAGAACGTAATTGCAAATAAACTTTTTTACGAATAAAATGTCTAGGGTTATTTTCTACAACGTACTGAGCTCAATGTAAAAAGTTATGGGAATAAATTATAACCTTACACATAACCATTCTTTAAATACATACTGAGTTAAAATTTTAAAAGCGAAGTCATCACCATTTTACAAATTAATTGGCGGCCGACCTCCAAGTGCATTTCTGCCATGAAAAAACATTTTGCAAAAAAACATTCGCCGCTCGGAGTCGGCGTAAAACTGTAGGTTCCACAATTAGTGCTACACCGTCAAGACGCACACTACAAATTGTTGGAGAATTTCGGGCAAACATCAAACAACTAGCTTTCGTGTAAGCGCCAAATCTATATTAGTGTTACTAATCAACAATAAAGTTGTGAAGAGCCATCTAATTAAAAACAAAGCTAGCCTAACTTTCAATCGTTCTATCGTTTTCTCACTTTTTCCTCTTCTCTTTTATAATTTTTCTTTCCTCCCTCATTATTTAGCTTTTATTACATCACTTTCGGTTGCTTTATACGGTAGTGCCCTCATTTGGCCATATCAAAGGAGTACATTGTGATACCAGTTATTTTTTGAACGGCAGTGTATACTGACACCGACAAGTTAATAGATGAAGCGCTGCTTATCTTGACTTCCACCCCCGAGAGCTCTATGTGAGGTGTTAATTAAGTGAAAGTCTAGGTACTTAAACCTCAGCATCGCATTCTATTTTCTGCCTGTCCGCATGAATACCTATCCCGGTCCGAACTCCTGCGAGTATTGAAGTTATCGCTTTGTTTGCGACAGGAGCTCCATCGAATGCCTTCGGCCAGACGAACATTGCAAGTCAGCAGGTCGTGGTATTTTCTAAGCGGTCGCTGGCCCGAGACATATCCCACTTGCCACCCTACTCGGAGTCATAACTTCAAGTAAACCCTGCCGAGTCAGCTAAACAGGCATGTTATTTCCTGCAATGGCGCTATGGCCATCAGTCCGATATGAAAGCATTCAGTGGCGGCTGAGAGAGAAGTCAGGCTTCCCGATCAGTTTCGATCTAAACATTAAATACCCTCCTTGATTGCCGCCTGACTATAAGAATATACTTATGTTTGCCTGAGTAAAGGGAATTGGTGATTAGCTAATCGGTTGCCTCTTTGATTGCGGACACTTCCGGAAGCTACAGTAGTCGAGAAGCCTAAATTTTTGGCTGAGGTTGAGCTCCTTGCCGAAGACATCAACTCCAACTTTTCCGTCCAGCTTTGATCGGTTCGTAAAGAAGTCCACTGACCCGTTCCCCAAATGTCACCACCCTGTCATTCCTCCCTTAGCGGGATGCGAGTTGAAAATAACCCATTTCAAGCCAAAAACGGCAGACAGGGGTCTGTGTTATGAGGGAGTCGAAGGCAAGAATTTTATAGTGCATGAGCCGCAGCGATCTTGCTAGCAATCGGGATCCAACACTATGTGTCTTCTAGTGAACAAAACGAGCTCGAGCGATCTTGCTAGGATTGACAGCGAGTCCACTCCCATGGATCATTTCACAATCGTCCGCATAGGCAACAATCCAACAGCCTCTCTCCTTCCCAACTACCTCAGGATGTAGTTAATAATAGCCAGCCAAATGAGAGAACTCCACATTGCAGAATGCTCCTACTCACCCTTTGTTGTATGTAGGCACTGCCCTAGCCTGCAACGACGGTTTTTGGTCGGCTATTTCAAAATTATCAACGGTCCCAAAACTTTTCAATTATATCATTAAACAGAAAATATATTTTTCAGTTAATCGACAGTCATTAGGTATTAAGCAAGCATTCAAATATACATATATAATTTCTGTACAAGAACTTATTTAAATAGTTAAATTCCTTTAAATAGCGCTGAAATTTAGAATAATGCACTGAATCATTAGGCTTTTTATATATGTAGATTGGAATAATTGTTTTTTCAAATTATTCAGATGCTTTACCGTTTGGAATGCCAAGGTGTCTTATACTTTTGCAAATTAAAAATAAGAACGTAGTACGAGGTGCTATTGATTCTCCATTCTTATTAGAAGGGATTTCTTTCAATATCTCATAGAAGAACCTAAAGAAACCCTGTAATTTTTTCATTGAAAGTAGTCAGAATTAATTATATTGCTAATGCTCCTATTTATAGAGTACTATTTAAAGTTTGATTTGCTCCTAAATATTTGCGTTATTGATTTTTCTTCTACTAAATACAACTTCAATTTAGTTATAAATGAATTATTTTAATAGGTACGAAAATGTTCTCAGTCTGCACAAAATGCGATATTTTTGTTAAAATATATAAATAAATATTTAAATTTTTTTAATTACCGTTTTATGAGATGTGTACAGAGTTTTTCGCCCAAACTCTAAAATTTGCGAAATCTTGCTTAATAAAATGAAATGTAAAAACTGTACCAATAATGATAAAGTATAAATTAGAAGATATACCGCTTTATTCTAAGTGCGTAGATCTATGCCAATTTCCAAAATTTTTGTGGGCGAGGTTCTTCTCCGATTTTCATATTTTTCGAATTTGAGACGAGTGAAATGCAAAGCGCGTACCAAAATTGGTAAAGTTTAATGGCATAGTTGGGGAGATATGCCCTTTTTCTTTAAAGTTGGTGAAAAAAAGCACATTTACCACCAACTCAAGTACCAGCGTATTTTTTTCGATTTCATATACGAAATTTGAGAAAACTATCTTTTATAGTTAATGAAATTTCTTTCTTTGAATTTTTATTTAGATATCTCAAAATTTACTCGAGTTATCCTATATACGGACAAACGGAAGGTCACACAAACATGGCTTGATTCATTTCGCTATTCATTCTGATAATTTCGGTATATAAATGTCTATATCTATCCCGGTTGATTTATGCTGTTACAAACAATCGTTAGGTAATCATTGGCTTATCAAAATCAAATGTTTACTCGCTCTCATCCCGTATTCAACATCGGCGCTTACTAGCTACAATTTTCCAATGTTTACTATTCGCCGCGGTACAATTAAAATTTTATAATATAATTTTAGATATTCAAAAACGAGTGTGTACCCTAAGCAAACTTTAAAACAAATTCAACTTTGCTGAGGGGCCGTACTTGTGAAGTGCCGCAGAATGACACTATTTGTAATTAGACGTGCAACACAAACTTGCAGTTGGCTATTTGTTTGTTTGCTTGCCTAGTGCTCGGCTGGTTGCTGATTGCTGGTTGCTAGTTGCTGGTTTCTGGTTGGGCTGACTGGCTGCACTTTTGCATTTCTGCCGCCGCCAAGGAACCACAAAACGAATTTTCTTGTCACACAAAATGTTCAATTTAATGAGCGCTAATTAATTAAAAATTCAAAAGACACAACGTTTCAACGCACGCACACATATACACATCTACTATATACATATGTACGCAGAAAGAGTATATAGTATGTGTGTGTGTGTGTTTACTATGAAGAATAAGAAGAGGCTGTATATAAATGTAGGTATTGTTTGTGTTTGCATGCGACTGGCTGTTACTTCTCATTTCACTATTGGAAATGCACATACAACAAAATTTACGTCTGCTGCTGCTACTCGGTGTTGTTGCTGGTGTTCTCAACGACTGTTTGCGTTGCTGCCCTCGCGACCTGTCAAAATCGAATTCATGCCACCGCGACCACAGTACGTGTTAAAAACTCTGCGTATGGTTGCCACATATTTCGTACAAAGTGGTACCGAAATTAAAAAAAAAAAGTTTTACGAAAAGATAATATTTTAATGTAATGGCGAAATTGTCGAAAATATATATGTAGCTTTATTTTTTTTTTTTTGCTTTAGATATTTTTTATGCGATGTCTGCACATCGTTTGGCTATAAACTCTGTCAGGTAAATACAGATATACATACACATATATATATTGTGTTATACCATATCTATTTATCATTTACACAAGCAAATACAACAAATCGTGAATAACCTAATAGTAAATTTTTTGTTTTGGTTTTACGTGGCCTTTAGGGATAAATTGCCGTGGCTTGGTTTTTTAACGGTTAACCTCTGGGTAGAATTCGACAAAAAAATGTACAGTAAAATATATCCAATAAAAAAATTTGAATCGTGCTGAAATTTAATGACTTTGTCACGGAGCTCCAAACAAAATCTATTACTTTTGATAGCTATGTAAAAAGCAAGGGGATTTGTAAAACAATTATTTGTCTTACCACCTTATGGGTAAAATTTTTAAAAACTAAGATACCAATATCTTTCTTTGATTGATCCAAAACCAACTAAACATTCTAAAGTGGAAGTGCCAAATAATCAAAAAGGGAGTAGACCAAAAAAACAAAACTTACCACAAAGAAAAATTTGTACCATCCAAGAAGAAGAAATTACCCCCCACTAAACCATTTTGTCTCACTGATGAACCTCACCAGGAAATTTACTTCCGTGCTTGAAACCTCGCTAAGGTCATCCAAAAACGGTGATCCCAGATATCGCATTCTGCTTTTAAACAGTGCAGTACACTTACACAGTAGATGCAAGATCGTTTCCTCCTCCTCGTCGTTCTTGCAGCTCCTACAGCATCTTCGGAAGGGTACTCTCAACCTTTCAGCATGTTTCCCTATCAGGCAGTGCCCTGTTAGAGCCCCGATCACGTTGTAAATGTTTTCCCTTCTTAGAGAGAGAACGCTGCGCGACCGTTTCCGATCCCACGTCGGCCTTGAGATTCGACAGGTCGTATTTTGCCTCCATCTGTTGTCAGCTTGTTTATATATACAATCTTTAAGTAACAGCTTGCAAGTGGCAAACGGCATACTAATGCGTTCTTTATCCTGAAGAATCTGCTTGGTCGTACCTTGTCTTGCAAGTTCGTCTGCCGTGCAGTTTCCCTCTATGTGCGATGTTCGAGTTAAACGTTAAAGAGCTCAGAGATCTGATTGCAGACTGGCTGTCACTAAAAAATGAAGATGTCTCTTCCTATAATCCAGCTCCCAATCTTCTCTACCGCCTCCATGATAGCTGAGATCTCACGGTGTAGACGCTCAGCCTGGAAGACGCTGCAGTGATCTGGTAACATAAAGGAAATTTGCAGGAGAGGGTTTCGTGAGAAAACGCCTCCTCCTACCTTATTATCGAGTTTCGAGCCATCTGTATAGATGACAACGCTATGAGGGGGAGTATGAAACTCAAGTTTCTACTCCTTCCTGCTTGGAATTCGTTTAATAAAGTTACTTTCAGAAACCGATGTCCAAGCACACCGGTCCGTGCTGCTCGGAATAGAGCAGAACTTTTTCAAAATACATGAGTGTCCTTGGCTTTCAGGGTGCCACTGGGATGTCTCTCTTAGTCGCAAAGCGGTCATCGCTGCCATCTGTTGTCCGACCAAATCTGAAGGAAAAAGGTCTAAAATGGCGTTCAAAGCCTCATTTGGCGTGGTTATGAGCGCCCCACTTGTGCAGATCATACTAGATCTTTGCACCTTGGTGAGTAGTCTGAGGTTAACCTCTTTATCTAATGCAGGCCACCATACGATCACCCCACATAGGAGAATCGGTCTAACGACCGCTGTGAAAATCCACCGACAGATCCGGGGATTAAGACCCCATTTCCTGCCTATGGCTGTCTTACATATGTAGAGGGCTATGGAAGCCTTTTCATGACGTTGATCCAGGTTCTCTTTCCAGTTCAACTTCCTATCTAAAACAACGCGTAGTAATTTGTAGAAACTTGTAGAAATACTTAACCGGATACCATTTAGTACCGGTAGAGTCACCGAAGGCGCTTCATACCTTCTCGTGAAGAGTACAAGTTCCACCTTACTTGAGCTGACCCTGAGCCCGCAGTGGGTGGACCACTTGGATACCTCTCGAAGCGCTCGTTGCATCAGCTCGCATAATGTCTGCGGAAACTTTCCCCTGAGTGCAATCGCGACGTCATCAGCGTACGCGACGACTTTTGCGCAACCCCATGCCGTATCCCGCAGTAGCGTATTAATGGTGAGGTTCCACAGAAGTGGGGATAGGACACCTCCTTGTGACGTCCCCCTCGACACGTGCCGCGACAATTCGCTCGCACCCAGCTTAGCCCTTTCTGCACTGCAACAGAGTAGCTGGCCGATAAACTCAACCAGTGAGCGTTTAACACCTTGATCCCTAACGGCACCATTTACATATAGCTTCTTGAGGCACGTTAAAAAAGGCGCCTTCAATGTCCAGGAAGGCTAAAAGACAGAACTCCTTGATATGAAATATAAATATGGATAGAAATCTACCCACAACGTCGGCAAACTCATATCGATTTTAAGATCAACGAATGGTTAATGAGCCAAATTTTACGAAGTTATTTTTATTTTCTAAAGAAAACAAATCGACATGAGTAGCGATGAATATACAGCAAAAATAAGTATACTTTAAGACTAAAATACCAACGGTTTTAGATTTGCACATAAACGGTTGTTCAAAGTATTGTTGTACCATTAAGACTCCTTAAAGTGAGAAGAAAACTCTGTGTACCGTAAATATGTTAATTATGGTAATAATTTTAACTGCGACTTCAGTAGCGTAAAGACTCACTCGACTCTGACCACCGTACACTTAAAAAATAAAGCAAAAGTGGTATTTCTTTTCTTATCACACTCTTAAAAATTCGTCCTGAGTTTTTCTAATAAATAAATTTAATTGCGTATACTAAGCTTTCTCGATAGAAATTTTGAGCTAGATTTGCGCTAATAAGTCTTCCCTGGAAACAAATTACTTTATTCTTTTTCTTGGCAATTGACTGGATCGTTACAGCATCGAATAAAAAGTTACTACAGTACCAAAAACAAAAAATGTGCCATTTTGCGTAACTAAATAAGTGGCAACCTTCGCGTCACGCTGCTTTCAAATGCACACACACACACACACAGCTGCAAGAAGAAATGCGGCAACAGTAGCTTTGATTGCCTCAAGATATTGGCAACAGCTGCAACTATTGCTGCCATTGCATGCCACAAGCATGTCTGTGCACTGACACTTTTCACTTATTTGTGAAGAAATTCCATTAAGGCCAAACACAAACGGCATTTTTTGGAAACTAAATCTCACAGGATGGGAAAGCATTTTAAAGGGGCCCGTGAAGTGTTTGGGAAGATTTCAAACTCAACTGCTGATAAATATGTTTGCATTTGCATGTGTATGTATGTGCATATATGTACAATATGTACTATGTTAAAATACATATATTTACTTGAATGTCTATTTAGAATGGTGTGTGTCACAATTTATCCATTTTTGTAATCTCCGCCTCCTGTTATTATTTTTTTTTTTTTTTAATTTCATCATCATCAGTAAATACATAGCTTCTTAATGAGTCCACTAATATTAAACTAATAGTTAATATTAAAGTAATTATGGAGAATATTGTGGAATATCCCTCCCAAAAGTGAGATGTCAATATCAATAACTCGATTAATTTGATTAAATTCCCTAAGAGCTCGGCTGATAGGAGCTTTGATGTCATAATTAATAGAGTAGTCGGATAGTCGATTTGCAGCAGGAATCGACTATACGACTATTCGACTAGTCGATTGGCAACTATTTTGACAGTTCATAGTCGAATAGCAACTTTTCGATTAACCGTTCACTTTCGACTAACCACTCATCAACGAGTAGTCGGAAAATCGACTCACCGAAATTATTCGAATAGTGATTGTTCCTCGTAATAAATTCATGAAAACTTTAAAATAGTTGAAAACGAATTTTGCTAATATGCCCAAACATTCAAACATACATAAAACAAAAAATTTAATCTAAAAAGAAGTAGTCGAAAAATTGAAAACGAACGGGTAGTCAGTCGATTACATATGTACATTCATAGTTTTGAAATTTTCTGAACTTGAAATGAAAATTTCTGGGTTCGAATTGCAACTTTCTGAATTTGAAATGGAAAATCTCAATTTGAATAGTTACTCTCTGAATCTAGATTGTAATTTTCTGAATTAAAATTGGCAATGCTGTATTAGAAATGCAACTTTCTGAATTTGAAATGTATATTCTGGATTTGGATGAACCTTTTCTGAATTTAACTTGAATTCTTAATTTCTGAATTTGAATTTTTGGCATTCTGAACTTTAGCTGGAATTTTTGAATTTGAGTTGTAATCTTCTGAATTCGAAATGAAAATTCAGAATTTGATGTAATTTCTAAACTTGAATTGCAACTTTCTGAAATTTAAGAGCAACTTTCTGAACTAAAACTGAGAAAGCTGTAGTTAATTTTGTTACATACAAATACAATAATTTTGGTTAATGTTTCCAAAATAAAATAATAAATTTTTGATATCATGTAGTCGGTCTCACTTGTCGACAAATCGTACTAAGTAAATGAGAGGGAATTATAATAATGACCTTTTATAAATACCGCAAACTCCATTCCTGCCTGGCTATTCTGCTTCTGCTTCTGCTTCTGCTTCGATGCTTGACCTAAAAGGGCACTTAGATTGAAAATATGGAAATAACATCCCTTACGCTCACATCCGTATGTATAAGCTAGGCCGCCTGAAAGTAGACAACGATAAGTCACATAACTTTCATAGCATTAAAAACCAATAGAATTTTACCAAATCCATTTCCCGATAAAAATTACCGCTGTATCGACTGCTGGTCGGCGGTAACTTGGTACCACTCTAACATAAATTATGTTATTGGGTGTGTCCAGCGAATGGTTTGGATAAAAGGGTAAAAAAAAACTAAAAACTAACCCATCGCAATGCAAATGGAAAGCAAGTGAAGGAATTGCGAACTATTAACCGACACACACACATTCGTGTACTGGCCATAAACAGCATAAACATAAAAATAAATTGAAAGTAGGAATAAAGCAGCTAATTTATTTTTGTGGTTTTCCGAAATTCACTTACACTCACGGAAGTTTAGTGAAGTATTTAACAGAAATTTAGTATGATAAAAATATAGACGCAGAAATTGAAAAATTAAATAAATGAATGCAAAAAATATATTATATTACAGCTTTTAGAATTTATTGTTGTGTATTTTTTGCGATATACGATATGTACAATTATATTTATATTTATCGTCTACAACAACTAAGAGCCATCGAAATCCATTCCTTTAAATGACAAGTAGTGGTCATCGTTTCGATTTTCTTCAAGATAATGCTGGGCTTGATATCTCACATATTTACACTTTACGAAAAATACAGATTTATCTAGAATCGCGTTGTGTATATCATAAACTTTGTTATTTTGAGTTTATACTTGTTTTAGTATCATTATAATCCCGTTTGCTTTGATTTCCTCTCGTTCTATTGTCCAAGCGGAAATAGACGCGAACCAGTGCAGGAAATAAAGTGCCGTAAAATATCAACAAAGTGAAGTGTTTCCACATTTTTCGAAGTGAAATTTTTATTATCTAGATTAGGAGTACGACTTTATTTTGTATCCAAAATCCTGCGTATGCTAAGAAAAAATAAACAACGTTGTTTAAATAAAAAATAGCTCTTTTTTGTTTGTGTTCACTTAATAAGTTGTAGATTTTTAGATAAAAAAATGGTTGCTTAAAACAAAACTTTTGAGCAGAATCCTTATATTTCAGTTCTCAGACCAAAAATATTGACTGGAGGGCCAAGTGCTTCCTCTAAATTACACATTTCGAATATATGCCGACATTTTACCAATCGGCACAAACTTCGAATGTATCCTGGGGTTTTTTTTTTTTAATTAGCACTTATTTTTGATCCTTTGAAAACAAATTTTACTTATACAAAATTTGGAGAAAAACAGCTTAGAGTTCTATTACTATCGAAATTTACCACTTTTTTTGGTAAAATTCGAGCATGCTTTCTTAAAATTGTGTAGGTTAAGTTTTAAGCTCTCAAGAAAAACAATAAATTCAAGTAAAAGCTTCAATCAAAAAAGTCTCCCATTTTGCTAAAAAAAAAAAAACAATTGTGTCCCTAATCTATTAGTAAATATTTTGCAATATATCGTTATTTGAGATGAAATGGTTCCAACTATTGACTCTCCGCATTTTCATCTAAAGATCGTTATATGACCGAGTACAATTTTAAATTTTTCACCTCAGAGGTTTTGGGAAAAGCGGAATTTTACGAGGTAGAGTTGATATTCGAGTATATCTAAGAAGACTTTTCCGGAAAATGTCAATATTTTTATTATTTATTTAAGTTATTATTTTTAGAAGCAGATTTGCTAAGAGTTAAAATATTCAGTATACATAAAATAATTTCATTAGAGGCTTTATCAAAGAAACCCCGTATGCGATTATTGCAGAATTATATATAAAATTAAAAAAATAATAGCTGCTTTCAAAAGGCGTTTTTTGAAGTGAAACTTCTCCTGAAACGTTTAATGCGATAGTGGATAATGTTAATTTTGGCTTTTCACGCCGAAAGGACTGGGGGGATTTGGATAAACTTAGCACCCGTTTAAAAAATAAAAATAAATTAAATTTATAAGTCAAATCAAATACTTGTTATATGTCAGAGGTTGAAGAAATCGTAAATTAAAAAAAATTGAAGATAATCGCCATCGGTTTTAAAGAGGCTTAAGAAAGCCGAGCTTCGAAAATATTTTCAAAGAGTGTTGCCAGCTGTTTGAAAAATTATATTCAATTTATATTTTATTAATAATAATAACGAAATATTAAAGTATTGGTGTCTAAGGAAAAAGGTTTAGAGATGCTATATATGATAGAAATTATTATTGAGGGTTATATCTATGCAAAATTTTGCGTGAAATGAAAGAGATTCTGGAAAGTTTCGTTTCGAGTTCCAATTTGAGCAGTTCTCAAGTATGAGTGTGCCAAGCTTCTTTAGCAAATGAGCAGCAAAGAGTCGCGATTTTTATTGTATTTACCAAATTTATTAATTAAAATTTTCTTATTCATTTTTACTTCTCCTGCACATACACACTGCTCGTCCACAATTTTTTTCCGAATCCGATATTAACCATTCCTCCACAAACGTCTCATATAAAAGTTTTATTTTGGCATAAAAAATATTTCGGAAAAATATTAAGATCTCCGCGAACTGAGCAGATTCGTAAATTCCACTAAAAATGGAGTTTTTTTTTTACATATTAAAACAAACCACTGACATCATGAAACAGTTTAAGTTTATTTAGAAATGGGCATTACTTACCCAGAGTTAGTATCCGCACTTTCTAAGGTAAAAGGTAAAACACCCGGCTGCGATAGAATTTCATACCCTATGATCAAAAACCTTCCTTTCCCGTTACTCTCCCGTCTCCTCAAACTATATAATAATATTTTCACTATTAGTACTTATCCCCAAGCTTGGAAAACAAGTATGATAGTCCCCATCCTTAAACCTGACAAATCCCCCCTTGATGTTTGTAGCTATCGTCCTATTTCCCTTCTCTCTTGTTTGGGCAAATTGTTAGAAAAAATAATTGCTGTCAGACTCTCCTGGTATGCCTACAGAAACGACCTTATCCATAATAGTCAAATCGCTTTTAAAAAGGGGCAAGGCACTATCGATTCCTTGTTGCACCTTGATCAATATATTTCTAACGCTTTGTCCAACAAAAACCACATTTCCCTTATGTCCCTCGACTTCCTAAAAGCCTTCGACCGTATAGGTATCCACATTGTACTACCACAACTCAACAAATGGAAGGTTGGCACTAAAATTTTCAATTTCGTAAAATCCTTTTTATGTAATCGAAAAATAAGTGTTCTTATATCCTCCTCCCGTTCCTCCATCCTCCCCCTTGAAAATGGAACTCCTCAGGGATCTCCCCTATCAGTAATCCTTTTCATTATAGCGTTTGATGAACTAAATTTACTTCTATCCGAATTCAGGAATATCGACCAACCCGAACCACTGTATGCTGATGATGTGCTTGTATACTCTAAAAATACCGATCAAACAACTGTCTTTAGAACTTTCACAGAAATCCTTTCCCGTATTTCCACCTGGTCCCAAACTTCAGGCGCTTCAATATCCTCTGGCAAGTCGAAACTACTGCATATATGTAGGAAGCGAAGCTGTAATATACCACCATTAACTTTTTCAAATGTAACAATACCCTGTACAAATAGTTTTAAGTTTTTAGGCATAATACTAGACTCAAAATATTCTTTTACTCAACACTGTCAGTACATAAAAGATATCATAAGCCCAAAACTACGCATTGTTAAACATTTTTCGGCTAAGCGCTCACTTATCGGCTCGGCATTGCTGATCAACATAACAAAGGCCCTTATATTTTCGAAAATAAGATACGGAATTGAAATCTTCGGACATCATGCTAAAAGTAAATTGAAGATAGTAGCAACTCCTTATCACATAGCTATACGAAGATCACTACGTGCATTTCCAACAACCCCCCTCCGAAATTTGTATGCTGAGTCTGGGTTAATTTCCATAGTTGATGAAGCTGAAGATAGTGTGCTAAAAATCTACGCCAAAATCTTGTTATCCCCGAATTCCATTCTGCATAAGGATGTGCAGCTGGTGCTCTCACGAAAACGTCAACCTAAGGTTCCATCAACCATTCACTTAAGCATTAAATTTGCAAAGAAGAATGCAAAAGTGTCACAGGCGTAAAATACTACACCCACCGTGGTTACTCAAAAAGACGTCTTTCATCAATGAACTAGTTCTCCTGAAAAAAGCGAATACTCCTAGTGATGTCTACTTATCAAATTACCTAGCAGTGACCGAAGCGTACAAATCTAGTGGCTGGCAAATGATTTTCAAACTTCTTATGCCGTTGTAACAGAGCAAGGGGAAGTACTCTCTCAAGGTCTTCTATTCTCTGTCTGCTCAATTTTCACCGCAGAAACAATAGCAATTCACAATGCTATCCTTTACTCAATGAAAACCAAAGGCAAATTTGTAATTTGCTCAGACAGTATGTCCTGCATCACAGCTATAAGGGAAAGTAGCCACACAAATTATATTATCGACAGCATCCGGGACATACTCATTGCGTATCCTCAAAAAATTAAAATAATGTGGACTCCTGGACACTCAAAAATACAAGGTAACATGAACGCCGAGAAAATGGCTAAAGAAATGGCCGCTATACCCACTATGACATCCAGCGTTATCTTTAAAAATTACATTTATCGGCTTATAAAGAAAAAAAGGCAAACCAAACTACTACAATCGGACTGGAGTGAATATATCCATCATTACTCCTTAATAAACCAAAGTCGTGCTAAACCTATATATACCCCACTATACCAACGAACTATGTTACGCCATACACACGTCTTCGTCTCGGCCATACAATTGTCACGCACTCCCATCTCCTTCAAGGCGCTGAACCTAGTCGATGCCGGTTTTGCAACATTTCTCTCAACGTAAACCACCTACTATCATCCTGCTCCGCACTCCGAACCCAGAGACAACACATCTTTAATAATACTGACCCTATCCAGCTGTTGAAAGATCCCACAAACGATAATATAACAAAGATATACAAGTATCTAAAAAACTCCGACCTCCTCCGACGTATCTAACCCGTATCTATGTAAGCCACAAGGCAGCCGAAAGCCTCCGATGCTAGCGCTGCGTTTATTTGTAAATTTATATAGGAAATGTATTGTTATGTAAGCTTTTATAAAATAAAAATAAAAAATAAAATAAAATATTTAGTGTGCAGACAATTTTTATTTATTTATAACAAACTCATGTTTTTTTTCTTAGCAAGTGTCTATACAAGTGAGCACAATTGTCTGTGTCCGTTTTGTAGTTCAGTCTGATACATATTTGTCGGAGAATGGTTACTTTGACAAAATTCGGCGAGTGAGTGGGCCATGAGTGCTGTTATTTGGAATTCCCTATTATGGAATTGTTTAAAGTCCGATTTATGTTGTGCTAGTCTTGTTTTTTTAATTTTGATTTTATTGTCCCTATGTATAGGCAAAGAATTTGATAAATGACGTAACTTTTTCCGTTTGAGGTATTACTGATTTTGTTTTGTTGAAAATATTTTTTTTACGTGTTTGTAGGTTTATGGGCTATTTTTATTGCATCTTTATTATAGCAGTCCGATTTCGTTAGACGTTCGGATAAATGAGTTGCATAGGTTACTAACTTAAATGCTATCGATTTTTCCGATCTATGTTCATGTTTTTGATGATAGAGATTTTTTAAGTAAACTTTTAATTATATGTTCAGAAAAATCATTGTTTTTTAAGGTCGATCTTATTTCCTTCTCTATCTCCTTGTGCTACGTTTCGTCCTGTTATCTGTAATATTCGTCGTATACAGCACATTGCTGTCTTCATTATCATCGTCTTTGGGTGCTTAGAATTAAAGTTGATGATTCGTCCTGTTGATCTTGGTTTCTTATACCACTTTAACTTTAATTGATTACCTCGTTTGATTATAATAGAGTCCAAGTCAGGTAGTTTTCCTCCTCTTCTAGTTCTATTGTAAACTTTATATTTTTGTTGAAAGAGTTTAGTGCGTCAAATACACTTGTGTTCTTCGTTCTCGTTTATTATAGCAAATAAGTCCTCAATATATTTTGTAAGTAATCTTGGTTTTCGATATAATTTATTAATTGTATTGTCCAAAAGTTTTTCCATTATTATATCCGCAATGACCGACAAAGGATCCCATCGACATGCCTTTTAATTGAGTGTATATCGTGTCATTAAATTTGAAATATTTGTTTTCTTGTTTACAAAATTTTATTATGTTCATAAAAATTTGTTTTGGTATCATTGTGTGTCCTTTTATTATCGTAAATTTTTTTAGTATTGTTTCAAGTGCTACTAGCTGTATTGGTATGCTCGGAAAAAGTGAGCCCACGTCAAAAGAAATAAGTTTTTCATCGTCAAAAATATAAGTTTTGTTTATCCTTTCCTTGTAGTCTTGAAGTGTATTCTTGATATTGTATTCTGAGTTGGTAGTGATGTTTCTTAAAATATTAACAATGTATGTATCTACATAGGCCATATGATGGTGATCCAACGGATGGGCATATCGGTCTAAGTGGTGTTCCTTCTTTGTTGTATTTTAGGGAGTCCATAAAGCCAAGTCAAATTTAAAAAAAATCGTATAATTACAACGCTTGCTGGAAGAAAATCCGTAATAAACAAATCAAAAAAATCAAATCAAATGCGCGAAAAATTCTAAAAAGTTTTTCAGTTATGTCTTCCAAAGGACATCTTATATTGAAAACTGAGCTAATTTCATCAACTTATGAAATTCGACAGCGCTATAGATAGTTTGGTTTTTTTTTTTTATATCATGAATATTTATAGTTTTTCCGAAAACTAGCGAAACTCTCGATGTTGAGACTATCGATGTTGCCTGATGTTTCAGCGCGAATTGAAGAGAGATTTGTCATTAAGCTTTGCTATTGTAATCGCATGAAATTCTTTCAAGCTTTCAGCCTTCACCACAGATAGAAAGATTTCACAATTGCCTTTGCAGTCGTCCATTGTTCGCAATATAAATCCATTGCTCTCTTTAAACGAGATCTGAGCTGTTGGTAAAAGTTCTAGCATATTCCCTTTAACGAAACGCAACTGGCTTCTCTATTTTACTTACTCTTGAAAGCAAATTTAGTTTTAATTAATGTTTTTATTAAAAAAATTTTCACAAAAAAAAAAAAAAAAATGCGACTTCTAAACATCATATCCTACGCGAAACTCCACCATTTTATTTAATTAAATAAAGGCTCGTGTTCGCCGAAACAATTATCATAAATTATCATAGTGGCTTTGAAAACTTGTCTCTTTTAATAATTATATCAATCAATAGAAGTCGCAGCATTGCCAAAAAGCCATAACACACACACACACACACACACACACACACACAAGTAGCTGGCATTTACCAGTTTTTTTTATATGCACCGCTTGTAACGGCGAATAAATAATTAATTAATTAAGTATATGTATGTGTACGCGGATATTTATATATTAAGAATATTTGCGGTTTGATATGAATTCGCACACACAGCCACATATTAAACATAATATTGTACAATGTAAAACAAACAAAGGATCTGCCGCTGGTGTTCAAGTTGCTGAACAAACAAATAAAATATTAATTTATATGTATGTCCGTTATTGAAACGAACACAAACTCCAATACAGGTATTCACATTCACTCTTTCAATCGTTAGTGTTATAAATGTGCAATATTTCAGAAGCACAATATTTATTTACTTCATGTTAATAAAAATATTTTCAATTTATCGAGGCATCAGCGCACTTTATTGTCGGCTGCAAGTAACCAACCAACCTACCAACCAACCAACCGCTCGCAGAAAGCTTCAAATGCAGACTTCTTTTAATGCCCGCAAGTTATGCGGCCGGGGGCATCGCTTGCGATGGGCTATGAAATTTGCTTGTATTTAATATGCAAATAACAGCAGAACAGCATAACAGCTTAACAGCATATATTTGCTCATTAATAATAATTATTAAATATGAATGTGCCATCTCATTTAATTAAAAACCAAACAAAAAAACACAATATTTTTTTAACCAATGTAACACCGCGAATGCCTGTGAAATTTGGTCGTCGCTGTCAGCAACTCAAATATCTATGTACTAGCTTGTGTAGATATGTAGTATGTAATAAATATGTAGGCATTCAGTTACTATATGCTATACCCACAGGTATTTAAAAGATAAAAAAATTGTGCAATAATTTTCCTAAATTTTCACTTTATTACAAGGTACAAACTTAGAGGACGATAATACCTATTGGAAAACAATAGCTGTTAAATATCCAGCACGGCTTCTGTTACAGGATGTTCCCCTTTTTTTATGAAATATCAGCTCCGAGGTTGCCATCGAGCGTTTCAATCGTTACCGGAACTTTTATTTAAACTTTAATCGGCTGCTACTCAAAATTTAACTAAATTAAAGAAACTTAAAAACCGGCAGATTTTAAAGCAGTGACCGTAACGTTAATAATTTTTATAAAAAACAAATAAGGATTTAATGGTTACTTTATGATTTTTATCTTTTTCGATCAAAGCTAATATTTATTCTTGAATTTTTTAATATTTCGAAGAAGTTAGATCGTCATTTTGTGGCTTTAATTTTTCGATGACGTTTTAATGTTATTTTGTGATTTTTATCATTTTTTTTTTTGATGAAGTTTAATCGTCAGTTTTTATTTATATTTTTTCGTTCAAGTTTGATCGTGTTCTTTTATTTTTTGCGATCAAAAATAATCGTTTAACAATAATAGATATGTTTTATGATCGAAAAAAATATTACAAAGTATCGCATAATTATGATCGAAAAATTAAAAAGCCAGAAAAAACTATTATTTTTTAGCGAAATAATAAAAACATAGAAGATCAAACTTGATCGAAAAATAAAAATCCAAGGACAACGACTTTTTTGACTGAAAAAATGATTTAAAAAAAAAAAAAAAATCTTCTAAATAAAAATAAGGTCGGATTTGTACAGTAATAAGAAATAATCGATATATTCGAGCTTTGCCAATGGACTAAATTTTCTTTAACTTATCTTAATTTACTTTAAAAAGCTTTAAATCGATTACTCATTCTGTCCAATCGTTCTACGCAACCATATAATTAAAGACTGTAAAATATTCTGCCACTTTACTTTGATTTAGGGCCAACTTTCACCGATTAAATTTCAAGGCGACAGAGACTACTCTAAGAAGAACTTCAAAGAAGAATTTAGTTCTGTTAAAAAAGCTAATTAAAAATAATTTAATATAATATTTCAAAACTCTTGTGTATGGCGAGCGAGGTTTACATGAAAAAAACTGCCACCAGTTAAAAAAGTTTTAATTCAATTCAAATAATAAGTCAGCTAAATATTACAATTAATTTAAAAACAATAATGAAGTATTAAAATATGGGTGTTAAACTTATATGCTTTAGAAGAGCTTAATTTGAAAGCAGTAAATTAAATACTAGTGTAAATTAAAAAAAAAAAATTGAAGAGGGATTCGAATTTTTTTTTGAAGAGGGATGCCGGCTCTGCAAAAAAACGGGAGAAAATGATAACTATTTAAAAAAATATAACACATTTCCGTGCGTTGCAGAGTATTGCAAGAATTCCATAAATCCATTCAGTTCATTTGGATACAAATCTTTCAATTCTGGTTTATACTGGGGCTTGTTATTTTCTTTGTATTCCACTATTTTAATATTAATTAGATTTATTTGTCAAAAAATGTTTCGAAACACTAATGGATCTGTTTTGTCGTCCTCAGTAAGGGGTGAAGTAGTTCTACAGGTAATGTGCAGAAATTTCAAATCCGCTCGAGGCTGATAAAATTCTTATTTCTATGATAGTAAAAAGATCGAGCGTTTAGAGTTATAGAAGAGATTTGGAGGTCCGAAAGGGGCACACAGAAGCTATGGGTAATCATCTACATTTCTAAACCGCAGTATTTGCCACTTTTTTCGATTTAGGTGCAAGGAATAAAGGCAAATGTTTAATGCTAAAAAAACAAATATGGATTTTGCTTCATAAAAAAATTGGGCGTGCTTGAAAATAATTATTTATAATTAATTAATAATAATTAAAATATAATTAATTATTTATTATTAGTTGTTCTCATTTGTAGATTGGTAGAAACTAAAAGATCACAATAGACAATACTAGCCCGAAATAATTTTAAATTATATTCTCAGGTAGACATTGTTTTTAAACACTTCGAAACATAAATGACATAAATGGCTTAGCAAATTTATCATCACATTTCGTTCCTATATCCGCGATTGATTTGAAAGTTAATTGTTCGTTGATTATTTTTTATTTTCTATATATATAATATATATAATATATATATGAGAGAGATTTTTCAACATCGCGTCACGAAGTCGCGACACGACTGCTTTGTGAGATAAAGCAAACAACTTTCCAAGAGCTCATATGAAGCCTGCGGTCATTCCGACATTACATCATGTATATTTTTGAGAGTCGTTTTTTCGGCACATTCAACAGACCTATTTCGAGTTCATTCCAGGATCATTTCGAGGCTATTACGGGACCACTTCTGGACAAACACCGCACTGGTTTGGGATGGCTTCGAGCACAGTTGGGGACTAGTTCAAAACTGCCGTGCAACACAAGTTTGGGACCAGTTCAAAACAAGTTAGGAATCAGTTTCGTGGTGTTATGTAACTAACAGTTCCATAGGAAACAAAAATGATAGACCATAGCATTTTCTTAAATCTTGTAGTTTTGTAGTAGTTGAGGTCTTAAATAACTAAGCTACTGAATTTTGCTATTTGTGTTTTTTATTTGCTAGATATTCGCGATTGAAAATGTTGAAAATGAAACAATTTACTTTTTTACCACGAATTTTTATTTCGAATACTTTTAGTCCTACAAGAAACTGTCACTTGCATAATAATTATAAGGAAAATGTAAAATTTTCAAATTACTAAAAAAATAAACTGAAACTTCTTCTTTTTTATAACTTGCTTTCACACCAATTATTTGCATCAACAAAGCCAAGGAGAGGCTGTGGGGGACGTGAGTTCTACCATTGTTGTTTTTTTTTCTTCAAAATTTGTTGCTATTAAAAATGGCTTTGAGCTCATAAAAATTACTGTTGATACTAATTATTTAGTTTTCAGAATTCCTCCTAGAAACATCATGAACCTTCCCACAAAGAATATATTCATAAAATTTCAACTTTTGGTAAAATATAATTAAATCTTTAAAGAGGTATATTTTGTAATTTCTGTGTTAAAAAATGTTAAAGTTTGCGCTTCAATTAAAAAAAAATCCTTCACACTTTCTCCAAGCTTAGGTACAACTGCTAGTATGTTTAAAAAACAATAACTTTATTTAGCAAAGAAAAGTTCCAATTATTGTTTGATTATTTCATATAATTGTTTATTTAAAATAGATGCTGGTTTTTAGCAAGCCAACAGTAATGGAAAACCAGTCGCTACTTCGAAACTGCTGGGTGTAAAATATGTACATTTTTTATGTGAACGTTTTTCTATCATTCTATCCACATAAGCCTGATAATTTGCGTTAATGATACCAAGCAAAAAAACAACAAAAAACCCAAACGATTGTTATACGCGTTATTGAAAAACTTGCTTGGAAATAAATTATAATAATTTCCAGCCTACGAGTAGAAGGCACTTTTTCCACTGATTACATAATAAATTATCATTAACAAATTTTCGCATTGATGTATAAGTAATTTTAACAAACATATTTGCCTGATTAAGGCTCATATTTCCCGTTTTTGTGATAAGGACTTTATTTGAGTACTGTTAATATTATTATGTGGGCTAAGTAGGGATTAAAAGTAAGCCTTATCATTACAAATTGAATAAGGAGTACGCTACAATCCATCCAGTTATGATTGTAAAGGGTTGCAGTAATAATAAATATTATTGCCTATCGGATAGATATTAATATTCGGTAGGCAATGTGACTCACAAATTTATTGTGCCATTTGTGTAGCGGGAATGCTACGGACGTACATACTTTAAATCCGAAGAGCCAACATGGACTCGGTTCACTACCGGTGGAATTCTATTTTCTAGTAAATACATTCGTTTTGCTGTGGAAGAGATCGCTGAATACCACCATCTTTGCGGTAATATGGATGTCAACACAAGAATGATGGAATACAAGATTGCACCTTCCGCGAACCGCTAGTCCTCTCTCTTTGTCGATTAGACTGCATCTATTCATTCACTGACGAAATGAAAGCATTTTACACCAACTAAGCTAAGAAAAGCTTTCAATCATTCTGCGCTTCTTTCTTAGAATTCTATATTTGCCCTCTCCTTCTCTCGCTATTATTACGTCACTATCAGTTACTCTTTGCTTGGTAGGCGCAATCTTGTTTTCTATCATTATTGATGCTACCCTGCAGCCAATCATTCTACGGTCAAGAATCGATCAAAAAATTGTTAAAATTATGTTATAACAAATAAGGAAGAGTTTTGGTGCAATCGAATTTGAAATGCTCGGCTCAAGTTTTTATTTTAAATAAGCAATACTTATTCTATGCCATCAAAAAAGTTAATCTTATAAATAAAACAAAGTGGTATCCGCGCCCAACATGGGATATACATATACAAATTCGGCAAAGTGGGCGGCAAAGAGAAAGAGGGCGGTGGAAAAGAAAATTTGAATTCTCTTTGGGTATATGTATAAAAGATGCTTTTAGACATGTAGCTTTTAAAAAGAAATAAAACTCATATAATTTAATGTTACGGTCAAGAATTTAGTTTTATTATAAAGATAAGGTTTTGCCGTTATATTTTAATAATGATTTCGGGCAAGTGACCGCCGCGGCTGGCTCAAATAATTTCCATCCGAGAGTCACAGCAATAACGAGCAGAATATTCTCTTCCAGGGCGTCAACCATCTCGAGCTTATCTGCGTAGACAAGGGCCCTCAGATAATACCACAAAAATAGTCCAGTGGAGTTAAATTGGACGATCTTTGAGGCCACGCCACAGGCCCACGACGCGAGATAATACGCTCACCAAAAGTTTCCTTTAATAAATTTATTATTTCGTTGGCTGTATGGCATGCAGCGCCGTCTTGTTGAAACCAAAGGTCGTCTATATCCACATCCTCCAATTGTGGCTCCAAATGCGCCAGTTTTGGTTATTAACGTACCGTTTTGGGCCCACTCACCGAACGTGCGGCGCGGTTGATGGTCGTTCGGCTTCAATTCTTGCACGAGTTGGATTTTGTAAGACCGCGATGACTTTTTAAAACACAACCATCAATTATAATTATTTAGGAGCTCTGCTATTTTTATATTAAGTATTTAGTGCATACATATGTACATACATTTATTTAAAATGAAATAATTCCCTAGACTAATTGCGGCCTAATACGTTTCACTTCAAAGCCGCGTCAGTGCTAAGCCCACTCAGATCTTTCTAAATAATTTTACTTTGAAAATTTAATGCAAAGCGAAAATATGAAATCAGAAATGCAAAAATTGAAGCCACTTTAAAATTCAAAGTACATACTGATTAAGTTTTTCGTAAACAAATACTCCACAAAGGTCAGAGCGCAAGCAAGCAAAATAAAAACAAAGAGATACGCATGTCCTTTCCACTCTTTTAATTGAGGTTCTCTCACACCGTGCCGATATAATTTAAGTTATCTGGCCAATTGAAAAAGGAATAAACGGAAAGGTAAACCGAAGGCTATGAACACCTTTATGGCTTCTTGTAATTAGCTGTCTCTTGGCTTTAGACAACACATTGCTACACTTTTGCACATACAGTACATATCTCGCGCGCGCCACAAGGTCGATGCCGCTGACTGCCGAGCGGTGTGCGATTCCGTGTTACGGTATTTTAACAGAAGCCCAGTTAAGCGCGTCACGAGCCAGACAGAGGGAGTGTACATTTTTAACGAAATATAAGCAAAAAAGAATTCAACATAAATACTATATATGTACTATGTATAAAATGTACAAAATGTTGAAAAATATTCAATGTTGATGAGATCCGCAGCAGTGGTATCGGTGGTGGGGTCGTTCTGAATGTCATTTAAAAAAAAAGGAGATAAATGTCGGCCTCAAAAGAACGCTAAATATTCAAACAGTGACTTTTTATTTAAATAGGGTGATGTTCTTGAGAGATAAATCAGTCAAACACCCGAGCATTCTAAATAATAATTTGTAAGCGTGTAGATGTTTACTTATAAAAAACATTTGATGTTTATAAATAAAGGAGAGAACTGTGTTTGCATTGGCCAATATAAAATGTGAGCAAGTATGTGAGGATGTGTGCATGTACATTTATAACCGTTAAAACACAAGCGTTGGCGAAAATTGCTGCAAATGTTCACACTTTAAAATATGCGCACAAACACATACATACATACAATTTAACGGACAATAATTTTTAATGGGTCGTCGTTAGTCACAAAAAAAAAATTCTTAATGACGAATTTATTTGTTGACATTTGCATGTGAAAACATTTTCGCACTCGAACAGATTTGTACGAGTATATCGATAAAATTTATATGTTAGTTTGTGATTTTAAATGGAATATAAAAATATTAGTTTTTTATCTACACATACGACACGAACTGTTTATTGCATTAGTAGGAAGGATAAATGCGAACACCATAAACGATTTTAAAAATAATTTCACGACTAGGCTGCAGTGGCCGGTGTTAAACCAAATCACTGAAAATGGCGAAAAACAATCAGTTTTGGTTTGAGAGTTTTTTGATTTCAGTAGGGAAACATAACGATGACTACAGATACTGGTAATGATAGCGTTATCGATAATTGCAACGAAAATTAACATAATGATTAAGATATGTCATAAATCGATAACGTTATCAATAACAGAACGATAAGTGTATCGATAATGATAATTACAATGGTAAGGAAAGCGAATCGAGTGCAAATATCAAAAACTCTGAAAGAAGTCGAAAAAGGAATAAAGTTTTGTATATATCTCCTATATTTCTTTCAATCTTCTTAAATTTCCTCCCATGCTCAGCAGAGACAAATATTTCTTCTTATTCTCAATTGATGCTATAACCGCCTAGGCGTTTTTGACCGGTGCTTCAATCATGTTCACATTACAATGTAAATTACTTCGCATTAACCATGGCATCCCTAATTTATCTTGACAGCTTTATGCCCACAGGGTTGCTTATTTCGTCGATCAAAGGAAAAAATGTGAGACATTGTGTACATTTTTAATATATGTACATATTTAGATTTTTTGTGATAGAATTTTGTGTATCTATGATCGCGAAAGGAAGCTTGTAGTAAAAATCAAGGAACAATTGAGTAAAATGCTAATATTTAAAAAGGTGTTGTTGTTGTTGTTGTTATACCGTTTAGCTACGCCCTCGTCGTCAAACTCATCTAGAGGAAGGCCCAGCAAGCACGCGGTTTTGACCGAGTCGGCGCAGAAGGAGAGAGATGCTAGATGAGTTGGTTTGAGAGGGCATGTGAATAGATGTTTGGTATCGTGCGGATGATTTTCACATGCCGGACATGTTTTTGAGGTTGATTCTGGATACGTAGAAGGTAAGTCTAATACAATATCCTGATAGCGCGAAGCAGCTGGGAGTCCCCGTCTGCAATAGGTGGTGATTGGACTCGTAAGCAGCTATTAACCCGGCGAGAGTCGATGGTGGTAGTGACTGTCTCTTTTTGGATGTTGGTCTTAGGGCCTGCCGATACGCTGTCGGATCCAGCGTTTGTGTCGCGTGCGACTGAATGTCGTCCTTTAGTTCAACGAGGTGCTGATGTACCTGGGAGGTGGCTCGTCGGCAAATAGATGTCTATTTGGGGTGCCCCAAACGGTGACATCCAGCAAGGAAATGCTTGCTAAGTATCCGGTTATGCTCCTTAACTTGGAGCGCAATTGTCTCTAGATGTAGATGTTCCTCTGGCGACATTAGAAGATGTCCCGTCCCAGTTCGGAGTGCAGCAGTGCTGGCAGATCTGCAGTTTCACCCGGTGTGCTCTACTGTTTTTCGGCGACCACACTAGCGCAACATAATTTTTTACCGGCCAGCCAATCGTCTTGTACGTTGCCAACAATGTTTCTTTGTCTGTGTCCCAAGTGCTGCCGGCGAGCCACCTAAGAACTTTCTTGCGACTCTGTACTTTGTCGGCGATTGCGGTAGTGTGCGCGGAGAAGGAGAGCAGGCTTTCAAATGTGACCCCCAAAGGGCTAGGGTGATTAGCCGTCGAAATGAATGCTGAGCTCTAGCCCTACATTTCGGGAAGCCACCTTGCGGTACCCCTTGTTTAATTCTCCTTAGTTTTGATGTCGATTCTCTAAATATACCGATAATTGATGACCCCACAGGTAATTCGCGGTCCACCGTGTCAGTCCCTGCGAGAGAGTTGATGCGTGGAATAGCTTATCGAGTAAAAAGCCTTAGACACGTCACGGTTCTCTCGCAGGGGCAGTTCTGGTTAAGACCGCGGTTCACCTGCGTGTTTATTGCATTGAGTGTTGTTTTAGTACTGCACACTTTCCGGACGCCATGTTGATGCTTAGCTGAGCCCAGGTAGTATGTGTAGTGCGGGATGGGTAGAACCTCAAGCATCTTTATCACTAGCGAAAGCAGAGCAATCGGCTAATAGGAATCTCCCTCGTCGGCGTTTTTCCTGGTTTCAGCAATAGAACCCTCTTCCCAACCTTCCAAATATCAGTTTTGTTATGAGGGAACAGATTTTTCTATTACCATCGATACAATTAGAAGCCGACACTGATTTTTCGTTATTTGGTTCTTGATTTACAATATAATAAAATTTCTCATTTTACCTTAATTTTTTTGACAGACTTTAACAAAGCGAATTTATTTAATTTCATAGTAATTTGCCCATAACTTTCGAAAGAATTAAGAAAATATCGGCGAGCTTTAAGTTGACACCGCCAGTCGTTCCTTAGCCTCGCTAGCTAATGCCAGCCAGAGACCCCAAGTGCAACCAAGTCCTTCATCACCTGCCTATATCCTTTCCCACCAGCATAGCCACAGAGCTTCTTCTCTGGTTTCGGAAGTTGACTTAAAGTCGACAGAAGAGATAGTGTGAGTCGATCCTATTCTCACGGGTCTTTATCAGTATTGGGCGTATCGTGGATATCTGGTCGATGGTAGATATACCAGGTATAAAGCCACACTGATAAAATCCAATAATTCGTTTATGATTGGCTTCAGTCTTTTGTACAATACGCTCGATAAAGCCGTATACGAAATGATAAGCTGGCTGATCACCCTTCTTGTGGATTGGACAGAGCACATCAGCACTACAATCGGCTTTTATGCAATCGGGCGACCATATTCAACAAATTAGTTATTTATCAGTTCTTCGCCATTTAGCAAAGTAGAGAAATGTTCGCTTCATATTCCCCAAGTTCAAAAAAATGCATGAGCATTATAAGAAATACGTTTACCTTTGGCTTCAATTTGAAAATGCTGGCGTTCGCACTGTGTGCAAAATTATTGAACATTTTTTTCGGCAATAAGATTATATACATAGAGACTCAATTTCAAGAACATGAAACATAAAAACAGAATGGGTCTGATCATTCATTTCGCATCCACATCGATATCGATACGGAAATAACTATCGATCGAAAAATTTCATGGGATCAAAATAATGACAAATTTGTTCAAAAAAATTATTTGCTTAAGTGTTTTGTTTCACCTGCGAAATAATGGATGCAGTCTATCTTTTTTTAAGTGATAATGAGGGTGAAAATTGTGTAAATATTCGTCGTGATCGCAGAAAAAATTTAAGTGGGCTGGTGCTCTTTGGGAAAAGCCTTTAGCTATATCCGGATGCAACCCATTCATCCCATTTACAAGCACTTCAAATATACTTGCGAAAGCATAATTCATTGCCTTCTTACAAATTTTTTACAAAAATACTTCGGAAAGTTTCCGTTCTTTACTTTTCAGTAACGAACTCACCACTCATCTATACGACAAATATTCTTGATTTTACAATCTCAATAGCTGTGCAATGAATGAGCCACAAAACGTCGGCAAATGAGTTCAACCACATCGAGAAACTTATTGTCAATACGTGTTTAATGATTTTATCGCAATATTTGGCGATCGATATCGAAAAAATTTTCGAGTTCAATGATTGCAACCAATAGGAAAATTGTTATTGCTAAAAAATGCCACTTGAATTTTACAGCTAATTTAAGTTTTTTGATTGCACCAGCACTGCAGCTTCAATTTCAACATGCCGAAATTTATAGAAATTTTCTTTTATTTTTCGACCAAATTTTCCATATTTTTTTTTTAACATTGCACTCGATACTAAACGACTACTATTACATGCGTTTCGTAATACTATACTAAGTATTGATATCAGAAAATCCTCTGTCATCTACAATAAAAACCTTCAATCAGCAAATAACCAGATACGTTTAAAATACTAAGTAACTGAAGACTCGCTGAAGCGAGCCAAAACCATTTAACCCAAAATATATTAAATCGAAGATTTTTTTCAAGAAACACAAGAAACAATACAATTAGTTTTCGGAAAGCTAAACAAGTTGACTATGAATGAGATCACATAACTTGTATTAACTTTATTGTTGACTCAAGAATTCCAATAAAACATGCTGGGGTACGGCAGCGCCAATTTATGCAATGACAATTTGAGCTTTACTTCTGAGTAAGTCATTATATGTAAATATAATAAATACCCAGCCGGAAATTGAAAGATAGAGAATAGATTAAATATTACACTTTTATCAACTGCAAGTGGTTGAAATTCTTTTGTTTTTCCAGTAAGCAACTAATTTTATTAACGTTGCGATGTCGCACAGTGGTGCCAGAGCGGAAAAAAAGGATTTTTTTTTATCATTCCAAATTTGTACTATCTTTTCAATTTAAGCTAAGAACTAATTAAATAACATTATCCGAATACTTGGGCTTGATATATTCAATGGTTTTTTGTTGGGAGAGCTTCAAAGTCCAACAAAGTATCAACGCAAAGTTACTCAGAAAAATGTGATGAATATTGCAAAGGTTAAAACTCAAAAGTTAACCATAAAATATCAATTGTATAGTTTTTATTTATTAAAACCAATGTTATAAATGTGATTTACATCATCAAATGTATACTTTCTTTTTCAAGATTTTTTTTAATATGATGTTTTTTCATGGTCCAAAAAAATCATATATTTCACAACTTCAACAGAATATAACTATTGTGCGCAGGAGCGCGCAGGTTAGCCACTTACACAAAATAAACTTTAGAATCTCCTTAATCGATAGAAAAAAAAATCAGCTGCAATTAGCTGCTAATTCATGAGTAATTAGCATTTTAATCTAAAAACTCACATCAAAAGTTATGAAAATGTGCAACTGCGTTGTTTGTTTGCTTGATTCATTGCTTTGTTTTTTTTTGCCTGCTTCGCTGCTTTGCTTTTTTTTTTGCGTGCTTCGTCAGGACATAGTGTATACCAACAAAGCTTCACTGATGGAAATATGACTGATAAACATATGTTTTTAACATCTCACACACTTTAACTGAAAATAATGATGAGAAATTACTTTACTGGAAAAATTTAACACCATCATCCACTAGATTTTGTAGACCAGTAAAATTCAAGTTTGTGAAAGAAACAGCCAATGTTATTACTGAGGAAGTTAACCGTGTTGAAAACGAAATTCGTAATTTAAATAACAGTGTAGTAATTATTTCAAACCGAACTTTCGTCTTGCTCTTACAATGATTGATGGTAAAGTTGTTAATACCGTAACTGAAACCTCAGCAATGAGTGTATGTTTCATATGTAAAGCAAAACCAAAGGAAATGAATGATTTAGATGGTATATTGAGGAGAACAGTAAACGAAGGTTCCTTAAGATTTGGAATTTCTCCCTTGCATGCAAGAATTAAGTTTATGGAGTGTATTCTGCATATTGCTTACAACAAACCTTTTCGCAAATGGAGAACTGACGATCGTACCAAAAAACTGAAGGCAGATGAAAAAGCACGTATTCAAGCAGATTTGAAGTCATCCTTGGGAATAAATGTTGATGTAGTGAAGCAGGGACTGGGTACGACAAATGATGGCAATACCTCACGAAGATTTTTTGAGGATCCTGCTAAAACTGCCGATATTGTTGGCGTTGACGAAAACCTGATACATAGATTTAAAATAATATTAAATACAATCAATAGTCAAGCAGCAATAGATACTCAAAAATTTGAAATTTATTGCATGAAAACTGCGAGGTTATATGTCAATTTTTATGAATTTTACTATATGCCAATGACAGTACATAAAGTTTTAATGCATGGAAGTAAAATTGTTTCATCCTCTATTTTACCATTGGGCATGCTATCAGAGGAGGCTCAAGAAGCTCGCAATAAAGATTACAAGAAATTTAGGCTTAATCATTCTAGAAAATGCGACAGAATTTCTACAAATCAAGATGTAATGCACTTGCTTTTAGCTTCATCGGATCCTTTTATTAATGGTTTCAGAACAAATCCCAAAAATAAAACTTTAGAATTGCACGATGATGTTAAAAAATTACTTGTTGAATAAATAATTAATAATATATGATCATTTTTGAATATTTATTGGTTATGTTATATGGGAGGTGGGCGTAGTTGTGGGCGGACTTGTTTCATTTTTAGAGAAATAATAATTTTTATTGATTCAAATCCGTTTGACAATTTTTAACAGTCTAGCTGTGATAACAGCGAAAATATTGCAACTTTTGTGATTATAATATATGGGATATGGGCGTAATTGTGGGCGGATTTGCTTTATTTTTTCTGGACAAGCTTATATTTACAAAATATTACACTGTAGAAAATTTTGTTACTGTAGGATGATTTTTGATTTTTGTGTTATATGGGAGGTGGGCGTGGTTGTGGGCGGATTTTAACAACATTTTTTTTTCATCTAATTTGGCAATATGAGAGATGTGTGCCAAATTTCAAAGCCCTACCTCGATTCCTTCTATTTTTTGCCGCGGCTTGTATGAAGCGGCACCACTGTGTGTCGTAGAAGCAAGCCAAGTGCCTGACACTGCATTTAAATTCAATTACTTCTAAATGCGTTTGACGGAATGAACCTCAAAATTAGTTTCTGGTTTCAGCTGCAATAAAAAGATTTTATTTCCAACTATTGGAAACTCCATTTTTTCAAAAAGTCTAATTACCAACTGCTTTCAAACCTGTCCGTTTTAAACTATTGGGTCTATAACTTGTCTTCGGGGGGTTTTCCAAAATTTGAACGTTTATTTAAGAAAACCATGTACAATAGTATTAAACAAAGTATTGCAAATCTGAAGCTATGGCTTTCCCCCATCTTTCTGGCAATTTGTGGATCCCATTCCAAAAGAACTGCGCCGGCTTGGCAGCCAAGAATGAATCAAGCCAATTTTTGATATCCTGCTCTGATATGAACCGTATTCCAGTGAGGGCGTTCTGCATCGATCGGAACAAATGATAGTCTGAAGGGGCAAGGTCTGGGATATAAGGTGGGTGGGGTAAAACTTCCCATCCACTGTTTTCCAAATAGTTCTTAACCGGAATAGCAACGTGGGGCCGAGCGTTGTCATGGTGGAAAATTATTGCCTCCTGTCTGGTCGCATATTCCGTGCGTTTTTCGGCTACTTCTCTCTTCAAACGGATTAATTGTGTTCGGTAGCGTTCACCATTGATGGTTTCACCCGGTTTTAGCAGCTCATAATACAGCACACTCTTCTGATCAAACCAAATACAGAGCATTACCTTCGCGCCATGGATATTCGGCTTAGTCGTTGATTTGGCTGGTTGGCCGAATTTCACATATGACTTTTTGCGGCTGGGGTTGTCGTAATGGATCCATTTTTCATCACCAGTAACAATCCGATCCAAAAATGACTTCCTTTTGTGGCGTTCCAGCAGCATTTCGGACAAGCAACCCCGCCTCTCGACACCTCTCGGCTTGAGTTCATGTGGAACCCAATTTCCTTGCTTTTAAATATATCCAACTGCTTTTAAACGTTTTGAAATGGCTGCTTGAGTGACACCCAACAATTTTGCCAGCTCTTCCTGCGTTTGGTAACAATCTTCATCGAGTAATGCTTCCAGTTCTTCATATTAAATTTTTTTTTGGCTGCCCAGGACGTTCATCGTCTTCCAAGCCAAAATCACCACTTTTAAATCGTGCAAACCACTTTTGGCACGTTCGCTCAGCTAGAGCATGTTCACCATAAACTTTCACCAAAATACGATGACTTTCGGCAGCAGTTTTCTTCATATTAAAGTAATGAAGAAGAACTCCCCGCAAAAACACGTTTTCAGGCAAAAAGTTCGACATATTTGAGTGAAAAAAATGATTGTTGTTTACGCTTCAAGTGAATGGCATAAACTGAAAAGACGTACAATGGCACTAGCTTTCCAACGTATGTTCGGAATATATTGAAACGATGGACTACATACAAGTTACGCCATCTCTTAGCAAACCGCACGAATTAAGTTATAGACCCAATATTAAAAAATTTGTTTAGTCTTCTTTCTAGTAACTATAAAATTTTTATTTTTCATATAAACAAAAATACATGTTAATTTAAATTCATTACACAAATTAAAAATAATAAAACCACTTTTTCGAGCATCAGTTGTCGAAAGTATTGGTAGTGTCGATTTCTTCTTCAGTTAGACTGTTTTAGAGGCAAAAAATTTAAAAGAATTCAGGTATAAGGGAGGTTAGTATGTATCTTCTGAGCTCAAACACATACATATTTATTAAATTGTCTGTATAAGGAGGATTTTGAAATAACGATAATATTTTGTTTGTTTTTTTTTTTTTTAGGTATTACTTCTTTAGCAATTTTGTGTTGCTTAACTGTTAGGTGCGATCATTGCGTATCTTGTGCGAACGAAAATCAATACGCTTTAATGGCATACAACTTCTAAGGTGTGGTTTCAAGCAAAACATTTTTTTAATTGTTTTTTTAAGTTTTTTCAGGGTTTTTGCGATTTTTCTTTACTTTTTTAATTTATGTTTAAAAAAAATAATTATTAAACTAAAAAATGGCAAAAGCTCAAAAAATATATATAAAAAAAACAATACACTAATACATATAGCTAATATTTGTTTATCTACAAAATAATAAAACCAGTTTACATGAAAAAAATATTTCATTAAAAATTATTTTTTAGACAAATTTTGGGTCGCTAAACACGAAAACGAATTTCAATCATTTTTTCAAGGAAGCGTTTTCGAGTTATTGGTTTCTGAGGCCCCTCCGCAGTTATTGCCAAAAAATTAGAGAATAGCAAATAAGCTTAGCCTTTTATGGGTATCGTTCAATGTCTTTGCTCTGATATATCTTTTGTGCAAATGTGAACAGTACTTTTTGTGTTACAGGCGTCTAAATTAAAAAAAGTAAGGTCATTGTTCATTTTTACTCACACTTTTTAGTGAATAAACTTTTTACAATAAAAAAGCAATTAATGGAAAGAGAATTTCATTGCAAAAATGTGAATCATAGAATCAAAGTAATTAACTATAAGCGGGCAATGTAAAGTTTTACTACATTTACAATTACCACGGAAAATCTACCACAAAGTTTCATTTCACGGTGCAACAACCAGATTATGCATTTGTTTTAATACCACATTATATATCTAAATTTTGTTAAATAGGGTGCTGAAGTTTTTCCATAGGTTTGTCCGATCATAGGTACATTTTTTCTCTATGTCATCCAACACTTTTTAGATTAGTAAATTTTTTAGACTGTCTGCTTTTTCCAGCAAGGTATGCCATTATATAGAGTACATACATACACACCTACATACAGTCATATATTTTATAGGCGGTATGCTCATTCGATTCAAAATGACTTGCGAAATAGTATTCGCAGGTACACACATACATACATTTGTATATTTTTAGGTACTTTGTATGTGTTAGTACAGTGGAGTGGATAATGAGAAAAAATTTCGCAAATGTATTAGACCGGATCGGTCTCCTTACGAAGGAAAAAATATTGCGTATACCCCGCTAGTTTCAAAGCTCACTTTGAGAGGATTTTAGGGTTATACAAATTTTTGTCCTTCGAGTGTGGTAAAAACAGTCAACAGCGAATTATTTTCATAACTGTCTTATTTATGAATCGATTGCGATATATCGTTATAAAGGTAATTTTAGGTACTACAAAATGATAAATTTTATGTAGAGTAAAGTTATTTTAGAACTAGCATACTTACAGAATATGGTCCGACGAATGCATGCGCCCCAATTGGAATTTAAGTATACTCTGCCCAATAGTCCTACAATATGCCCCAAGTACTGCGGGATCAGCCAGTTTAACATTTCATGCAAGATTTTATCAAGCGTATTGTGCAAAATACTGAACCCAACCTCCAACGAACTGATTGAACCTGATCAGTGTGGATTTAGACCTGGTAAATCTACCATCCATCTTGGAAAAGGCTCGTGCCGTTAGTTGTGCTTTTTCCAAACTGAATAAGCGAATACATGCGGAAGTAAAAGAGGGCAAAACGAAGCACCTTCTGTCATCAAATGAGCAGTCACTGTTGACAGTTATAATTTTGACAAAATAGAGTACCAGCATTAACACCAACAACAATGCCAGCCGCGAAAGACAACGAAGAATCTCTCATGCTCAGAAGCGTCTATCAATATCAGATGAGATATCCCTTGGAGTGTTCAAGAGCAGAATTCTCCGTAAAGTTTTTGGACCTTTACATCTCTGCGACGGCGAATACCCCAGACGAAGGAACGATGAGTTGTATGAGCTCTATAACGACAGTAACATAGTAGAGTGAATTAAGATTCTTAAGCTACAAAATGCTTCAGCCCCTAAAATATTCAACGCGGTACCCGCTGGTGATGCCAGAGGAAGACCGAGGCCTCCTGTATGTTGGAAAGAGCAGGAAGAAAAGGACTAGGCTTCACTTGGTGTCTTGGGTTGGCGCCAGTTTGAAAAACAATGGAAGAAATGGCGTGCTTTACTAGAATCGGCCAAAAGCGCCTAATCAAAGCGACTATTATTGATTGATTGAAAAAGGTTTTAAAGAGAGAAGAAATTAAGGTATTTAAACTTTGGACACTAAGGTGATAGTTTAGAATAAAAGGATCCCAGAAGGATATATAGTACTCAAAATTTACTCCAAGGACGAAAGTTTGTATGACCTCTCAAAGTAAGCTTTCAAACTAGGGGCGAGAGCAATTGCAAACTCTTTTTCGTGACCCAGTCTAATGCAGCTATATCCATCCACACACGCACATATGTTTTGCATGTATGCGCCCACGCGAATTTCCAACTCACCTGTATCCATATGCACACATCCATACACACATACATGTGTTTGCAATTGTACCGTCATCGCTTGCCAACAACAAGAAATATTGCATTTCGTCAAGTATCAAACATTAAGCTATAAATTGAACGTCCCCCATTATCGGCGCAATCAAAGCATCAACAATACCTCCCTCACCACAGCACAGCAATACCAACATCACAAGGATCACGACCACAGCCAACAGCCAACAGCCAACATCCAACATCCAACAGTCGACAGTCGACAGTCAACATTGGCATCGTCGCTGGCTGCGACATGAACTCACTTATCTTTATTGTCATCATCAACGATGAAATTGGTGAGTTTGTGTTTATGCCACAGCTTTTAGGCAATTCATCACGCAACCAACCAAAATGCCAACGTGCGGGACGTCACAAACGCATAGATATTTTAAGGCGGCACAGATAGGGATGTCAATACCGGCATTTTGTGATACAATGTATCGATATAGTTTTGGTAATGGAAAAATTGGTTGCACTTTTTGTGACCGCATCGAAATGCAAAATAACAAAAATAACTATGCTCAAAATTTGAATATGCTGCATCGAAATATAAACTACAAAAAGTGCGTGCATATAGTATGTATGATAAAACCTTAAATCATATAATTTATTAAATACTTAGTAAACAGTATATGTAGCCCACTTAATATTAAATTTAAAAGAAAAGTTATGATTTTGTACCATAAGAATTATGTTAGATCATCGAAGGCATCGGTTGCTGTATACTGTTGCCTGGGTGCTATTGGGAAGAGATGGGGCCACTCTCCCAAGATAAATCACTGGCTTTATGAAATTTTAATTAGGTTTGTAATCTTTTATCGAGTGGTTGCCTGGTGGAATTCACAGGAGCAGATATCAAAAGTTAATCAGCTAGAGCGGGTACAACGGACCGCACTCATTGGAATCAGTGGGACGATTAGGACCAACTCCATTCTCGCGCTCAACGCTATGCTTAACGTCTTACCTGCGGACACTGCCAGCTCGTGCTGCAACCCGGCTAAGATGTAATAGCTACAGCTTCAATTCGGCCTATAGAAATTCTAAAATTATTGCCAACTTCAACTTTGTCCCTCCAGAAACGGATTGCTGTATGCCGGTTCTAGCCCGTGGTGGATCGGGGTGTCTTATGCGAAGAGCTCGCCCTCAGCCGGAAATTTCGGCTTTCGGACCACTGTAGTATTTTTTTTAGCTACTCACCAATGTAATGCCCTCCAGATGGACAAAACATATATTCTGATAGTCAGGCCGCTATTAAGGCCTTAGGATATCTAATGGTGAACTCAAAACTTGTCGGGGAATGCCTCATTTCTCTCTCAGCCGCCTCGACATACTTTCACATTGGACTAATTTGGGCACCGGGATATAGGGGCATAGCAAGAAACAGCATTGCTGATGAGCTCGCTCGGCGGGTACTTTGGAAGTCATCACTCCAAGCAGAGGAAGGGTGGGCCTCCTTTCGCTATCTACGGACTTCTTTTGAATATATGCGCTCTCTGTTGACTCAGCGAGAGCTGGGAAACTACTACGGCATACAGAATCGCAAGGACCCTCTGGCCGAAAATGGGGGTGGACCATGGACGTTGAAAGGAACTGAGTTCGCTAACGAAGCGGCAACTCTCGATCGTCGTAGGAGTTCCGACTAGGCATTGTAAGATGGGTATCCTTGCGGTTAGGCTGAATATAGTCTCTGCCCCTTTTTGCCGCAGCAGCTGTATGGAGGATGATGAGGTGGAAACATATTTTCATTTTCTGCTCAGCTGCCCTGCCTTTGCAAGACTGAGATTCATGTACCTAGGCTTTTACTTCTTTACCACCCAGAAGAGCTATCTGGCACATTAACCGAACCTAACCTAACCTACATCATCGACAATACCCAATTTCCGATCCGTTCAGTCTCTTTTATTTGAAACAATTCATGCTGTTAAAAGGGAATTCCCTACGCTATATCGGCGGTTGTAGAAGCATTTCTGAGCTCATATAGATTTTCATACTTTCTGGGTAGTCGGAAAGGCGGAGTTTGAATAGTCTAAGTTTCCAATACGCTTTCAAATTATCTTATTAGAACTTAAAACGGAAAGACTGAGTTTCCGATCCACCCAAGTCACAATACCTTGGCAGTTTGACTGGCTCATGTCGGTATTCTGTAAGCAGTCTATTTAGTGGACAACTCCTGCTCGGACTTCGGGTTTGTTAGTATTGAATCGGTGTTATAACGAAGACAAAGAACGTGCATTTCAAAGAAGTTGCATGACGTTTCATTTACTATGGCAAGAATTTTCGTTCAATTTCACCACACCAGAAACCCCATTAGATCTCTTCAGATTCTAATATCTATGGGCAAAAATCAAATTAGTTCTCATGTCATGCAACTTCTTTGTATTTTTGACGAAGATCTAAGTACAATTGACACTAGAAATGCTTTAAAGGAATATAATTATGTGTAAGTCTTTTATCTTTTGATCCAATTCGAGGAATCCCGCTCGCGTTTTTAGTTCAGTTGTTTGTTTTATTTACGAGCGTATTGCATTTACAGAATCGGAGTGATCAGCTCTATCGCTGAAGAATCCAACTTGACGTGAGATTTTATGAAAACCACAATGCAGAATAGGATCAAACGAATGCATTCAACATTCCATGTTCGAACTACGTTGGATTCGGATGGATGGATAGTTTCGAAGACTTCACAAAAACGCGGACTACGATACATTCAACGATCTTGCTATGAAAACTTGTTAAGTATTAAAAGAAGAAAAGAGTGCACTATACTTCAAATGGCACTTCAAGGAGCCGAAAATCAAATGACATTCAAAGACACTTGATGAAAAATCAAAAATGCGCTTCTGCAAACCCCTCGTGATAAAAAAAATTTAAAAACTCTCAGTCTGACTTCGTAACATCTCTACTCGAAATCCCGACATAAGCAAACATCACTATGTAATGTTGACGTTATTCTACCAACCCGCTGTACACGCGTTTGTGACAACTACTTATTTTATTGATTTGTCGCTGTGTATGTGAAACAAATGGAATCGATATTTGAATGACAAACAATAATGGCGGATGCCTCTAATAACACGAAGTGAAGATTTGATTATTTGCATGATTAATGATTTTTTCGCAAATTATTAATGAAATATGAAATGTGTTGTCGTGCATGAAGAGACATAGCATGGCAAATTTCGAGTGGGATAAGAAACATGAAAAAAAATACACTCTTTAAATATGTATGTATATGTATATGTATCTACATTAAGTTGCATCACTTCCAAGCGGGATCTATTTGTAGTAAACTCCAAAATTGGAGTTTTTTATATTGTAAGTAAAAATGTTAACAATAATTTTTGAGCTCAACTCCAGTTTTTTATTTGGAAAGGATGAAAGCAAAAAAGAGTCAAGGTGATAACAAACCAAACATTTCTAAAAATAATAAATTGATTTGCTATAACCAACAACAACCACATATTCATGTAATAGCGGCAGACAGCCGGACTTGAATTTTGAATTGTGTTTGGAAATAGGGAGATGGAAAGGTAAAAACAGGCCAAATCAAGGGCCGTAACGGTTTAATTTTTTCGATAAAAAAAACCGCTATTCTTGTAGTCACAATTTTTGGATCATAATAAACGCCAACAAATTTACAAATTTATCTGGGATTACAATAATACATTTTAACTTTGAAAAAAATTCACAAACTATCGATAAATATGATCGAAAAACATTTAACTCCAAGAATAACGATTATTTTTTATCGAAAAAATAAAAATCTATCAATAACGATTATTTTTGATCCAAACGGTAACTTTCGGTTCCCGATTTAAATAGCTTAGCTAAGTACAAGTGCTAGTGTGCTTGTCTCGCTTTAAGAAAGTTACGGGATAAAGTCATGGCAGAAATAGAAAGAAATCTCATGAGGATATGTGGAGATCTCCGAAATAGCAGCTATTATTATTATTATTATTTTTGAATTATATTATCATGAACCAATTTAAACTTAAAATGTCTGTATAAAAATATTTAAAAAGTTGTTCAAAGGGATCATAATATCGATAATTTTTGGCGCCTGAATAGCTCGGCCAGTGTGGACGATTAAATTAAATTTGAAAGATTTAGACTATTTTCTCAGTTATTTCAAATAAACTTATTAACTTTTTTTTGTTTTTGTATTAAAATAATTGATCAAACAAAAAATCTAAAACTACAAAATTACTAACTCGCCCTTTTTAATATGTTAAGGAATTTAGCGAAATGTTGCACCGGAAAGTGAACAAAAGTTGCCCTAATTTTTACTGGCCAGAAAAATAAAAATTATTTAATTAATTGATCAAAGAAAATATCTAAAAATAAACTCGTTAACGTTCTAATTTTTTCCGTAAACCTCGATATTATGATTTCGATGTAAAAATGTTGAAATATTTTTGTGCACACCTCTTAAAACAGTATTCGGCCTTATCATCACAGGTGACTTTTTCTAAAAAAAATTATTTTAAATAACTTTTTATATTTACAAAAACTCCATCTTGGAGAGTAATTCCCAACCGATCCAGCTAAGGTAAATTTTTATTCGAAATGGTTTGGTGGATGTATTAAAGAATTTTATGGGGAAAACCCCGCAACTTTTTTTATGTGAGGCACCCTAATGACAATTGATGATAAACATAAAAATATGTATATATGTATGTGTATGTGTTTGAATAGCAAATTGTCACAGGTAGGCATTATGACTTTTGTACTTATTTATGTAAGTAGATATGTATAACAATTTGACTCCCTTAGAAATTACGCAACTCATTTTTGTTGACTATTAATTATTTCCAACATTTTCCGTGATTTCTACGTGCTGTTGTCATAAAATCGCACAGCGTGCACATTTAGATGGAAGTTATAAATAAAATAGTTACATACAAAAACTTTTTGCTTTATATTACGCTCAATTTGAGAAAAAATATCTTTGAATTCGTTAGGGTAAAATATAGCTGCGGTAGCAAAAGCTATCAGTTATTGAACCGGACATTAGTCGAGAAGATCAAATTTCCACAGTAAAATCTGACAGCTACAAACCCCTAGTGAAACCATGCCCTACTGCGCCTGGTATTTCCAACTGCGAAACTGATATCGGCGCTGTCGATATTATCGGCTATCGATACTGTGTAGCAGATTACTGCTCAAGATCAAGGGGGCATATGCAGACAAATTTTTTTGGGGAATCCCAATCTTTAAATTTAATCTTCGAAAATTTGAAAATGATTGTTCGCTCGATGTAACTGTAACTGGTAGAGTAGTACCTATTTACCTCTTGCAAATATCCAAAGCTTCGATAATCGTTTTCGGTTGCGCCCCATTGATGGAATATTTGACCAAAATCTATAACCAGAAAAAAATTTGATATAAGCCAAGTGCATACCAATCGTTGTTACCTCTTCCACATTTTCAAGTCCAATTTTAACGCTTCATTGAATTCAGAAACGTCGCTCGGCCATACCTCCTGAAAATCGGCAGCGGTTTTTTCCAAATTTTCTTCACATTTTATTGGAATTAGGTTTTATATCTGGGACAGTAGTTTTCTGCCTATTTTCGATTTTCAGTCGTTTATGGCTCTGATGGCATATCCAAGAGCTTCTTTTTTAATCAAACTGTGAAAAACATTTCAATTATGCAAATAAATTGTTTTATACGAAGTCTAAAGACTTAATAAAAAATATTTTGGAAATCATTCGATTTATCGCACATGCTTGTATATTAAAAACAAACATTGGAAAAGTATTTTACAAGCAATATTGCATGAAAATGAATTCCTGTTAACAAGGCCTATTTTTGGTTGAAATTTTTGGTTGAAATTCCCAATTTTGAGAGTTTGCCTCCTTTTTTGCATTATCACACACCTGGCAGGAGCAAAGCACATAAGAAGTAATTTTGGACTTAGAATATATGCATATATATATTTTATTTTGAAAATACATATGAACTTTTGACAAAACTTAGCTTACTCTAGGATTTTGGTTTTTAGAGTAATAAATTGTGAACTTTCACAGAAAAATTTATTATTACAATCAAACAGGTAGGTTTATTGTTTATTTAATCGGTTGTTTAGCTAACAGGAAAGTATTATTAAGTACTATTTACTATTTAAATAGGTTAAGGTTCACAAAATTAATTCAAAGGATCATATTGAAATCTAACATTTATGCAAATTATGAGTTTAATGAAATTGAACATTTAGGCAAAAATGAATGCAAATTAAATATGGATTTCGCAAAACACAACCGTCGCGAAGATGTTCTGACAATAAGATACAATGATGATAGGGTTGCCAGGCTTTAACCCCACAAACATATACATATATTATCTTTGGACCTAATTTATTAAATCGACAAATATTAATTTCTGAGCTCAATGCCAGTATAAGGAAAGTATTATGGAAAAAAAGACAACAACAGTCGGGAGTGGTAAAAATGACATCTCCTCATCCTTTCATCAGTTTCCTTTCATGACTCCACCGGCATTTGAACCAACAACCTTGGTGTGCCAATTTTAATAAAATTTTTATCAAGGTGCCCTGCTAAATATAGCTTTACCTAACTAATCGTTAAAATATTTCATCAGAGCATTGCGTTTTTATGATTTACTGGGAAAAAGCGATAACACTCTAGATAACTTATTCGATCACTTTCAGATTGCCTATATCTTTCCGAGCTGATTATCTTTCCGAGGAACTGAGCACATAGTTTAATTCCATGTAGGCAAACAAACTAAAGTTTTTTATAAAATTTGTAATGCTATATTTTAAGATTTCAATTGCAGAATGCTGCAGTCTTTACCTGAAGTGACTTCTGCTGGTGATTTTCCCGAACAGAAAAATACCAGACCCTGCCCTTTGACCGATAATCTTCACTTCGTCTGAGCAAGTGCTAGTTGAAAACCTCAGAATGAAATGGTGAATGAGGTCTATTTAGGAAGTGGTGCAACGGTGGCAGTAAAAAAGTCTTATTAGTCTAATAATATATAACGGCATTTTAATTTGCCAATGGCTTCAGACTGCACAACTCATTTTCTTAGTACAGCTATCTCGAACTTAGATTTAAAGTCCTGGCTGCCGGCTGGCAGCCTTCAGGAGATTTCTGCAAACAGAGAACTATGAATAAAAACTTCAATATATGCTGTTTGATTTAAAAATTGTTATGCCATCCATAACAAATTCAAGAGGATCATTTGCGAGGTATTTGTCAGTGAGTTATAGAAATTGATTTAACTATTGGTCACTCCTCTTGTCTTTTGTCCTAATACGATATAAACGGGTGGTCTCTGAACTAAATCTAATGGCTAGAGATTGGATTAGCGTACATATGAACTATATGTATATTTATATTCCCATTCACACGCTCTGCTCCTCAAGTAACAAGCTCATGTTTTCCGGAATGCGCAATTTTTTTTTTGTTTACTGATTTTACTTCGTCCACCTTTCAAGTAAATGCCAGTTAAATTTTACAACTTCAATGTACACATTTTTAAATAATGAAGATAACGTTTGAAAGAACAAAAGCTCCATATATCCCTCGCTACACATACAACAACAAATTTTTGTAACACATGCTGAGTAACAGCAAATACTGCGTGCAACATTTCAGTAGAACTTTACATTCGCAACGCTATAATTTGCTACCACACTGTCTGTGTGCATATACTACTCCTCTAGCAAAATTCAATATTAAATTGCTATCGTCAAAGCAATTCAAGTGCCAGTTGAAAATGGTCAGCAATTAAATGGCGAAAATTGAGACTCTGAATGCAAAATAGCGATTTGTAAACTGCAACACGATATGCACGAAGTAACCCAGCTCGCAAAATATTGTTAAAAGTGTTTGGAAAACTTGCGGATAAAATATGAATGTCTCTTAGAGAGTCGAAATATACAAAAAATTTGGTCGAAATTGGACCGCAGATTATTGTAAAAATGTTTGAAATACTTCAGATTTTTTAGATAACTCAAAACAAACTCGATAAAAAAATCGCAAAAATCAATGGCACCTTTTGTCCACTTGAGAATCAAACTTTATTATTTTAAAATTGACTGGACTACGAAATTGCATACTTCAAAAATGTTTTGCGGCAGCTCTAAATTCTTTGAAGTCAACTAGTCAGAAAAAGGTTTGCAAATTCGTACGGTAGGTGGCACCATGATACAAAAAAGAAGGTAGTTTCATATCGATTTTTGTTTTATTAGAAAGCAGACATAATCTCTCACTTAATTATATAATTGGGGCTATAACCGCTTACGAGATTTCGGCCGAACTTCTCCTACAATTTGTGGTGTGCGTCTTGATGATGTAACACAAATTGAGGGACCTACAGATTTACGTCGACTCCGAACGGCGAATGTTTTTGCTTCTTTTTTTTTTTTTGTGAGAAGTTTTTTCATGGAAGGCATTTCCTCAGACGTAAATTTTTGGCAAAGCGTTGCCCTATCGCATATTCTTAGTAGAGCGTAATTTTCAGTCGTATATAGGGCTTTATTTACAAAATGTAAATCGAAAACTTATCAATGAAAAAATTTTGTTTTAAAAACTAATTCAAATACCTTTGGACATCTTCGGCTAATTAAAGAGGGAAGTTTAAGAATATTTTGCTGGATTTTTTGAGTTTTTTTCAAATAACAGATTATTTGGGATATAATACATTAAAGCTGATCGTCTCTCCTATCGTTTCATCTAATTTGATGTAATTAAAAAAAAAATATTTCCTGACATTTCCAATTTTGTTATCTTATTATTAAAGTACCCGATCTAAACAGAATCTTACCCAAAATACCGTTTTAGAATTCTCTCATGTGAATTAAGGTTTGTTCTTAATAAAAAACTTTGCATATAATTAGGATACGCTGTTAATAGACAGATCCCAATTATTTTGACAAACATTTTATTACGCGTTCCAAAAAAACTTAAAACCTCAGATTTTGGTTTAAATATATAGTTCCCCTTTCGAAAGTAAATTAGGGTCAAAACTCCGTTTATCTCTTCAAAGCATTGTAGTCGTTTTGACCATTGTGAATAAATACAAATGAAAAATCTTAGCTCATAGACGTCAAAATCCGCCACAGCTGAGCTCACCTGATGTAGCCATTCACAGCATTCTTGAGTCATTCCCTGAGCGAATTTCTATGTTTGACAATTAATATCGGCGATTTGTGGCATTTAATATCAGCCGCCGCCATCTTGAATTTAGAAGACTTCTCACTTGTATTCATTCACAATGGTTTTGACACTGCACTATAGATAACTAGATACGAAACTCTTTGCTTCGGGAGAGCGCTGTCAAAATGCGCATTTTTTATAACATTTTCCAATAGTGCCACTATGAAAAAAAGTTAAAATTGGGAATTTTAAAAGCACTTGTAGGAGATTTTGTAGCTTTCACACTATCATGAAAATTTAATAAAGAAAAATGTAGTAAAAAAATAAAACTGAGTATTAGGTATGAAAAGGTATTTATTTTTAAATTCAGAAAATATGAAATTACCATTAAAACATCAAAGCATCAAAGAAATTTATTAGTTTTCAAGAACGTATGATGTCAGCATAAACGTTTTTGTATTCGTATATATAATACAGCATATGGAATATTATATAAAAATTTCGAAGCATTCAAATCAATATATATCAAGTTTTCTCAAAAAACTAATTTAATCGGCATTTTCAATGAAACTTTTTTTAATATAAACAATAATTGTATATGAAATTTAGCTCAATATTCTTTGCTAACGTTCAAAAATCAAACTCAATTCCTTTTTAATATTTCAATATTCAAATATCATGGTTTTTTTTAGCAAACCAACATTCACTCCCTTTTTCTATCCAACTAGAAAACGCACTGCTTTTGTCAATTATTTCGTGTATTTGCCTCTGGCAGCCCGCCTTTCTGTCTATCAGCTGATAATCGGGGGACTGAAGTGACAATGTTGCGTTGCTGATCACACGAGTTCAGTCCCCCTATTTTGTGAGCAATTGAAAGAGTTTCGTATCTAGTTATCGAGCGGATTTAATTAGCAGAACATACATACATACTTTGAGCAAGTCAAACTCCTTAACACCTCATGACAGTAGCGACATCTCCCGAATATGCGAAATAACTGGGAACTGAAAGAACTTTTGCATAGATGCTTTGTAAAAAAATTTTCAACAACGATGGTAGCACAAAATGTCAAAATCTGCTTAATTGTCAGGCGGTTAATATGGCGTTTAAAAAATAACAATGGAATTACCTTCTTTATTGTATCACGAATGACACTACAAACGACTTTTTATTTATTATATGTACATACCTACTCTTCTTCATTGTTTATTGTAAAATCTGTAATCATGGTTTTTAATATATTTCATTTTTTCTCTACGAAAGTTTTACAAATTCTTTCCATTTAACAGTACTTTAAATATATCTATACTCTAAACAAATAAATACCCCAATAAAATATTAAATTTTATTTTATTTTTTGACTTGTATAAAAGTATAAAATTATAACAAATACAACACATAAGGAATATCTTGGAATTGGTACTTAAAATTTGATGTTGAATATATTTTAAAGGAAAAGCTCCATTTTTTTCAAATTTTGGATTTTTACTATCTGAAATATTTATTTTCTCTACATAAAAACAAAAAATTGCTGAAAATGTTAATTTCATTTCTAGCATTTATGGCCACAGCCGGCACAAGACCGTAGCCGAGTGTGCAGGGTTGCCAGAAATATTCGAAAAGCTCTAGCTTATTATGAAAAAATAGCTAAAAATGCAAAGAGATACAATTTCTCATTTTATTCTTTATCAATAATTTTAAAAATGTGTATCAGAATCTAAACAAACTACACTTTGAAAGAAGAAATAAATCAAGTTACTTAATATAAATTTCAAGTTGTTACGAAATCACATATGGCTATCACAATTGGGTGATTCACAAGGTGACATAATGTGCCAGTCATAAAATTTTAGACTTCAAAAGTTATGTTTTTGGATTGTATTGAAACAAATAATTAAAACTAAGCAATTTTGTAATTTTTTTTATTTTTCCCCCCTGAGAGTGTTAAATTAAAAATACTCGGCGAAATCTTCAATGGCAAATTTTTGAAAATCACAGTGTGACATTCCACGCCATCAGATGATTGCCTTTTATCTGGTAAAATTTTTGACGACAAAATATAGCACGAAATGCCAAAATGTTGGCATTTTATAATTGTGTATTGACTGCTAAACTAGATATATCTAAATTTGGCTATTTTCATTCAACTGATAATATTTGATGACAAATTTAACCTAAAGTTTTAAAGCTCAATTTATCTCAATTGATGTTCGAAATAAAAACCAACTGTATTGAGAATTTTATAACCGGTGGAATGTGTGTTTCGAGTGTAAATTCGGGTGTAAAATAATTTGTTAAAAATAAATGTGTATTCTTCAAATGTGCCCAAAGTTGTAAACCGATCTTTATGAAATTTTCACAGTAGGTTCATGTGGATATATACATTTTTGAAAAAGTGGGCGGTGCCTCGACCGCATTGTAGAGAAAATTCGAATTCGTCTTATCTCTGTAACTATTCGGACCAGATAAATATTGTTTCGGCATTTAAGGCATATGTATGTGAATCATTTGGGAAAATGGGCAGTGTCACGCTCTACACAACAAATTCCTTGCAAATCTCCAACTATTTGACGCAGATTTACAATATTTGGTATATACCATAGATCTAATATATCAACCTGCACATTATTGTATTTTTTGGGAAATAATGCGGACCTACTCCTCCATTTAAGAGCAAACTACTATTCACCATATCTTTATGATATTTGATACGTTCACGCTATTCGCACTAAGGAGGGTGATAACATACCGATTTCCAACATTTTTGATTCCATATATGTATGTAATTCTCAAACCCAATCTTGTATATTGAGCGACCACCGTAGCCGAGTGTGTAGCGTGTGAGCGCTTCATTCGATTGCCTCGGCTTCAAATCCTGATCCAGAGAAGTAACATCAAAACGTATAGAAAATAAGAAGAAAAAGGAATTTCTGGCATAGAAAACTTCTCACAAAAATCGATGCTAAACTGTTGGTCCATCAATTTGTGTTACAACATTAAAATGCCCGTCACAAAGTGTAGGAGAAGTTCGGCCAAACATCAAGCTATGTTATGTAATTCTTATTATTAGCTTTTATTGTTACTGGAATTTCTTATTTTTTTTTTTTTTGTTACCAATATTTGTGCGAGTACTAAATTTACTTGAATCTGGAAAAGTAATTATTGAGATATACCTACTTGCTCTAAAATGGGAGGTGCCACACTTTTCCGAAAAAAAAAGTCTGCGAATTCCCTTCTCCAAGCAAATCCTGCGTATAAAGTCGGAAATTATTTTTTATATTTACTTTAATATTGAATTCGTTTGACTTTTACAAAAGGCCGGACGTGGTTATTATCTCATTTTGCTCATGTGCAATGCCACCTACCTTGGCTCGAGGGCAGTGTGTTGAGATACATATGTCAATACTTACTCGAGTTATGTGATGGACGGATGGATCCGGCAGGCAAACATGGTTTAATCGATATCGATTTTTTCTTATCTCTTTACATCTGCGACTATTTCTCTAAACTTAGCCACATTTGTTTGTAAACTAATTAAAAAATATTTATCTGTTACTATTTGCTATTAATTAAATTATAATATTTGGTAGTCAATATTATTCGTACATTATCCTTCCAGTTGGCATGTCTACAAACTCTGTTTTTCATTTTATTGCTTAAAAAGTTGAACTGAGATATGACTTTTTTCAATAAAACAAAGAAATTGAATAAAAATATCACGTTTTTCCTTCATACATATAATTGTGATTTTTTTTATCTTAAGATGGGCTATTAACAGATTTAAAAATTGCTAGCTGTTACTAACCACATTATTGCAGTTTTCACCAAGGCATTGTAGCTAAAAAAATATAACTGATTTTCGGCATTTGGCTTCATTAAATCTGTACCGATCGTTTTTTGATTTAAATTTTGACTGGTTTTATTCGTAGTAGAGTCATTTGAGGTAATTATATAGGTACATTTTAACCCATTAAGCCTAAGCAGTTAATTTTAGACCACCTGTGTTATGGAGTTTTTTCCTCGTTACAATATGGTTCTCAGAATAATTTGGACCAATGATCCATTTGTATAGCGCTTGGCAGTGGACGGAAATATCACAGTTAATGGCGTTGACTTACACATCTGCGATAAATTTGGTTAAGATCGCAGCATGCCTATTATTTTAGTCCAAAAACTACACTACATCCTTACATTGTGCATCGCCATGCATGATAATAAAAAGGTAATAATTTGCATTGTGACCTAGCAAAATGGTTTGCGTTACTTTTGCGGATACGAAAAATGAAGAGAAAAGGCACTGCTCGCCAAATATATGTTCGTTTTTTTTTTCATTTGCCGATTGGAACGAAAGTTGGAAAATCGCACAAAACAGAAAGCAATCCTCGTTGTTACCGTTTAATGTTCGCCATTGTATACTTTGCTTTATTTCGCTTTTCGCAATCAATGCACAATAATGTAAAAAAAAATACAAAAAACTTATCGTTCTAGAATGAATGCGTGTGTGTGGGTGTGTGTGTGTGTGTGAGTGCAAGCCATTGCCAGAACATTTACATGTGTCGTCCGATGTGTTATTATTGTCTTTGGTGTATGCATTTTAACGCTTCTTAACTTAGCTTAGCTAGAATGCTTGTTTTTCGCAAGTATTTTTTTCTTTTAATGAGCATTTTTGTGCACCACTTCAATCGACTGCACCGGAATGCTCCGTCGCATACAAATCCCAAGCAGTAGACAACTAGTCAATGTTCCCATTTCTCGCTAACGGCTTCCCACTATTTTCCTTTGGTTCGATCTTTGCTGCTGCTGCTTCTGCTTCTACTGCTGTTCACCTTGCCACGCATTCAGCTGTGGATATACTGCATATGAAATCAAGTCCTTCTCCTAATACGATTATCTTCGTCGTTGCACTGGCGACACTGCACTGTGTTCGAGTAAATGAATTTTGTGCGTGTGTGTGTGTGTTTGGGAATGAGCGGGCGAGGAGTTATTCTGCTCTGATAGAATAACCTGCAGAATTTAATTTCTATGCTTACTGTGTTTTGTTGTGGTTGTGTCTTTATATATTCGCCTGTACCGTTGGTTGCTTATAGGGCACTCTATTAACGACGATATTTGGAAAATTCAAAAGTTATTTGGGTATACTGTTAATGTGTATGTGCATATATAAAATGTATGTATGTATGTGTAGAAGACAACGTATCTTGGGCGACTTGGAAAGTGGACTTCTGGTATTAAGTATTGGACACAAGGGGTAAATAACTGCATACAAAACACTCTGTCACTCGCCTTTCAAAGTACTCTATGTAGCCTTTGATGGCCGAAGAGTTACGGAAATTTCCGAATTCACTTAAATTGTACAGTGGAGGTCACGATTTTAGCACAGATCCTAACTAAAATAGAGTATGAGTGCCTGAGAAAACATAGTTAAAACTGGTGCTCAAAAGGTCGTAATTCTTATATTGGTTAAACGAAAAGTGTCTGTTCGTAAAATGGTAGCAGACTTACAATTCAATGAAAGTTCAGTGCGTCGTTTAAAAAAAAATATCATGGAACTGGTCAACAGGAGAGGAAAGAGGCTCATGCAGAAAAAGATGCACAAAAATCCGAGAGTAGACAGGGCTGTTCTGAGGACAAACTTTTAAAACTATTTTAAAAATGTTCCCGAGATAAACACAGAAACAGTAGTGCAGCAATCGCTTCCAAAGGATATTTCGATCCGAGCCGTTCAGTATCGGTTAAACTAAATGGGTACGTCCGCTAGGTAACCTGCAAAAAAGTTACCTTTAACCTCGAAAGTAAAGTAAAATGGACTAAATCTGATTGCGGATGTTTCATATTTTCTGATGGGTCCAAATTCAACTTGATAGGCCCTGATGGCTATAACACCGTTCGCTCTAGCCCAGCTGTACAGGTAAGCAGACGTATTTCAAAATACAAACTGGAGTTTCTTTTTATAATAGAGGGTATAGTGAACGCCAAAAAGTACGAATCTATTGTAGTCAATGGGATTGTAGTCCTCAACAGAAATGAAACCATATCCAATTTTTCAGTAAGATTCAACGCCATGTCATCGAGCACGAACTGTAAAATTCATTATGACCTTTTTACTTATTGCACCACACATTACTATTTTTCGATATATTGTTTAACGTTAGATTACAAAACCGAAGAAAGATTTGGACATAGTGTCACTAGATTGGCCACGATAGTACGCTCCTCAATCCAATGGAATACGTTTGGGCTATTATGGGCTCTAAAACTCGCAAGATCAATTCTAAATCAATGGTGTAACTACGAAAACCCATGGAAAAAGTGTGGTATGAGGGAAGTATGCTTGGATATTTAAACGATGTATGATTCTATGAGAAGAAGAGAAGAGGGTGCAGAGTGTAAAAGATGCACGGGATGCCACAAGAAAGAATTAAAAAAAAAAACAAAAATAAAGCCAAAATAACTCGTTCAAAATTTAGCAACATTTTGTATAATTGAAGTGTAAGTATTAACAAGAACAAAAAACAGCAATAGTTTTTCCAATTTCAAAAATTGTTCAACATTTTTGTTCCAATTCTGAATAAGTAGGAAATTAACCCTTAAACACCTTTTTTATTTTGTATGAAAAGGTCCATCTATTGAAAAGTTAGATTATTAAAATGATTCACAACGAATGTATCCCTTCGAATTTTACATAGAACACATTTGATATTTAAAATGTAAGGATCAGTTTCCTATGCCGACTCACTATTTGAATATGCCAAAAGGCCAAACTAACAAATGTATAATAATTAAAGAATAACAAAACAATAAGCAAAACATGAGGTTTTAATAAAAAAAATTAAGATAAGCCACTAATGATCTCAATAAACTGGACATAGTACTAATTAATATCCTACAGCAGTAGCATTTTTTTTAACTTTCAAAAGTTTCATGAATTACTTTTTTCTTCACATTAAATTGTCAACGATATCTACGCTTCTAAGCTTTGACGCGAATAAAGAAGAACGGAAGCAAGTTAAGAAAAACATCCAAATATTAACAATAAAAAATGAAGTTTCCGAATGAGCGACAGTGTAGTAAAATAATAAATGTGGTCCATTTAACATATCACATAAAAGTATTTACGTCATTTTTATATCAAACTAATTCTAGCCAAAAACTTGAATGTCTGCATTGATATTGTGCAAAATAATTTGAAAATTGGTCCACTGCTTTGGAACAATGACAATCAAAAATGAATTTAGAGAAGTATAATGAAATTATTACGGGCATGAGCTGTCAGAAAAGTTGAAACGATTTAAAGATAAAGATAAATTTAAATGAAACATAACTCCTATCTTGTGTGACAATAGTTATACTAAGCAGACAAGAGTAGGTCTTCAGAGTTTCTCGAAAAATGTATCACAATCATACACATTCCCCAATATCAGAGTGCAGAAATATAAAAAATAGAATGAGTGATCCGATAATCGAATGTACCTAAAATGACAACTTCACTTTAAAAAATACATGAGTGTATCAAGCCTTCATAGAAAAATCGTTTATATTTACACGTTAAAGAAATTATTTAAAAATTGTTAAAAGCAAAAAATATTTACAAACCAAAATATACATATAATGGTGAGGCTATGCTTTGTGTGAAAAAAAAAAAAAGATAAAGAAGAACATCTTCATGCGTAAGTACATATATTCCAATTTTTTAAGAAGCAAATAAACACATTTCCCATTCCAGTTTACCAAAACATGCAGAGCTTCGCAGAAAGTGGATGGATGCATGCGGTATCCAAGGCCAACACAAGCATGCAGTTTATATTTGCTCAAAGCATTTCGAAAAGAAATGTTACCACAGTATTGGCAGATATTTGAAGAAAGACGCTTTCCCTACACTACACCTGCACCCAAAAGTGCAGTCCTTACAAATGGAACTTGATTCTGATATCAAGACAGTAAGCCCTCATCTTCAACCCTTATACCATAAGACACCGCAGTCGTCAGTAGTGGGATTAAAGTCAGGTATGAATTTTTAAAATGATGTGCCTAGCTTGGATTTTGATTCTGATATTGATATATGTAAGTAGTAAGCACTCGAACCAATCCTTACACTACGAGCGACAACAGTTGCCAGAACTTCAATTTAGTGCTGGTTTTAATTTGGATATTGGCACTATCATCGACATTACGCCCGCAGTGGTTATTGACTCTAACATTGTAATCGTGAGCGATCCGCCTATCATGGATATCGATTCTAACATTGAAACAATGAATACTTCTCATCATGAGCCACCGGACACATCAGAAGTTGGATTTAAACCTAGCATGCATTTTCAGAATGGTAGGTATAACCACATTTTGTATAGCCGGTTCCTACGGTTGAGGGTCATCGAACTTAGAACCTTAAGATTAGGGTTTTAAATTCGAAATTGCCTAATTAAAATGCATCCAGTATATCGCAGTATCCTGGATAATAAAGTTTGTGAAAGCTTAATGGTATATAGCATGCGAGGTATGCAGTCACCATCTGATAGGAATAGCTTCTGAGCCGCAGAATCTTCAATTCCCGATCCATGACCTAGCCAGTAAAACTGTTGGGCCTTAAGTCGCTGCACTATATAAACATCTGTAAGAGATTTTGTAGCAATTTTAATAAAATTGGGGACATTTTAAATTGTAAAAACAGATATTCAAAAAAAGAATTTGATGCACCTATTACCGAGGAGACCTTTCCAAAATTAAAGGAGCATGTAGACAATTTTATAGAATATATACTATCTTTGCGCAGCGTAGACGACATTCCTATGATTTACACTGCAAGAAAAACTGGTTTCCTTGGTCTAATTATTGACTTAACAAACATATTAGAGTTGTACACAAAACTCAAACCGTTAGGACAATCCTATTTGTTAACGTACAAGTTATCTCAGGATTTCCTAGAGACTTTTTTCAGCGCTATTCGCGCAAGAGGTGGTTTTAACAATAACCCCAATTCTGAGCAGTTTAAGAGTGCTTATAAACGCCTCTTAGTTCGACATGAACTAAAAGAATTTCAAAGCGGAAATTGCGAGTTTGATAATTCAAAAATTTTAAGTGTTTCATCTGGCGTAAACAAAAACTCTAATATGCAACCTGATATGACGGACGCGCCTGACTGTGAATACATTGATACTTTATGGCGATTATCTCCCTTTGTCGACGATGTCGTGCATTATACAGCCGGTTTTGTGTCGTGGAAGGTATATCGCAAATTAAAATGTGTAACTTGTAGAGAGCAAATTATTGGTAGTGAGCTGCCTAGGTTATCAGCATTAAAAAATCAGGGTCCATTTAATGATTCAAGTTTTACGCAATATTGGAGAGGTATTTACAAACGAGTTTATGGAAGATCACGTAAAAGCTGAAACTTTTTTTAGCAACGATGTATTAAATGACCACCGATTACAGCTTTGTAAGTGCATAATAAACATGTATATTGATACACGCCTTTTTTACGAGTGTACAAAGCAAACGGCAGATAAGGAATATGTACGAAATAAATTTACAAAACTAATTTTATTTGCAAATCAATAATGTCCATCCCAATATATGTTTATGTATATATAACATGCCTTGAATAATAAAATTGTTCTATTATCATAAATAAATATGTTCTTTGTATTTTTCTTGGGACCAAAGTTTAATTTCCAATTGGGATGCTTTAGGAGCTTTTCGGTCGGTAATATATTAAAAATATGTTCTCATTTAATGGAAATGTTCTCATAGGCCACTTTCATTTAGTTTGCTGTTTTCTTGGCCCCTTTTGTACTTGAACCGCCCCTGTAATTATTTGAATTTTCAGTCTATTTGACAATTTACAAGTTTACATTTATACTACTACAAGCTCAAAAATTGATGTAGTCTGTCTCGTTTTGGTTTCGTTTTCAAAACACATTACGAGCTTATCCCACCCGCAATATAGAAGTATTACATATATGATCACAATTGATCTACTTATATGAAAACGGAAACACTGGTAGTGTTGAGCGCCCTTCCATTTTCAAATTTTGGGCAACGCTGACTTTGTTCATATGTTCAGCAATACCCTTTATATTCTTTTTTAAATTTTCATATAACTAACTTCTATTGATGATTTTAACTGTTGAAAACTAAAAATCGTCGAACACACCGAAGTTTTACAATTTTCATTGTTAACCACAAAAAAAGCGCGAGCCAGAAGTAAAATTTGTTTGCCGACTTCATGAAAAAATTAAGGATTAAATATGGAAGTATAGTAGTGATAGTAGTCATCAGTAGTAAGCCGTAGTAGTAATAGTTGAGGTAGTAGTAGTAGTATAAGTAGTTTGTCGTACTAAGTAGTAGCATTAGTAAAAATAGTAGTAGAAATAAGTGTTGCATTACTAAAAAAAATTAGTAGCAGAATGTAAAAATTTTAGTAGCAATAAGTAGTAGCATTGGTCAAAATAGCAGCCGCATTAGTAAAAATAGTAGCAGAAATTAATAAAAATAGCAGTAGAAATTAGTAAAAATTGTAGCAGAAGTTATAAAAAATAGCAGTAGAAATTAGTAAAAAGCATTAGTAAAAATAGTAGTACAAAAATTGTAGTAGAAGTTATAAAAAATAGCAGTAGAAATTAGTAAAAAAAAAGGAGTAGAATTTAGTAAAAATAGTAGTATTAATTTGTAAAAATAGTAGTAGAAGTTAGAAAAAAATAGTAGTAGAAATTAGTAAAAAAAAAAGAAGCAGCATTAGTAAAAATAGTAGTAGAAATTAGTATAAATAGTAGTTGAAATTAGTAACAAGTAGTAGTAGAAATTAGTAAAAATATTAGTATTAATTAGTAGTAGCATTTTTAAAACTAGTAGTAGTATCTTGTTGTGTCATTAATAAAATGGTAGTCCTAGTGATAGTATTTACAAAAAATACAGTTTATTCTACCACAAATAAATTCCAGCTTCAAACTGTGACCAGACTTAAAAAATTGGTTATCGAACTTCTAGTTATTCAGTTTTATAGCCCATTGAGTTGTAGCGCAAGTTGGAATTTGTTACAAATTCTCATTGATTTTTCATAATTTTTTTACTAAAGTTGTTAGTAATTTTCTTACATGTAAAAAAAAGGTGCATGCGCTTTATGCAAAAAATGAGCAGCACCGTCAGCAAAACAAAAAAATTATCAAAAATCAATTTCTACTAAAAGCCATGCTATAAAAAGGCACCCCATAGTGACGTTATCATCGGCGCGCTTCGCCGTTTCGATTGTGCACTTTTTAGCGTGTTGCACACATTTTCTATATAACTCAAATAATAAAAAATTGAAATTAGTCACTGCAAAGCAAGCTTTGCTTTTCACATAAAATAATAACATTTTTTCGTTTAGCTTACTTTTTTTTTTTGAACAACTAACTTGCGCTGTGCAATCTACCCTCGTAACTTTTTTTACACTTAATCAATGTCTGACTGTTCACGGAAAAATATTTACGCTACATTTTTCATTCATAACATTTTTTAGTTGATTAACCGACAATATGACTTTTTTTTAGAAAAACAAAGTTTATAGCGCAACTGGGCTGAGTGGCGAGAACATCATTTTAAATATATTTAATTTATTTACTTTTAAAAAAATTTAATGAGAGAAATCTTTTGAATTCATCTGAAATTTTGCTTTCATTTTAATCTACATATATTATGTATATAATAAAGTCCCTAATTCTTACCAAATGGCATAACTTAAAAATTAATGTACGGATTTAATCAAATTTCAGCACAAGAGTTTGAAACAAATAATGTGAGTGCGAAGAGAAATACTTATACGACAAATGGATCCGCTAGGTGGCGGTAGAGTCGAAGAATTCTGTATTTATTGTCCGATATTGGTGATATTATAAAATAATGCTGCTGGTGCGATTAAAAGTGTTTTTTTTTAATTAAATTCAAAACATACATATTAATACTGTATACGTATTCCAACCAAAAAATTGTATAATAAGTATAAAAATTCATTAGATGGCTCTGTAGTCGAGATTTCCAGATAATTAATATTTACGGTTCGATTTAGCTAAAACCTGTGCCGGCATTCTGTAAGCAGTCTCTAGTCACTAATCAAGTTTTTTCAGTGGTGAGATTGATTTTGACACTACTCGGTATTCAGTAAGCTATCTCAAGTCTATAGACTCAAAATAAAGTCACTAATTTGTCAACTGATCCTGAGCAGGTCACAAAACAAAAAAATTGAGGAAAGTATTGAACAAACCCGAAAATGAAGTAGCACTCGATATAGTAATAGGAGCTTTAAACGGTTAATTTGCATATAAATTTTTCGATTACCATTTTGTTTTAATTCCCAAAGAGCAATAATGCTATTGAATTGAAAAAGTATATTGTGTGCTATCGATGAACACATTTTCATTGAGGTTGATTGTGCATTTCTAGTTGAATATACCATCAGCTGATTGTCTCTGCTGCCTTCCACCACACTCTTTGGTGAAATTTTTTCAGACGGTTGCTTACTGTATACCCAAAGAAGGTAGATTAGAAAGAAGTTTCATTGGTGAAATTATCTACCTTCTATGATTTGCCGAAATCTTCGCAATTCACAAATAATATCTCTAATTGAAAGTCTCAAATTTAGTGACTTGAGATAAGACTGAGTTACAGAATACCGGCACTTTTTTAAAATGTTTTTGCTTTATCCATTCACATTACTGTGCTTCATTCCCCATGCCACAAAATACGGTACTGTTTTTCCAAAAAAAAATTATAAAATTCGTTATATTTGAAAACACCAATCAAATCTGCCTTTTCAGCTTCAACAAATACAGCATATTCTAAGTTCGGATGCAACCGAGCTTTAATTACCCGACGCAAGCTTTTACTTGTTGTATGCAATAAAAATCAATCATATCGTTCTCTTCATTTTGAAAACTTTATTTAAATTGAAACAAGAAAATATTATTATGCTTTTAATTAGAGAACGATCGAACTTCAACTTCAGCTTCGGCCAATTAATTGCAGTTCGGCCAAAAAGAGCCGAACCTCGGCCAGACATATGCACGTTTTTACTATTAAAAAATTTTATTAAATAAATGAATGGATGTTTGTGTGATGAACTGAAATGGATGTGAGGTAAAATAATGTAAGTGTATATTTTCTTTTTAATTATTAACAAATAAAATTGGATTTTTTAAAAATTCATTGATTATTCTTTATATTAGACCTTGAATAAGTTTAGTTCGCTTCGGCCTTAAAAATGGGAGTTCGGTCGTTCGCTACTTTTAGCATACCACCCCCCATTCCAAAATTTGGATATTTACACATATCGCTGTCTAATTAAGTTTTCCGTACAAAATTTATGCGAAATGAGAGATTTGAGTGGGGTTTTTCACGAATTCTATAACTTTCGAAATTGTTCTTACTGATTAGAAATTTAAATGGTTTACCGAATCTGATACAGTAGTTTCGAAAATAAACTTATTTACTCTAAATTGGCTGGTGCCACGCCTATTACAAAACTCCAAGTAATCTTTCCTCCAACCCGATGTCATGATTTGAGCAAATTTTCTGTTATAGTTACTGAAATATTACAATTGTTAGATTTTTGTAAATTACAGTTATATGGAAGATGTGCGTGGTTTTTGTACGATTTCTATAATTTTCGAAATTAAACTTATTAGCTAAAATGTAGAACGTGTACGAAATTCTGAGACATAACTTTTTGCTCTAAACTGGGTACGCCCTTTTTTCCAACAAATTTTTACCCACACATTCCCTTCTCGAACCCTATTTATTATATCAGATTTGTGTAAATTATCATTTACAGTCACTAATATATCGTTTTGTTTTGTTTTCGTTTTAGAAAGCGCCGTTAAGTGAGCGGGGGTGCTATCGTATTTCGCCCAATTTAAATACTTATTTTGCTTTTTTTTTATTTTCTATTATATCAAACAATTATATTAACTAAAATAAACTCTACCCCTACCTCATAAGTGCCGATTATGGGTGGCTGCTGAAACTTTGTTGTCATTGCCAACTGCGCAGTATGCCATTCGGGCTTAATAAAACCTAATTTATTGTAAGAAATACACAACGTAATCAAACGTTGCTGAAATTATGAAGTCCCATTGCCATTATAAAGTTTTCTTAAGCCCACTTCCTTTAAATCCAATGCTGTATATTTCTTTTAACTTAGTAAGCTAATTTTATTTACTTTTTTAAGTAGATGGCAACCCTATCTAAGGTATTTTCAAAATAAAGCTATCTTAAAACTTCTTTGTATAATATTCATATTTAAATATTTGATTTAACTTATTATAATTGTAATTAATTTTAGTGTTTTCATTATTTAATATAAATAAATTTGCCCTTCAAACTTTCGAAGAATACCAATTTTCCCATACTTGACTTCCTTCTTTTATTTAAACCAACTTGACCTTTCCTATAGGTAGAAAATCCTTAAAACAATTGCTTCTATTGTAACGAATATAACGGACTATATACGTATGTGTCAAATACTATCCTAACCGATCGATATATGATTTACCTTATTTTTAAAATATACCCTATAAATTAACCCAGCTTTAAAGCCAAATATGTTCCACTTTTTAAACAAATTTTTCTTAACCAATATTTCTTTAATTTTTGGAAATGTGGTTACTACTTTTAAAAATCGTTTGTGTAAATATATGTATATTTATACATGCATATAAAGTTATATGTATTATTCTTATTTTTATGTAATTGTGAAATAGTTAGCTACCGCTCATAGCTTTTTCGAGGCTACGTTTTGCTAAAAATCTGTCAGTTCTTTTATCTTTTGAATTTAGTTGACTTTAAATGCTGTTAACGGATTGCAAACCTCTCATTTCTCGAAAATGACTTGCTTCAATCTTTTTTCGTTCGATGCCCGTATAGTAGAATTTCCGTTGACTTACTATTTTATTGTAATCAACTTACTTTAAAAGGTGGCAACACTCATCGAACATATTTCGAATAAACTCGCTCGCTTCAGAATAATACTGTAATATTTCAGTAGGCTTACAAATAGCATTAAATCTGTATTTTTAAATGCAATTTTTAGATACAAATCTATTTTCAGAATTAAGTTTTTTTTAAGCTTGCTTTCTTTGAGCCACATTATGTGATACTTCCCGTAACTAATAATTACATATATTTACTTTACTCTTTTAAACTGGTGACAACTCTCTTCAAAGGAATTCACACTTTAGTTTGAGATCCATAACTCAGTATTTGATTAAGCTTATTATAACGTTGATCACTTTTTTAAACAGGTGGCAACACTCTCCAAGGAAATTACGTATTCTGAATATTTGTATTTTGGAACTCATATTGTAAACTGTCATTTTTTTATTTTAACATAATATGCATTTAAACAGGTGGCAACCTTCTTTTAAAAAAATATTTGGGAAATGAGGGCCTACAACATCAAATGGGTTTGATTTAACTTATTATTTTGTAGATAAGTGGCAACCCTCTCCAAAATAATTTTTTAAATTACGCATTCCTAAAATTTGTAGTTTGGAACTCATATTATAAACTCCCGATTATTTTCTTTTATTATAACTTAAATTGCATTTAAAAAGGTGGCAACCTTCTTTTAAGATATTTAGGAAATCATACTTTATTAAGCCTCTTTTATTTGATACTAATGTTGCAATATAATATTAATTGTTTTTATTGAATTTAAGTTTTTAAACAGGTGGTAACACTCTTTACAAAATTCATTATGTAGTAACCCATATAACGTACGATACAAGTATGTATGTGCCAAATCTTATCTAGATCTGTCCAGTCGTCATATAGCAATATCTGATTTACTTTGTTTAATTAATTGGCTATAACTTTTTTAAAAGGTGGCAACTCTCTTTAACATATAGCTTATACATATGTTAACGCAGGCTTTAAGGTGTTTGTCGGTACCTTAAAAGGGGACAACTTACTTACTCTATAAGTATATTTGAACTCATTTAATATTGCCCTTTTATTTTAATTTACATGAAAACAGGTGGCATCCATTTTTAAAAACATTTGGGAAACGAAACTTAATTAAGCCTTTTTCATTTGACTCCCATATTGCAGTATTTGATTTCTTTCATTGTTTTAATTGAATGTAACTTTTTAAATAGGTGGCAACTCCCTTTAAAAAATCGATATTTTTGGTAACCTACACCCTATCCAGTCGTTGTATAACAATATGTGATTTAAAATATTTATTTAATTGACTTCAACTTTTAACAGGTGGCAACTCTCCATAAAATATAGCCTATGTTATTGCGTAGAGAATTGGCTATTTGTGTGGTAAAATTTGGACAATTTCAGCCTGAAAAGGCAACCCCATGCTCACACACTCACTCACACACACACATAAACTTTCACATTTATAATATATGTAAGTAGGATATTCATCACGATTGCTTTTTGTTGTTACAAACAACTGTGAGGTGAACAACTTAACACTACCAATGGGTGCAAGTAAATGTCAATTTAAGTTTCTTACAGCAGCAATGAAAAACTTCTAGAAATTTAATTTTGAATTGCTGTATGAAATGTCAAGCAAATGTCGGACTTTTAAAGATTACCTTATATGACCTTATATGACCTTGATGTGTGAATGCATCATACAGCAAATTATCAGAATATTTAAAGCACCATGTTTTCACAAAAATAATTCAATGTGTAATTCAAAAAATACGCAACCAGAACAAACCGTATAGACTTGAATTCAAAAGCAATTTGAAAAAAAAATTAAGAGAAAGTAAATAATTCGCATCATTAACTCGCTACATAGTCGCGCACATAAATAAAATACGTACATACATACATACATACACACATATATGCTCAAAAAATATAAGTATATCTGCTTGTAAGTTTATAGCGCACGTTTTGGTTATCGGCTCACTTTCGGTGTGTAGCAAAGTGAAATTTTCGCCAATAAACCGCAAGTAAATCCTTGCAGGTTCACGTTAATGGCTTATAAAGTAATTAAACGTGCACAATATTGCAATCGGCTAGGATCGATTTCTGTAGCGGCAATACTTTTGCCGGTAGTTGTCTCTACTCTATGGTAGCTATTTCTTGCTGCCGGCAGATCAGAGTGCGGAGACCACAAGTCTACATACAAATATACAAATTAACTACCTGGAGGTGGTTTGTGAGTGTACATGCGCGGTATATCTCTACATGCATATATGAAAAGTTTTACGAAAATTGGCAATTATGAATGCAAATTGCGATTTAATAAATTGGGCAACACTAACCCACCCCAACCCAACCCAACCCAACCCAACCGATACCCATTCCCACAATATTCTACACCGATGAATTCACTGCTGCTTTCCTCCCTTAGAGGGTGGCTCAATAGGTCGCTGAAGTTTAGAATAGACGGCATTTTCACCTAAAATGCAACAGTTCGCTAGACACAACGCATTTTTCCAAAGAGCTTAACATAACAATAACTAGAAACCTCGGACAGATGTAGTCGTGCCTACATTTATTGATCAATTGCCCATGACATATGTAACCAGAAAACGCATTTCAGCTTCTGTCACATATAACAGGTGGCATCCCTATCAAAAATATAGGTATGCACCATTTCCCTTTCTGAGGCGAACAGTTTGACCTCATGTTATCATATTTTATATCCTTGTAATTAGATTCGACTTTTAAAAATGGCAACCCTTTTCAAAGTACACCTGTAAATTTCTTCCTATTGAAACAAATGCTTTGACACTCCTATTTTACTATTTAACTAAATTCGACTTTTTAAGCAGGTGGCAACCCCCTTCGAAATATAGCTAGCTATAAGCCATCTCCTCAATTAATCGAACAGTTTGACACCCATATTTTCATATTTCATATAACTAATGTATAACTTAACTAAATTCGACTTTTGAGATAGGTGGCAAGGCTCTTCAAAATATAGCTAGCTATATACTTTCTCTTCGGCGAAACAAAGTGATTGACACTCAAATTTTAATATTTTATATACTCGTGTATGGTTTAATAAAATTTTAAGTTTCAAACACGTGGCATCCCTCTCCAAATCATGTGAAAAAACATTCACCTCACTGAGATAAGCCGTTTGAGAATCATATTTGAATTTTTGATATAACTTGTGTATAATTTAATTTAATTCGACTTTTCAAGCAGGTGGCAACCCTCCTAAAAATTAGTTACGAACCTTATTTCAAAAACGAACCGCTTGATTACCATATTTTAATATTACGTATAACTTAGCCAAGCATAAAATATTATTTACGACCTATTCTCATACCCACCATATATAAGTAAAGGGTGTTTTTTTTAGACTGATAGAACTTTAGATTGAAATAAAACACACAAAACATGAAGTATGATGCCAAATTTTTGTTTTATTTGAAAGATATTTTCATGCCTTTATTAATTAAAAACGATTGCTGGCATATGTCCGCTACGACTAGATTTGGTGAATCGGATGCGATATGTCCAATTTTGAACCACTGCAAAATTTCCATGTTGTTGATGGACAAAGTCCAACTTGTTGAGCACGGCGGCGAATAGACAAATTCGGATCTTCTCCAACACTATCACTTACAGCACCAATATTTTCTTCTGTACGTACAGTTCTTTGTCTTGTTGTTGATTCTTCATTGAGTAGAATAAATGTTGTTCGAAATTTATCAGCAGTTCGACGAATGACCTCCTCTGATGCTCGATTATGTGGACCATAAAATTCACGAATTGGCGAACAGAACACTGAATTTTAAAGTAAATTTCCACAATTTGTAAACGTTGTTGCTTCGTCATTCTTTCCATGATGATTTGTCAATGCTTACTGAACAGAAATGTCAAAATTAAATGTCATTTACCAGCTGTCAAGCGACAGCTATCCCTATCGAAAGTTCTATCAGTCTAAAAAAAACATTCGTTACATACAAAATCCCATAAAAATCAGTCTAACTCTTTCTTTTATATATGGAGTTCGAAATTTTTTTTATATAAGATAATAATTCGGCGCTTACATCAAAGCTTGATATTTGGCCGAATTCTCCTAAAATCTGTGGTGTGCCTCTTCATGTAGTATCCCAAATTGAGGGGCCTAGGGCAGAAATACACTCGGAGGTTAGTCATTGACTCCCGTGGGGCGACCGTTATAGAAAATACTTTTCTACAACTTTTCGAAGTTACTTGCCCCGGCGAGGATTCGAGCTCGAGACATGCCAAACGAGGTCCCCACGAGGTCCTAACTTTTCAGTGTTTCTCTTCATTCATTTGACGTTTTTCTTGATCTCTCCTCATACGCCCTATAATGGCGTAGCTCACAATTTACTCTTTTGGATATAATCTCTGATAAGATAGTGGGCGGTCTGCTAGAGATGTTTGGTTACAGTTAACAATAAATGCAATAATTTAACAACATTATTCTATCGCAATCAGAATGTGTACATATAGTATTATATAGAGAAACTTAAACTCGGCAGTTTAATACGCCAAAAACCAAGAAATAGTCGAGAAGTTGGACTTTTAGTAGTAAAAGCGTGTGATAAATTTGCCTAGTGGAGTTTTGTTATAGGAACGGAATGGGAAGGAAGGTTCTTTGTAGTCTTATAAAACTTGTAAATCCCATGAAAATAATTAACACGAGTTACCGAGCTGTTAGATCGATTCGACGAAAATTTCAAGGAGAAAAAGAGGAAATATAAGGAAAGTATTTTGGAAAAAATACAACAGCATACAGAAGCCGTATTCAAAAATGTTATAATTTCTTGGCAGAAATGTTTAAAAAAATAAAATTCGCTAATAATTATTTATTGAATAATTTCGTTAATAATAATATTAAGCCCAACGGTTACCCTCTTTCCCGCCCAACCGACACGAGGGGCACAGTCCGCATGACGTACGGATCTTTTTTATTTTTTTTATTTTTATAACTTTTATTTTTGTGCCGAGTTGTTAAAAAGAAAAAGTTTGTTAAGCGTCGAGATCCAAAACTGCTCAGCTACAGAAAAAAACTTCATCAGCTGAATCAAATATGTATATATTATACCGCCGTTAATCATTTATTGAGAAAGGACAGTACAGCTCTGTTTATGGTGAAAAGTGAGTCCGAAATATCAAAAGTGCTGGAAAGACAAATGAAATCTTGACATAAACATCGGAAAGGTTCATTTAATTCATAATTGGTTTTACACTGTTTTAAATAAAGAGGTTTAAAGTGTCTTGAAATCCGAGAAGGAACATTAAGTTTAACTTTGGCAATAAGAAATGTGCTTGCGATAGACCCTGTGAGTAGTTTAGTAATGAATATTTTGCCTAGCATTTCTCTACGGCTGGAAAGAGTAGGAAGATTTATTAGCTTCAAACGATCAGTATAATGAGGAAGATTAAGCCGAGAATCCCATCTAAAGTCTCTTAGGGCAAAAAGTAAGAACTGTTTTTGAATTGATTCCAGCCGATCAATGTGAACTTGATAACGTGGGTTCCAAACTGTCGAACCGTATTCTCGCATAGGTCTTACTAAAGTTGTAAAAAGAGCCTTTGTTACATATGGGTCCTTGAATTCTTTTGGCCATCGTTTTATAAAGGTAAATATCCCTCTAGCCTTATTAGCTATAGCATTAACATGCCTATTAAAATTAAGTTTGGAATCCATTGTAACTCCCAAGTCAACAAAGTCAAACACTTGATCCAGAGTATAGTTATTTATTGTGTAAGAAGCTGGCTGAATAGTGCTTCGTGAAAAACTCATAAATTTACATTTTTTAAGGTTAAGTGGCATATAATTTATGTTGCGCCAATCAACTAAGCTGTTAATATCTATTTGTAATAAATTTCTTTCTTCAATCGAAGCGTATGATTTAAAAAGTTTTACATCATCGGCATACATTAGTATATTCGAATATCTTATTGCAGTAGTAATATCATTTATGAATAACAAAAACAGAGTCGAGCCTAGATGGCTGCCTTTGGGAACTCCCGAAGTAACATTAATGACATTGGAAAAAGCATTTTTGAATATAACGATTTGAGATCGATCATGTAGATAAGAATAAATCCAGCGGAGGAGAGAGGGCAGAATGCCCAGCAGATCAAGTTTGTGGATGAGTAAGGGGTGGCAAAACTCTGTCAAAAGCTTTACTGAAGTCGGTGTATATAACATCTGTTGGAATATTTTCTCTAAAACCATTTGAAACATGAGTTGTGAATTCCAATAAATTGGTAATAGTTGATTTGATATTATTACTGTGAACCATAAATCTATCGGGAAAATCCGAAAAGTTGCTTTGACATGTTCCCAATACAAAAACTTTGAAAACTTTTGCCAAAATGAAACCTTCAAATGTTCAGCTAAGGTTTGTATTTTTTTTTTTGTTTTTTTTTTTGCCGAAGCGGAACTGAACACGAACCGAACTTTGTTGGCCGAACATGGACGAAGCCGAAGTTTGTTCGATCAATAGTCATAAGTATGGTTATGTTATTAACCGAAATCGACGTGATTTAAACTTAATTACCTTTGTACAATAACACATTTTCCAAAATACTCATAACAACGACGTTTTCTAAATCAATTCATTGTTTTAATTTTTGTTATAGCAGATCAACTAGTATTTTTAACAGCCCGGACAGACTGTCGTGATTTATGTAATAGAGGATATCTTTATCTTTCAATGTAAACATTCTTTTAGTGTTTTTTATTGATTTTGTAATTGTAACAAAACAAAAATATATTCAAAGGAATATGAAAGCTTATGAATCAAAAACTGTTGCTTCTCATAACACCAAGTTATTCCACCTATTTCTGCCTTCTTCTCGTTCTATCTTCTTGGGTTGCCGATCGCTCTTCGTTAGGGTAGCATTCCTGTGTTAACCGGATTGTATTTTATTGCCTTTTATATGGCTCATTCTTAGTTTATGAGCAACTTACGATGAAACTAAGTAATTTCGCCTTATAAAATCGATCAATAAACTAAGATGAAATGAGGTATTTTATCATAAACAAACGAGCACATAATGTCGGCTCAAAATCGTATCAATATTAATCAAAAAATGTGTTCTCCCATAACCAAACTGGACGACGCATTTTTAAATATAAGCATTCCACTCAACTGTTCTTTGATTTTTACTGCCTCTAGAAGCTGTCTTTCATGATCGTAAATTTAATAAAAAGGAAGTCATCACATTAAAATTTTCATATATTAAAAATGTACACAATATCTCACATTTTTTTCTTTTATCGAAGGACTAAGCAACCCTATGGCTTCAGAGCTGTCAATACGAAGTAGGAATGGTAAGTGTGGACGCACATGGTTTATGCGAAGTAATGTGGACGAAAATACGTAATTATCAAAATCGAATTGATTTTGAGATTTAGTTTCATTTTACGCGACTATCATATTATATTTAGCTGTAAATTTTACATTAGATGCATTAGGTTATTGTTTTGTCAATGGTGGTATTTATTAATTTAGAGCTTGAATATGTTCGGTTCGGCTTCGGATACGCTGCGCCCAAAATTGAACGAAATTCGCTCGAAAATTTGATTTAATTGATCTTATGTTACATATTTGAATTTTAAGGGATTTATTGTGCCACTCTCGTAAATGTTAAGATGTGTGAGAGCGAGCATTTATGAATTCCGCTGGCAGCTAAATTGCGCCCGACTTGCCTGCTGCGCCACATTCACCACAAAGTGCGAGTACGTACCACGCAAAAAATGCGACGAGGTCGGAATGTGTCTGGAATGAGTCGCAAAGGAGCATGCGAATTATGCTACTTTGCACTCTTTTGAATGGACTGAATGGTTACCTTTTGTTCGAGCTTGTCCTATGAAGAGACGGCATATTTTGTGCCCGAACGGGTATGAATGTAGAGTGGGATCTTTTTATATCCATTGGAACTAGTGCATTTTATGCCTCAAAACTACAAATTGATTTAAACGCCAGGATGAGATTAGGGCCGCAGAGGAGTTTTAAATTAAAGTTTTTACTTTGCAACTGAAGTAACAATCTGATGCAGACCATGATTAAAGTTTCCGATCTGACTTTTCAAAAATCGAATAGACTGTAAGTGAGAGTGAAAAGTCGAATCGAGAACTTACATATTTCATTCGTAAGGCAAATTATATTCCACTGTTGAGTTTCCAGAAATTTGCCTGCTTTGTATTTATCTATATTAACAAATATTGTTGCTGGACATGTGAGTTAAATTTTGAGTGTTTTAATCTGAAAAATGTCAAAATCTATGTGAAAAACGAGGTTTACGGTGTAAAGATTTATCTACAAAGTTTAGAATTATCTAAAATCCCGCAAGTAATAACAATCTAAAGTTTCGTGTATTGAATTTTTCTCTGCGGTTTTTTGTTTCAATTTATTTCTTTATCATCTTCACTCGATTACTGTATTGGGTTATTATCTATTAATCAACAGTTTCACGCTGATTATGCGACTGTTTCGCAGCAAGAAATTCCCGCGCATTCAGATCCACTTAAAACGGCAACCGCTATGCAATCAGAAACTCCATCTCTCCATTTGCCTAAATCACAACTGCAGCATTTACACAAATATAGTACATTTCTTTGCATTTTTAATCATCTACAATTAGAACGAGATCGCCGAACATTTACGATATGGGACTATTCGTAAATATTCCAATAACCGAAAGCCTCAATTCTAAATGGCTTAGAGAACTTCCCCAAAAACGCGATATACCCCAGTAAGCGTGTTCTGAATGAATCTATAGTCATTTGCTATGACTTGATATTAAAACAGCTCAACGATACGATCGATAATTCCAAAACTTCCACGATCATTGATAAAAAATGTGTGTGCCATACATGTGATTTGTGTTTCGACTACCCAGTTTACTGGAAAAATATTGTCAGATGTCAGTCTGGCTTTTTGGAATCTTCGTGGATAGAAAGTTAGTACTTTATCCACCTATGTTACGATTGTGCAAGTGCATTGAATAGAGAGTTTCACGGAGCACCAGCGTAAATCGATAGTTTTAAAAATAACTGCTTCAGCGTTTCAAGTTCTAACAGCGATTAGAACCCTAGACTTTCAGATTTCGCTACAAGTACTAGGCTTCCATTCATTCTTTGGCCTTATGATTGAGCGGAGTTCTGCAAACTGAAAATCAAGATCTCAAAGAAGCCATTCCAGTTGGCATATGCAGCAAAGGCAGATTTCAAATTAAGAAAAGATAATGCCGAAGAATATTTCAGCAAGATTTTCCAAAAAGTCGACCAGATTTATATACGAGTAGAATACAACATCGAAGTATAGAAACTGAGAACGGCTGCTCGTGAGACTCACCGAAGCAATGTGGAGACTAACGACATTGAAGATTATTATTTCGAATTACGTATGCCTTGTTTCTTCGAAAACTTCAACTTTAGATGAAGAAGCCTGCAAGCTATTGTTAAAAAACTACTCAGTGATATTGCACGATTGTGTTGAAGTATTTGGCGACGCAATAAAACTTTGACGAATACGAATTTTTATATTTATAGAATTTTATTCAAAAATATGCAAGTGTAAGAAAGAATCTTCTTTTTTTTATGTTAAAACTGATATAAAGTAAATTAATATGGATATTCTCTCATTTTATTTAATTTATTGAAAATAATGTATATCAAATTCTCTTCTTAATTATATTGAAGAGTGTTTTCGTTTAGTTTTACAGATTATATTCTTGATTTTATTGAAAAGACATATCCAGTCGTAATAAGAAGGGATTCTTATTGGAAAAAAATCATAGAGAAACTCGCTAAATTTAGTTCCTCTTTTTAGAGCATTTTAGGTGGTATTTTCGCTCTGTGTAGTTTTTGTCAAATCTTGCTTGGCTACTCTGCGGTCGGGGTTTGTTAATTTGACGCATCAATGTAGTAACAAAGGGTGTTTTTTTTTTAGACGTGTGGTTTTCAATGAGGCAATACTTTATTCAGAGTTGGTCTTTTTGGCAGATGTTACTTGATTTATACGCAGTTTGGTTTGCCATTTCATAAGGACTTTGGAACAACGTTTGCAAATCGTGCAAATTTATTACCAATGTAGTGGTTCGGTTTGCGCGACGCATCGCAAGAAAATTTTGTTCAGCGATGAAGCTCACTTTTGGTTGAATGGGTACGTTAATAAACAAAATTGTCGCATTTGGAGTGCTGATAACCCACAAGCCATTGCTGACACCCCGTTACATCCTCAAAAAGTCGCTGTTTGGTGTGCTCTATGGGCTGAGGGAATCATTGGTCCATATTTCTGCAAAAATCAAGCCGGCCATAATGTCACAGTCAATGGGTAGCGGTTTTGAACCATTTTTCGTACCTGAATTGGAGGATATTGATGTGCACGATCTTTAGTTCCAACAAGCCGGCGCTAAATGCCATAAAGCCAACGATCCAAGACCGTGCGATTTAACACCGTCGGACTATTTTTTGTGGGGTTATATGAAGCCGCAGATAAGCCCGACATGATTGACGCTTTGGAAGAGAATATTCGGCACTTATTTGCTGACATACGGGCCCAATTGCTGCAAAAAGTGGTCGAAAATTGGGGCTCTCGGCTGGAATTTATTCGAATCAGCGACGACTTGGCCGAAATCATTTTTAAAACATAATGGCAAACCCTTAATTTTATAATAAAGCTATATGCTAAATTATATGAGCCTTATTTCTTCTTGAAACCGACATATCTACAAAAACACCCTTTATAATCCAATTTATGAATTTTATTCCCATTCATAGAATAATGGTTTTTTTCCAGAACTTCTTCCATTTTATAAAAAAAAAGTGAAAACCCGCCACAAGATCAAATCCTGTGCACCCTTTTATAATAAAGTTACTTAAACACAAAAATTAAAAAAAAAACTTCAATTTTAATACCACCCTTAAGAGATGAGCCGAGACTAACTCATCTACTATTATACCCGTTGGAGACTACTTGTGACCAATTCACGACCTGTTGTACCCGATTGGAACTAATCCCGGAATACTCGCTTTAGAGAATTAGTCGCATAATTTTTTGCAGGGTAGGAAAAAGTACCGTGCATACTTTCGCAACTTAGCGCCGCGTCGTGCAAATGTGAACGATGCAATACGTGAGTTATGCGCAGAAATTATAGTACATATATATCGGTACGTACGTATATATATACCTATTGCACTTGTTCATCCTCGTATGGCGGAGAGTGTGTATGAATGTATGAATGTAGTATACATACGTCCCCGCTAGACACTTAAGTGGCGCGGTAGTGATTGCTGCTACTGCACCGAGTCAATTGCTTGTCCGTCAGTCCGACGTTACTGCTACCATAGCAGATGCATATGAACCTAAGTTTTGGATATATTTTTCTTTCAGTGAATATCGCATAGCGTGAGGAGGCTGCCGAATGGAGTTGGCATAGCATGATAGTTCTTTGAATATCTTGGCTCGGTGCACAATCAAATGCCCGCGCAACGACCATATCGTTCAAATCTACTTCCTGTTGCATCGCGCACATACTATGAACGTCATGTCCCTCATATCTTCCATGTGCCGCGAAAAGAGGGGATTTTCGCCATATTATACAGTCAACTATGCGGCAGTATCATCAGTTCAACAGAGCTCGTCAAGTGCAGCCTTTTCTCTTGTCTAAGTAATAGAGCAGGCGCTGGTATGTTGCACTCGCTCGGGCATCCGCTGATTTTAGTGAGCACATATTTGCAGAAACACACACACTCACAAACACACAGACACAACCACACTCTGGTATGCAGAAAAGCACATTGTTGCGAATGTATCTATGTACTTATGTAGATGTAGATGTTTGTATTAATAATAATAATTCCGCTTGCATTCGATTTGCAGGTATCACCTGACCGAACTTCATAACGTCGAGCATGCGTGCAATAGTTAACACACAAAGTATATAAATATCTGTGGATATTTGGCAAAACAGCTTAAATCTAATATCTCAATTTTACAGGAGAGAGAAAATAAAACAGGTTTACTTGAATGCAACGCATTTTGTATGAGCTTTTTTAGGAAAGTAAAATCATCATATTGTGGAACAATCTCATCATGCTCTAATCTAGCGACTAGGGCCAATATAGGGGTTTCTTTAAATCTAGCGGTTTATTTTGCAATTAATTTGAAAACCCCTAAGTACTTAAGATATAATACATAGTACTTAGTAGCAGCATTATTAAAAATATTAGTAGAAAGTTGTAAAAACGGTAGTAGAAATTAGTATTTAGTTGCATTATTAAAAAGAGAACCATAAATAAGTAAAAATAGTAGTAGTAAAAAGTGCTATCGTTAGGAAAATAGCAGTGGAAATTAGTTAAAAATGTGTAGTAGTAACTAGTAGTAGTATTACTAAAAAGGGTACTCGATGTTATTTAAAAATAATGGTAGTAATTAAAAAAAGCGTTAGTAAAAATTAGGAACTAGTCTAAAAGCAGTAAAAATCAAAAAAATTCACACTTGTTTTCCTTTGATCAATGAACTAAGCTGCCCTGTGGCTACAGAGCTCTCAAGCTAAATTAGGAGTAACATTCCTGAACGCACTTCGTTTATGTGAAGCAATTGGGATGAAATTAAGTAATTTTCATTGTAGTGTGCCCGGACTTTAAGACAAAAAGTATCGGCCTTCAGATTTATGACTTTATGATATAAAAAAAAACCTGAAAATTTTACTTATCTCGACTTACGTTGCTCTTTCAAATATCCACATATATGTATATATGTATGTGTGTGCACATATAGTTGAGCAGCACTTTGCAATTAAACTCGATTAGCACACATACATATACATTTTGTGCAAAGGGCAGCGAAAATTTAGCTCTTATGGATAACCCGAAATTCTCGTTAAAATTTCAATTTTTTTTTTGTCTTTTTACTTTTGAGAACTTTTAATTTACATATCTATGTATTTTGTAAGCATGTCGTGAATATTTACATTGCTAATATTGAATACCTTATAGACATTTCTGTATCTACTTACTCCACACTTTAGATGTGGTCGTCTGGTATTTCCTTAAATGTGGCGCCGGTATTTTAAGCGCGCATCACTTTTCTCCGTTTTTTTTATGTATTTATGTTCATATGTATGATTTTGTGTATATAAGTTGGTAGTTAAATGCGTTATGTACGCGACATACATACATAGGCGTTAAAGTGATTGATACGCATCGTGTTGTTTCAAACACAATCTACTGTAATTTTAATAAAATATCCAATTTATAATAACAATATACATATAATAATAATAATTTGGCAATTACACAGAGCTAAAAGGTTGACCTATAATTAAAGCGATCGCCGCCTAAAAAAACTTGATGGCCAAGGAGTGCAAGAGGAAACCAAAGCGAAAAAATTTTCACTAGAAAATCTTCTTAATATTATTTTGAACTTCTTCTCAAATATATTGAATTTTTATGAAATTTTATTCAAGTTTAAGTGACCGCTTTAAAAGTGCACTTTCTATTAGGGCGGAGGTGCGAAATTTTACCAAGTGGATTTAAGTGTCGAAACCATACGCCGACAGCTTAGAGATGTGGGGTTATATGGAAGACGCCGCATGAAGGCTGCACGAATTTCTTGGGCTAAAAAGTACCAAAATTGAGATCAAAATGATTGGCAACAGATTATGTGGTCTGACGAAAGCAAATTTAATTTGTTAAGCTCACAAAATGTGCTTTACGTGCGCCGTTCAGGTGGTTATGAGGTTCCAGGATAATTGTGTAGTAAAGAAAGTTAAGTTTCCTCAAAGTCAAATGATTTGGGGCTGCTTTTCATACCATGTTTAGGGGCCTCTACACCTTGTTGATGGAATAATGAATGCACAAAAATATGCGACAGTGGTTAAATATTTTTTAGTACCCGCAATTGAAGAGCATTATTCTTATACGGATCGCCTAATCTTCCAGGATGACTCAGCGCCATGCCATCGTGCAAAATGGGTAAGTTTTGATTGGCAACAAATCTTGCGTAAAACATCTATACAATATTGGTGAATGTGATCCTATTCAGCTCCAATTTTTATTTTTATTTCGCCAATACATTTAACGATCTAGGGATTCAACGCTTGGATTGGCCTGGAAACTCGCCATATTCAAACCCTATTGAGCACTTATGGCGCATAATGAAGTGTGAAGTTGCTAAACAGAAGCCAACAAATAAAAGTCAATTGATAAAGATTTTAGAAGTTGTTTGGTATGGTGCCGTTATAAGGATATCAATTGAGGTCCTCGTGAAAAAATAAAAAATAATTTCTCATGTGATCTTATTTCAATTATATTTGCTGGTGCGTTTTTATTGACCGCTAGTGTACTTTATATTATTAGTAGTTTGCTATTATAAATATTGTTCTTTAGATTTTTGTATTTTCAAAATAAAAAATTGAAGTATACATATTTATTGTTCCAAAAGATTTCTATAAATAGAGTTTCAAAAATTTTAAAAATAAAATATGATTTCAGAAATAAAATATAATTGATGAATAAATGCTTTCAAAAATAAATTTCCATATCTGGCTCATACCATACTACTTATTCGCATAATTTGGCAACACTAGTTATTATAAATACTTATTTTAATTGTTTTTATATCTTTTAAACAAATATGTAAAACCTTTTATAACAATACAAAAGTACTTAAAATTACTACAATTATATTATAATAATACTTCAAAATATTTATGTGTCAATAATAATAAATAGATAAGATTTGCGGCTTTTCAAAACTAAATAGGGGAGATTCTAAGGAAATTCAAAATACCCTTCTTAATTTTATTAGAAAATTTTTCATCTTAAGTCTATGGGACCCCTTTTTAATGCTTTTATTGATAAGACGTACACAGTCGTAATAAGAGGAAATTCTTAATGGAAAAAATTATAGAGAAAACCGCTACATTTTGTTCTAATTCGCATATAGCTATGGCATTTTAGGTAGTCTTTTCGCCCAGTGTTTATCCAGAGTTGGCATTTTCGCCCTACGACTTAATTTCGCTATCAGTGTCTGTTCAGTGATATTTAAAATACAAAATCCATTATCATTTGAATTTATATTTTATATGCGATATTAGTTATCAATTAGTTCGTTGATAAAAATTTATTTTGTACCTTCCAAATTGCAAGTAATGCGTGTTGATTACACTGGTGAACAAAATTTTGTGGTCGGAGGTTTTTAACTCGATTTAGGGTAATTTGGGGGCGCTGATTACGAAAATAATAACAGTTTTGTCGAATTGGCTCTAGTTTGTCAGATAAAGACATTTAAATATTTCACGAAAAACCCCAATTGAAAATACCAATATGGACGTAAATTATATTTTTATTGCGCGCCTGTATAAAAATAATACAAAAATAAAAAAAATATATTCATTTCATTAATTAATTTAAAAAAAAAATTACAAAAAACTTTTTCTGTAGGACCTCCTATGATGTCGTTGCTCAGGATCATCCCGTATCAAGTTCCAGCAGTAGTCTGCCATCATCAACCTTGGTATCTTTCTTCCATTATTTTTATGTTCTGGTGGAACCGTTCACCTTGTTTCTCACTGTAATCGCCTAGGTTGTCCGGGAACTTGTCCAAATGACAATGTAAATAATATAATTTACTGCTGATTTTAGCTCCTAGTTTGCGAAAATTGAGAAGCATATCAGCAACTAGTTTTGCATAGTCTGGTGATTTATGATTTCCCAAAAAATTTTTTACTACATTAACAAAGCTTAGCCAGGCTTCAGATTCAATTTGCGACATATGGTTTAAGAATTCAGTGTCTTTTAGAAGGGTACGAATTTGAGGACCATCGAAGACTCCTGCTTTTAATTTTTCCATACTAAATGGAAATTTTTTGCACACATATTCGAAACAGTCACCTGTCTTATCAAGGGCTTTGATGAACTGTTTCAGAAGTGTTGAAAGAAGAATGATTTTTTCTCGGCTTATCAGTTGGTCATGAACCACATTTGCTGTTCCTACCTCCATATTTTCTCTCACCGGCCAGTCCTTTCTAATCCAATGTTCATTTCTTGCACGACTGTCCCATAAACATTCAAAACAGGAATATTTAGTATACCCACTAAAAAATTCACCATCTTCAAGTCCACGCATACTGACCACTTATGTTGTGCATACAAAATCTTTGCTAAAACAATTTTTACATTTTCGTATTCTTCTTTTAGTTTGGTAGGTACTATGACCGATTGGAACCGAATCAAGTTTATTTCCACTTGTTTTAATAATTTATATAACAAAACTTATTGAGGAATAATTAAATTAATACAACTGGAACTGGGTCATATAATTTTTTTTCATTAATTTCTTAAGTTTCGTTTATCTCAAGAACTAGAGCCAATCCAAAAAAAGTAAAAACACAGTTCGTAAGTCTGCTACCAATGTTAATAGAAACTATTAACAAAATCATGACCGCAGGTTTTTTTTTTTAATTTATATTACGCAGTGTTATTTTATACATTGCAATATGCAAGAGTAATACAACCACTGAAGAGATCACCTGACTTAAAAGACAATAAAATATGATATTTGGTTATTTCTTTAACACTTTAGTACCTATCAAAATAAAGCTTCCCTCCATTAGCGCTAATATTATCGAATTCAATGACGAGCCCACAGGTATTCGATTAAAAGGAAGCAAGCTGAGAAATTACTTCAGCATTAAATAAATTACTTTTAAAATAAATATATACAGCCGTTCTCCCAAATTCACATTCACAATTTTCCCATTGCATCATGATGCAATAATGAACATGAACTCACTTAACCTTACTTTTTTGGTAGCCCTATAGCTCATTGAAAAAATAGTAAACATCCTTAATTAAGTTTTCCAATCTTGTTAACAGTTCGATTATTTTGCAATTATAATAACATTTTTATAACTTTATTTGTTAAAGAATTTATACACTCGATAGTCTTATCGAAAATGTAATTGAGCTTTGGCATATGAAAAGCTACAAATTTGGCAATAAACAAGAAAATAGTAATTTATAAATAGTAATTAAAATTGCATCTTATGTGAATACTACTATATCTTAATTTTTTTTTTTTTTTTTGTAATCGCAATCATATCACAACTTCACGATCCCCTCAATTAATTGCTTATGCCCCTTGGATGTGGGACTATACAAGGGTTTCTTTTTCTCGAAATAAGTACCACTCCATTCTAGGGCAACATTACAAAAATATTGCCATGGACTCTGCGAAAATGTTGCATTTTCCATATGAGAAAAAAACAAAAACAATATGCCACCTCATTAATTTCACTTGCATCATCAATTTAATTCATCAAAATTGAGACATTCCAACAAAATTATTGTACGCCGAACCAAACACACAATTAAAATTAGCTACGAAACGCTCACCACCACTCTTTTCCGCGCAGAGTGCAACATTTCGAGAAAAAAAAACCAACAACCCAGAGAATATGCTGAGGAAAGAACACGAAAACGCTATAAATATTGATTCGCGGTGCCGCCTATCTCGCCATAATGTTTTTAAGTCCCGTGCAAGTCCCGACGGTTTTCAAATTTGTTCCGCTTTCCTTCTAATTTCCAATTAAACTCCCCTAAAATTGGCAGTCAAAATCGCACTCGACTCACAGTGGTTAAGGGCGACAGAATTAACAAATCTGAGGAAGGAAGGAATACTCAACTAACGGGGTTTTTTTTTACCATTTCGTAATAAGTATTTCAAAATGAATTACCTAAATTTGCAGCTAATATTTCGAAAACTTCCAAAATTGCAACTCACAGTTCGAAATAATTATATATATACGCACAAATCAGACTTTTTGCTATGCAGTTTTAAGCGCAATATTCAAATAATATATTTTTCTAGTCTATATATATTTATATACAAATATAGCCGTTTTCTCAGTTATAACTTACCTCAAAACCCGATAAACGCATTTCAACTAAATTTTCACAGTTTATTTCTAAGATCCATGATACTGAGATAAGCTATAAAATTCGATATTCAAAAAAAATGTAATAAATATTTATGCGGTTCGCTAGATGGCGCGAAAATAGTATACCTGTATTTTTAGTCCGACATTGATAGTATTAGAAAAGTACGCTGCCGCTGAGATTAGAAACGATTTTATTATTCGACTAGGATGGCATTATTAGGCCCGTTTCTTTGTAGCCGAGTTGCAAAAGAATACTAGGTACATAGGATAACAAAATGCATGTAAAGCAACAACACTAACTCGGAAAAATATGCGTCAGTATTGAACCAACTCGGTAAAATGATATCCGGCCTGGGATGTAGTGTTAGGAAATGAAAAAACTGCGCTATTGTGAATGAGCCGTAAGAAAATACATGGGAAATTTTCGTTTTAAGACAAAATTCAATTTAATTTTATTTGTGTAATATTTTTAAATATATACATAACTACGACGACCTAAAATTTTTTGCACAATAAATTTCTGTTCTTAAATAGCACTAAATAAATTTCATGTTTCATGAAAGCTGCTAACAAGGTTGCCTTTGCAACTAAAGGAAATTTTATCAGAGTTGGAGCGTTCTTTTGCAATTCAGTTACAATTAAAAGGGTCCATTGTAAATATATGTAGATAAGTTGGTATATTATATTTGCAATAAAAAAATTTATTTATAAAAATCTATTTGATGGCTATGTAGTCAAGATCTCAAGAAAAGCCATATTTATGGTTGAATTCAATTAAAATCTAATAAAGTTTTTGCAGTCAAAAACCATGCCCCTTAGTCAGAGTTGAGACAAAGTTCAACCTTAAATTAGTGGCTGCAATTTTTGGCTAAAGGACATTGTTTTGATATACATAGAAGCTGCTTTTTTAGCTTTAAAAAATGTGCTGTGCTAAATGGCGCACGTAGGAAGCAACACAAATGAATTCGAAGGTATCAACTAGTGTTAAAAAAAACTTAATCAAATTACTTCCTTTTAATTTCAGTTAATTTAGTGATTTATGTGATTTATTGGCATTTCCCCTATAAACTTGGTTTCAACAGTAGAGCTGATAAAATTTAAAGAAACTTGTTACATAACACTGAAAACCATTAATACTTTTTTGGACTCTCTGATTTTTTATATCAATTTTCTAAAATTTGCCATCTTTTTTGGGGCTCGTTGACGGCTTTACTCGAATCTTTTTTTTCATATAATGCCAGTAGTTCTCAATGGGGCTCAGAAATAGAGTTAATGCCTGACTTCATAGGCCGAATATAAAAATAATATATGCATGGAAATTTGTATATAAATTTTCAAGTTTTGAAAATTATTAATGTATTTTTTTATATATGTATATTTAAAATCGAATAGCATTCCAAAAGTGGCTTACAATAAAAACAGAGCGGCTATTTAATTTTGTCTAAGTATAAATATGAAGGACGTTTCAACGATACAGACACACACATTCGTATATATGTATGGGAGTAAATACTTAGATAAAAAGCTCGTCAAGATGCAAACACATAAAATTTATAATTCTAATTTTTTTATTTAGGCATTTCTCTGAAGTGTCAAATACGCCATATGCTAAACAATTATGGGCTGTGGACAAAAAAAAAAAAAATTCAACAACCATTTGACCATTGAACTTGTATCTGATTTGACACGGATAACGATACTGATGGTTGTGCGCATATCCAAAATCGGGCAACAGCATGAAAGCAACCACCCGTTGCAGGTTTTCCATTCGTTTGATGTCTGATGCGCTGCTGTTGCTCGTCATACAAACAACATGTTGCTGGCAAATCATTGGCATCATGTTGCTGCAATATCGACATATGTGCTGTAATCAGAGAACTAACAGACTATATATTGAATATATATTTAAGTTCTCTGTTAAAACGAAGCAACGCACGCACTTGTGGAACTTAAATTTGTGAGCGAATGTTTCTGAACGAATGCCTGCAGTCAATAGACAAATAGTACGAGTAACAGCGCTGCTTTTAGAGCAAAAAAAAAAAAACAAAAACAAGGTGACAATTTCTCATTGAAAAGCACGGTTTAAAATTACGACCCATTGATAACAACAGCAATTAATCTTGCACTTACGTTATCAGTGCTTAAAATTAATTTAATTCAAAGAGCCATTACAAACAAAAAGGTTTACATAAATAGCAATCGTTTTAAATACATTTATATCCTTTGACCCACCAAAGTTTATCGGTCTTCTATTGTGCCGGAAAATCAAAACGCGCGTATTCAGACACACACACACACACACACGCGCACACATGGATATATAAACATATGTATGTATGTATATGTGTATTTGCTGATTTAAAAATTATGCTTACGCTTTACATGCTTTACTCAAAAAAAAAAAAGTGCAGAAAAAGTGTAGGAAATGCAAGCATTTAAAATGGTAATTAAGTAAATTAGAAGATTTATTAAGATTACCTTCGGGCATCACTCGTCTTTCGTTCATTCGATATCCAGGCACTATCCAAGTAGAAGTGTGTGCACTAGGTTGGGTTGGATTTGTATGGCGAAAAAAAAATTTTTGTATTTTCACTTGGAATAGTGAAAATAAGTTGTATTAGATAGAAAAAATAAGTTTCGTAAATTTTTACTGCAATATTTGCTCATCTTCAATCCCCACTCCCCTTATTAAAGTTCAGATAATGTCAAAAATATAGTAGTATTAAATTTTATTTTTTTTATCATCTAAAGAGTCAATTAATTCATTAAAGTATGTCGAAAACTTAAATAAAATGCACAGTTACTGTATTCCAACGAAGTCTTGTTTGCTGTCGAAACTTGGCATGAGTTGTCGGGAGGCTAAAGTTGCTTTTATAAAACCATCCCTTGCTACTTCGTCGCATAACGTTGAAGACGCCTCCGTCACCAATTTTACCGTTCGTTCAACGGCTTGGGTATGACACGGCAGTTCTAAAAAAAATGGTGTTTTGTTCTCCAGACCTTGAATATATGTATTTAACTCTTCGTTACAAATTTCTCCAAGAACTGGAGGCTCTGCAACAACTTCTTCCCAACCAATCATGTCGTAATAATGTTCTGCATCGAAATTGAGCTTAGGCACTTCAAATATACGCAGATTTTTTCCCGCATCTGAACAACTTCTTGCTTTCACAATCTTTTCTACAGCGAATTCTCTATTATGTTTTTCCTCATCCCATAACATTGCTAAAAGAACGTTTTCTGCGTGTGCAAAGTATGCGTTTCTTTGAATGACGGGGTCTATTATTGCTTTTAGTTGAACTGGAAGGTAGCGTGAGTATTTAATAAGTTTCCAAAAATTTTTGGGGCCGTGAATAACTTTTGAATTTGTTTTTATTTCAAACCAGATTGGTGCATACACTTTAACAACAAATTCCGCCAATATTACCAAATTCTCTGAAGGATTTGGTGTTGCTATATAAAGCCGCAAAATTCTGTTTGCCTTTGTCAACCATCGAGCATTTGACAACATTCCTGGAGTCCTCAACGCTAAATCTTCCGCACAACTTCCATTTATTACAGCATTTGTCATTTCATATAGGTATTTTTGGTCCGTACTAATATTTTCTGACTGAAGATGGGGAAGCTTGCTGCATATTGCTTTGAAAGATGTAACTGGCAATTTTTCACAACTTTCAATCAATTTTCCGATAGGTCCATTGGAAGTCGACGGTCCAATCGAAGTACCATCTAGTTTAATAAACAGGTGTCTGAGAGGCAATTCGTTTAAATGAAACATGCAAATAATCCACTGAAGTGGGCGCTGAAGTCTTTTTTCAAAAATCCTTATAACGCCGTTGTGTTTTCCCGTATTCAAAACAGTACCATCACATCCAATGGCACCCAAACTGTTGACGTTCATTTTTTTTTTCACAATCAGATTGTTTATGGATTCTTCAACGCCTTTAGCTGATCCTACTACTGGGGAGGCATACCCAAGGTAACGAGAGCCAGGTTCACGGAGAACCGTAATATGTTCCTCCTTCACTTCCTGTCTGTAGCTTTTTGCTCCACTTCTCCCTATTTTCAGGGTTTTATCCTTTTGTCGTCATGAAAATATTAAAAGAAAGTTTATGTTTTTTTTATAAAATTATGAAATGCATGTTAATTAAATACCTTCCGCCCGTCAAAATATAAAGCATAAATATCATGGTTGTCTTCGTTTCTCAAAAGTGCAGCACGATTTTTTTTCCTAGCTCGCCTCAATCGCGACTTGTCAATAACGCCAATATCTGATGATATGTCGTGCAATACAGCTGAAGCTATTGCTGCAGCTGCTCTGTCTGAGACTCCATAACGATCGCAGGTTAATGCTAAGGTTGGGAAATTTTTGCATTTCATTGTTTGGGATTTTGCTGTTGGTACCTGAACTTTCGGAGGCTCATCGTTTCGACGTTCAACTTCTTCAGAAGAGTTGAACGACGTTTCTACTGCGGATGATTCGTCAGAAGATGAAAACTGCTCCTGCTCATAATCCATTGATTCACTAACGGCTGATTCAACTGTCTTTTTAATTGCGCTTCTATTTATCTTCTTTTGAAGTTTCGCTGTTTGTTTAGTATCGACACCGCCAATTTCCATCTTCCTGTTCTTGCGTTGATCAATCAAAAACAGGTGCTCTATGTAAGGCACCTTTCTCTCCTTTGGACAGCAACAGATTTGAATTTGTTTGCACTTGCAAGTACATATATCAAAAAGAACTCTGCTTTTCTTTAGGAAGTCTTCTCTTTTTCGCTCAAACACTAATTTTTTAAACTTTAGAAAATTCTTACACTTTGTATGGTAACTTTTAATTAATTGGAGCACTCTTTTATGGCAAACAGTAGGAATTGAAGCTTTTACCCATAAATCTTCTACTTCGTGTGCAACAACTTCAGTTATTTCCAAGACCAAGGGTTCTTTTGTTGTGTTTCTTGACTGTTTTATGTTAAATCTGTGAAATTCATAGCATTTCATAACATCTTCAAAAGTAGGAAGTTTATTATTAATTAATTGTTTTGCTTCTCCAAATATTGGGCAAACATATATTTGTTTTTTGCACGCCGTTCTTGTTTCCATTGCGGAATATTTTTCAACCGACACCATCAATATTAATTTTACACTAAACTAACTTAAGACTAAGAAAGCTGTCGCGGCACGCCGAAATCAAAACGGTACTACAAGTACCGCTATATTTTATTTGCTCGTCACAAATTTGCTTGATGTTGCAAGATTAAGCTCACTTGTCCATACGCGCTTGACGACGAACTTTTTTTAACTTTTAAATGGAAAGTGGGGCATGTTAAACCCAACACAATTTTCCAAAACTTTTTCTACAATAATTTTAAACCATTTCACAAAAAAAAATTACTATTCCAAAGGGATTTGTGAAAAAAAAAAAATTCAACCCAGCCTAGTGTGCACCCAGTGTAACAAAACGAGCCGCATTCTAATTTTTCTACAACTCAAAGTTTTAAGCTTCATAACTACAAAATGCTTAAAATATTTGTGAAAATTTTGATGGAAATTTGTTTGCTTTAATTTTAATAAATGGGCCCAATAATTTGGGTGAAATGTGTCGTAACTATTTTTGGTTTTTCTTTAGTTTTAAAAAGACAGCATCCATTTTTCGTTATTTTGGAGCTTTTGACCACTTGAAAAATAAGACAAATTCAATGATACAAAATGCATTTGGACCTTTGCTTGAAAACAATTTTTCATTATCACATGTAAGCAACTGAAAAAAAAAATATAAAATTTCGGCGTGGAGCTCCTTTTTCTCTTACTTAAATGGTATATAACTTTTTTTGTCCAAACTTATATTACAGTGGCTATAAGTGGTCAAAGGAAGAGTTCTTGATTGAATTATTATTATTTTTTATTTTTTTTGAAATATTAGGTTTTTAATTTTTCTTTAATTTTACCATTGATTTTGTCTTTTAGTATAATAAGTGGCTATCGATGACTTAAAAAATGGGTCTCCACATAATTGCTATGGAAAGACTTTATAATCAGGGTGGGGCATAGTGCACAAAAAAATAAGTGCAATAAGGTTTCACTAGCACTACTTCCTCAGTGGTAGTTAAACAGCAAAATCCATTATCACTGAAAATTTATAGTTAGTGGGAAAAAAATGCACTATCACTAAACCTTTAGTGATAGGGAAAACCTTTAGTGATAATGAAAACCTTCAGTGATAGTCAAAACCTTTAGTGATAATTAACATTTTTCAGTAACATAACACTGTTTCTTGAAGAATAAAAATAAGAATATGTATGTATGTATATAAGCTGAAGCAGTATGAGGAAACGTATTCAAAAAATAAACCATATATTTGAGTAGAGACTTCTAATTATGCCGCACCAAAATTAGGAAAACATAATTCATTTTTTATTTGCTTTCTTTAATACCAACCTTTCAAAATTACGGTCAGTGAGATTTTGCCTTGTCGATCGATTGACAATTCCAGCAAAGGAAGGAAGAGGTGTGTTATATTTTAAAAACATTTTTTTTATAATAGGAAAGCGGTGCAAAGCATCAATGCTCCTATCAGCGTCATTCAAGTACAAAATTACTTCGGTTACTACAGCTCCGCCGTGGGAGTATACTTGTATACATACATTGATTTTCATCTGAAAAAGGAAGTTATTTACAAAAATTTCGCAGGTTGGTTTCTTTAAATCGTCGTCGAATTCGAGAAATGATGTACTAGCACTTATGGATGGCTGTAAATTATTGCCTTCCCCTACCGGTTGTCTTTTAAACTCCAGCGCATATTCTTTAACTTTTTCTCGAACATCATCTAGAGTTTACTATGACTCAGCACTTTCCAACAAGACTTTGCAAAATTTTAATTTGATATCGGGAATGATGATTGCTGCAATAACTGCATCCCAGTAGTCAGAGTGCAGACGAAAATATTTTTCAAACCTTTCCAGTAACTTTGATTGCATTTGAATATTAATTTCCGTAAGAAATTTTAAGTTTTCGAAAGCTAAACGTCGCATTTTTATTTTGATAGACACTAAAGTGGGAATTAAATAGCCAAAGAACATATTTTGTACTCTTTGCCCGAAGTCGATAGCTTCTGCGATAGGTTGCTTTACTCTTGCATATTCTTCCAAATATTCTATTTCTTCCTCATTAATAGTAGAAATTTCCAGTTTGTAGCATAGTTCACTTAATCTGATTTTGATTTCTATTAGCTTCTGAACCGAATCGTACAGTGAGTTCCATCTTGTAACGCAAGGCGTAACCAGATGCGAAGATACAGCAGATTTTGGCCAATTACATTTATTCCACAGTTTTGTACATCTGTGTTAATAAAATGTAAAAAGTTAATACACATATAATAAGGGTACTCATCTATACACACAAGTTTCATATTTGGGCTCTTGAGCAACTTTTCGCAGTATATTTCATGAGGACAATTTTACATTTAGTCCAATTTTTGACTGTGAATTATTTGACAAGTCTTAATTTAAAAAGTTGAACAATTTAAATTCAAATTTAAGTAAATATTTAAGTCTTACCTCAGCCATTTCGCAGCACAAACCAAAATTAAAGTAAACAAAGTTGCATATTGAGGGTTGCACAGCCCTTTTTGTGCAAAAGGCTTTCCATACAAATTTTTACATTTCATTTGCTAGGGTTTAAAATTGCACAGTTTGCCCATTTTGCGAAAGTTTTGCACATTTAAATTAGTACCCTGCATTCCTTTTTGCTCCCCAGTGTACATTTGAACACTCATACATATTTTATTTCGTTGGACTGGCTTAATGACAACGTTTAATTATACCGCCTATATACCAAGAAGCATTTTTATCAACAAACTAGTTGATAACTTATATCGGCCATAAAATATAAATTCAAATGTATTTAGTTAAAGCTCATGTTTCACTAAAAGTTTAGTGTTAGTGCATTATTTTTTTCACTATCACTAAAGGTTCAGTGATAGTGCAATTTGCTTTTCACTATCACGAAACCTTTAGTTTCACTAACACTAAATTTTCAGTGATAATGGATTTTGCTGTTTAACTACCACTGAATAGACAGTGCTAGTGCAATTTAGTGGTAGTGCAAAAATGCCCAACCCTGTTTATAACACTTACGAGAATTTAGATGATATCTTTTCATTACTGCATTTTCAGCCGGAAAATATTGAATTTTAAAATACTATCTTTTATTCTGCCCTAAAATACAAATAATAAGATAACAATATATCTTAACAATCTTAGTGTTTTTTTTAGTAGAAATTTGTACGGCTGGTCAGTAAGTGCAAGCTCACAAAATGTCTCGGCATTAGCTGTCTAATTGAAGAAGTCTCCTAATATCTGAACAATCAGTTGTATGAGAGTAATTGTGGGTCTGTCTTGAGAATTTTCGTCTTACATTTCCTATTCATAATAAGTGAAAGGATTGCTACTTCTGCATAGGGTCGTATGATAGCTACTTGAGAATCGATTCAGGCTTATCGGTTTGAAGAAATGATTAGGAGTAATACTATGAATTTTACGCTGTACCTTTGTTAGAAAATAAAATAATTTAATATTGCTTGTTAAGTGTAGGTAAAGAATTTATTGTAACTCTAACAAGTCTAACAAATCTAATTTGAACGGGACATATATTGTATATATACATAGTATATATATTCATCGTAGTGATCATAATTAGACCTTGTATTGTTTCAATACTTTGACAAAAAACTAAAATTTGTAAAAAAAAAAATGCTTAGTATATTTTTAAAAAATTTTGATGAAAATTGGTGAGCTAATTTAATTTTAATAAATTGGCACACAAATTTGAGTACTATGTTCAATTATACAAAATGTGACTAAATTTTGTACGATTTATTTTTTCTAAGCTTCGTTTTTATTCTTTGTTGTGCCGTGCCACCCTGTGCGTATTTTCTACTCTACACTCTCTTCGACATAGGACTATAGAGATCTTTTAAATATTCAGGCGTTGTTTTTTCATACCAATCTTTTCCTATGGCTTTTTGTTGTTCCATCATTGATTTCAGCTTGTTTTTGCTAATTTTGGCTCCCATTATAGCCCGAATTTTTTTATTGGACTGTGGTTTGGCCAATAAAGTATCGTTATGCCTTTCTTCAGTTCTTCGGTTTTATTCAGTTTTTTTATCTAGCGTTAAACAATAGATCGAAAAATAGTAATAAGTGGTGAAATCGGTAAAAATTCATGACGAAATTTACAGTTCGGGCCCGATGACATGGCGCTGAATCGTCCTGAAAAATTGAATGTGGTTCCGTTTCTATTGAGGACTCCAAGCTTGGTAAAACCCCATTGACTACAGTAGATTCGTACTTTTTGGCATTTGGAGGGTATACCTCCATATAATTATGGACTACGGTTTGTTTTACAGTAGGAAGTATCCAATTTTTTACAAATCGTTCACCTATAGTGCTATTCGTTAACTTTAAACGATCCGACATTCGCAATGTTTATCGACAATATTTATCTATAGCCAGGTAAAGTCTAGAAAGAAAGAAGTCTGATGAGGAGATGTGGTGATCTCCGAAATAGCAGCTATCACTTCTACCACTTTGAAAAATTGTTGTTTCTCGTATAATTCCCTAATACAAGCCTGGCCTCAAGCTCTATAAATTATACAGACGATTCATAAATAAAAGGCCAAAAATAATAATAATATTTATCGTTTGTACTAACGATTGTGCGATTCACTAACTTATCCCTAACGACATTTAATAGCTGTCTCGTTGTATTTATTCAAAGTACTAAAGAGCTGCACCTCTGTCAAACAAAATGTCAAAATAAGCGAAAAGCATAAAGAGGAATAGAGAAAAAACAAACGAATGCGAATGCCAAATATAAATTTGAGCTTTTTTAGTATATTTCATTAAAGTGAAATAAGATACAAGTTTATTTCAAACTACAAAAATTTATAAGTGTTTTTAAATATTTTAATGTTCCATTGTAGCGGAATTTCGAACTCCCTCTGAGTGATTTGGTACAATAGTCATCAGCTTGACTCTTAGGAATATCCGGAATCACCCGCTAATATGCCATGATTTTCGTTTTCAAAATTCGCTTCATTATAAATAGTGTTGTGCTCCCGGTTATTTAGCTTTTATATTTAAATTTTGTTTTAGTTGGAATCATTTATCTATATATTAAAACTAAACTATATTTCTATATATTTTTATATATACTTGAATTCTTGACAAAATTTTGCTTTTACTATTTGCCCATCAATGAATTGGTAGATAGAGTGGTTGGCAGAAGCCTCGTCATGATTCTTTCCCGCCAAAATTGATACATGAATACAACCGACGGCCCCAATAGTGCCCCAACCTGAAGCAAACATTTCTTTAACAGATTGACACCCCACTTGGGTCATTAGAAACCTGTAAAGCTGAGAAATTAGGTTTTTAGCCAAGTCTGGAGTTAACCGATACAGCTTCTGAAATTCTGTTGCATTTAAATGAAGTAAACGTCGACGCACTGTTGGAGCGCTTACTTCTTCGTCACCTCGAGATAAATCATATGCCAAATATTTAAGTGACATTATTAAATGTTCCGTTTAAATTTAAAGAAAAGTTGAAATCACGAATTGTTCTTTTCTCGATTGAGTTAACAACATTAGATTTGTTGTCGTTTAGTTTTCGGTAATCGACTAGCTAACGATAACAGCTGATTTGGCGAATGTGAAAATCGTTAACAAATAGCTGCTGAATAGCAGCATTGTTAAAATTTATGTTAAGATGAGTTAACCATGCGAATATCGTTAAAATAAGTTAGTGAATCCCACTACTGGTCTACTCATTGAAATTCAATTTGCTTCTTCTTTACGAACAGACACTTTTCGTTTAACCAATATAAGAATTACGACCTTTTTAGCATCGGTTTTAACTATGTTTTCTTATTCATAGTTTTTCTCGACTACCCGAAACAAGCGTCCTCTATGAACTTAACTTGCGAACCGAGCTTTGCAATCCTAATAAAGGAAAGAAAAATAGTTAAAAAGAACAAACCTCATTTCAACTCATTTTATTAGTATTCGAGGAATACCCGGTTCATAAACATCAAATTTCCGCGAAAGACTTGATGCGGAGTTTTGGTTTGTTGATTTGTTTCGAAAACAAAAGCATTTGTTGGAAGGCTATGCTATATTTTTCTACATACATACATTTTATTAAAAATTCTTCTAGAGCTTCGGATCCGAATTCAACATAACTGCATATTTATACAAATGTGCACATATGCGTACATCCATATTTGTACGCATTTTATTCATTTGCCGAGCACACATTGAAAATCTGTAGGTATTTTTATACATTCGCCCCGTCGTTAATATTTACAAGCATATGCAAATATGTTTGTATCTTAAAGCATATTGACTAAAGCAACAAGTTTTAATATATTAAATTTTATTTTACATACATACATATGTTTGAACATAACTCCTTGTCACTTGCACTCCTACTTCACATCTGTTCTCTTTGCATTTCTTCCATTTGGTTTGCATTTCTTCCATTTGGTTGCTCTCTTTGATCAATTTTGTTCTAAAAATTTTATTAGCAGTGCTGTTAGCTACGGTTACAGCAGTTTGGCTGAATATTATTTGCGATTCTTAAATCATTATTAATATATGTATGGTTTGTATGAGAGGTGGGCTTTAGTTTTTTTTTTTTTTGTTTTATATCGTTAATATTTAAATGAAAAGGACAGCTCCTTCTATTTGTTTTTTTTTTTAACATGTATGAAGCCGTACGGATGCATCGGTTTTCGACATAAATAAGCTAAATTACAGAATGCAATATGAATGAGGGAATGAATTATTTTCCAAAATTTGCTAACAGGGGGTTTCCAACTGTTGAAAGGGTAATTAAATTCATTTAGTAAGTTAAATGAACAAATACAATATGCGTGTCAAACTGAAATCTTCATTTCAAAAATATTTTTAGTGATGAAATTAAATATAATTAATAATAACTAATCAACAGTATTAATTTTTGAAGTTAAGCCCAGTTATAAGGAAATTATTATTGGGAAAAAGACAACAACAGACAGAACGTTAGAAATTACACGGTGCTACAAAACGAAAAAAATCCACACACTTTCCAAGTGAGCTAGGAGAGATCGTAGAGGTGGGGTGCAATAACGTCACTGGTAATAACGTCACTGTGACTTTATTTCCAATTGGAATGGAAATAAAGTCACGGGACATTATTTCCAATTGAAATGGAAATAAGAATACATAAAAATTGACTGTAAATGGGAAATAAAGTCACTTTTTAATTTCGAACTATATAAAAATTCCGTAAAAGGGAAATTTTCCTTTTACAAAAAGATTATTATATTCATTTCGTAGCACCCCACCGTGAAATGCATGTGTGTTACCATGTACATATGTTTTGCTTTATTTTTCAATTGTAAAATATAAAACTTTGTGTTATTTCTCAATCAACTATGAAATAAGGCAAACGGCAATAAGGCAAATTTGTATTATTATTATGTTTGTTATATTCTCAATTTCATTTTTGTGTACTTGATTGAAATAAAATTTTTGTTAAAAGGAAATAAGGTCACATTTTAAATTGTTGAAAATTTACCTAAAGGGAAATAAAGTCACTGTGACTTTATTTCAATTACTAATGGAAATAACGACACGTGACTTTATTTCACTTTCAAATGGAAATAAAGACACTGTGTCGTTATTTCATGTGACGTTATTGCACCCCACCGTCGTAGATCTGGTCGAGTGGTTCACAAAAAGGTGTTTAAAAATTTCCAAACACCCTCAAATTCTCAATTTGTTCATAAAAAACCAACAAAACAAACCTTCATAACATCTAAAATTCTTAACTAAAATTATTCCTTTTTTCACTCAGAATCAAAGGTCATTAGAGACCCGAGATGGTATACATATATCGGGCCTTGCAATAGGAACGCTACAAAAGTATTTTTAAATAAAACAAAAACGGTTCGGGATATGAATTAAATTCTTTATTCCTATGAAAGTACATTCGATGCCACTATGTATGGAACTCGATTTCTTTTGCATAGGCACCACGGGCACGCTTGCAGAAGTCCAGACGCTGAATCCAATTTTCGATGTTTTCAAGCATAAATCGGCTGATACTGCTGCAATTTCACGTTCGATATTCGTAAGAAGTTCATCAATCGTCGCTGGCTTGTTGGCATAGACCATAGACCTGACGTAGCCCACAGGAAATAGTTTAACGGCATCAAATCGCACGACCGAGGCGGCCAATTGACTGGGCCATTTCGTGAGACAAAACGTTTCCCAAACTTGGTTTTCAATAAATCGATTGCGACATTCGCTGTGTGGCTTGTGGCGCCGTCCTGTTGGAACCACATATTTTCCAAGTCCATATCATCAAATTCGGGCCAAAAACATTCGGTTATCATTGAGCGGTAGCGATTCCCATTCACAGTAACGTGCCGGTCTTGATCGAAAGAAGTTTGTCCCAATGACGCCGCCGGCCCATAAACCGCACCAAACCGTAATTTTTTCGAGATGCGGAAATGACGACGACCATAAATTGGGCGTAGCGCTCTTAAAGTTGAAGCCATTGACTCTGAATTTCGGTAGTAAATTTTAATAATTTTGACTCGTTGTTGTATCGTATATCTTTCCATGATGAAATGGCAAACCTTACTGAAGAGAAATGTCAAAAGAGAGGGGAAAAATATGGCGACGTTTGCTGTCACTATCGGTCTACTTTTGTAGCGTCCCTATTGAAAAACCCGTTAATTAGAAAACCCGATGTGAAATTATTTTAGTTTTTAGGGGGTTTATAAGTAAAAAAAAAAACTTTTTAAAACCCTTTCTGATTATAAAAGAATTTAAACTTAAAAACTTTACGTAAAAATATTCTATGTAAAAGGTGTTTCTCATCGTACTAGTCGTTTTTCCGGGATCCCTGAGGGCTAATGACGTACGTAGTGAGAGAGAAATGTGTGAGAATCGTCGTGAGACGCTCGTCCAGCAGACGAAGTCTCTCTCTCACCACAAATACAGCACCGAACTTGCTCTCATTTGCATGGCAGCAGTAGTAGACGTCGCAAGGTTCAATGGTTATCTTACCTTGCCCCGTCCACATCATTGGCGTTAATTAAGTCATAGTACTTTAAACGTTTTCCGCGGCCGTCAACAAAATAGGGGGGTCTAATCCGAGACTTTTTGTTTAAATTGTTCACAGATTATAACTTTTTGACGTGGCGGGTTCCAAGTCTAGCGTATAAGCAGATACTGGTGAACAGATGTTGTTAACTTTAGTGGGTCCTTAAACTGTTGCTCCCTCTCTTTCAGCCGTGACTCAAAGTTCCACACGGGTTGATTACCACAACTGGCACAGGGTTTGCTCACGATGCCCAGAGTGCACGAACGGTGAAGTAAGAGTCGGGGCCTTTGTGTTTTATGTTTACGCATTAGAATTAGCACAAAGCTGTTGGTGATTTATTTGAAAACATTAGTGAAACTTATTTAGTATCGTTATATATTTTTTATAATATTATCAACTGCTAATTACACAACTTTACGACGTTTTTATATACATTAAATTTTCTGATCAGCATTCTCTAATCGGACATAAGTATCTATTGAGGAGTTCATCGACATTTTTTCGGCGGCCGGCGTAGCCGAGTGTGTAGCGTGTACGGGCTTCATTCGGTGGGTCCCAGGTTCAAATCCAGGCCGGGACAAGTAACATCAGAAATTATAGAAAAGTTTTTTCTAATAGCGGTCGCCCCTCGGCGGGCAATGGCAAATCTCCGAGTGCATTTCTGCTTTGAAAAAAGCTTCTCACACAAAAAAAAAAACATTCGCCGTTCGGAGTCGGCGTAAAACTGTAGGTCCCTCAATTTGTGTTACAACATCAAGACACACACCACAAATTGTAGAAGAAGTTCGCCAAAATCGCTTAAGCTTTTTTAGCACCAATTAATTAAGTAAGTAAGTATTAAAATTTCAGAGATAATTTAAATTTCGATGCCAATAGCAACATCCACTTTCTTTTTTGAACATCTAAAAATTATATTTTCGAAATGCAGCCAAACCCTGCATTTTAAAAATTTAGGCATCAAAAAAGATGTTATAAGCCTTTATATAACAATACAAAAAATTAATTATATGTTTTTTTTGATTTCAAATGCTCGTCATTTTATTTCATTTTTTTACGAAATGCGTCTCAAAAACTATTATATTTTTTTTTTCTAACTTCATATGCGAATTATATTTTACATATTAAGCGATGTCATCAGACAGATTTCTGGTCGGTTAATGTTATGTGTAACGGGGTGGGTTTTTTTTCTATACAAATGCTTCAAAAATTTAATTTTAAACTCAGCGAAGAGGGAAGGCGACAATTTTTACTTTAACTATTGTAAATAAACGCGCGCTTGACGAAAAAAGACAGACTAAATTTACAAAAGACACTTGAAAAATATCTGTAGGTAGGATTACGAACTTCAAAATTGTACTTCCTTTTCATATTTGTGCGCACACTGCACATTCTCGAACAATAACTTTGCATATTTGCACCTCCATTCAACTACGTGCGTCCCACATGCACCACTACAGCTACATAGACAAAAACAAAAGTATTTGCACCTACCAATACATATGTACATGCATACATACATTCACAAAAACCTACAATATAATTATGCACTTCTGTAGAATCAACGTGATCATGGGTCTAGGTTACCGACGGCATTCACAGTTGCAGCGGCAACACCAAGTTTCAAAAAAGTCGAGTACAATCGTGTGCAAAATTAGAAATAAAGGAGCAACGAACAAACAACAACAGATTAGCACATCCTATGAAAGAGTTTACAATGCTGCACAGTGGGTTAGGTTTAGAAGAGTACAGAATAAAAGAAATTTGCATTTAAAAAATGTAAGCTATCGATGTTCGCTAGATTATTGATCACAGTGTGGAAGATAAATTTATGGACATGTAGTGCTTGAACTATGGCAGAGATTGGACAATATGGATCACTTCTGCAGCGTCAGAAATTTGATTGTTTTTCGTGTTTGTAACCGTCCCTCTTTTAAAATGAAAGAAAATTCTGAAATTACTGGTCCGCAAAATAATGCATTGTTGTCATGCGAGCCCTGATACCAGTCCTGATCTCATACGTCCTCTACCCCTCTTCAATCCCAAATTGGAGGTGCAGATAACTAAAATCTAACGACATTAACTGCATATCGAAATATCTGGATAACAAAATCAACGGACACTAACCGAATTTCGAGATGTCAAAATGTGTAAATATTAACTGAATATTCGTACTATTTAGGTTTCATCGATCTGGACTAATAATTAGATTTTATTGGTTTAGGCAGATAATTTTAGAAACATCGTAGCCACGACTTGTAGAATCGCGAAGTCCTTTTGGCCAGTAGTAGACCGAAGGAGGTCACGGGAGCTTCTACGGTTATCTAAGATAGGGGACTGTCCAATGGGACTACATGGAGTGCGCCTCAGCCCATACTGCGGCAGCTGTTTGGAGGATGAGGAGGTGGAATCGTCTTAATACTTTTTACTCAGCCAGACTATTTTTGCAGGAAAAAATAGTGATGATATTTATCCAAAAATCAACAATCATGAGATTTTGTTCAAATAGATAGATAGCATTGTCCATCCTGATGATGCGGTCAACAATCGAGCAGAATCCTTGAATTCCGTGTTTTTACGTGCAATTACCAATTGGTTCACCAATCATTTTGCTTCAGAATTCAAATACGGCATTGCTAATAATGACACTTGAAATGTCATAGAGAAAGCTATGAGGAATATTCTGGAAGCTATGTACCATTTTAATGGTAAGTTTCAAGGCAAGTTATTCTGCTGTCAAACATTCCAATTATCACCTTAGACACACCCATTTCATTCACTCGCAATCTCTCTTTCACAACGACTATTAATTATTTACATAGGCAACTATTTACCACAATAGATTGCAAGTTTCAAGTAGCTAAAAATTCTTGCTGCTTCTTGATATTTTTTTTTTGGCTGGTGCCCCTCTTCTTCCATATAACGAATGCACAAAATTGAGTTTTGTCGAAAGAAAATGCTGAACACCATTAGAAAAAAATAAATTATAATATGTATGTGCATACTGGTATTCGAAAATTTTCTAAAAATTCGGGCTAAAAAATTTGAAATTTTGATTATCTTTTTTTTTTTAGTTCGTAAAATTTGTACAAATTTTATAGCAAATTTGAAACCTTAGTTTACATTGTTTTTATTACAGATTCAACTATATTTACTATATAAAAAAATTCAAATTAAATAAGGAATGGCAAATGGTCAAAACTTGTCAATAGATTTGGGGTACTATTTTTCTGAACACAAATGTATGTTCTGATATGTGATAGGCGAGAGTTTGCTAGTAAATGTAATAAAAAAGCCTATAACTCATCCGTAGTGCCACCCATCGGATCTAAACCACGCCGGAGGCCACTCAAATAAATCGGTCGAGGCGCTGTTTTTAAACGGCGTTGTCGCACTGAATTTCAGTTGTTTTCAGAAACTACATCTCTTCATGTTATCAATACATATCTCGCATATGAACCAAATTAGGCCAGTACTATGCTTTTTACTAATAAATTGACTCCAGCGCCATCTAGCGGCTACTTTTTGTTTTGCAATACTTACAGTTATCAATACATATCTTGAATATGAGGCCACTTTTTATTAATAACTCTGTTCCAGCGCCACCTCGCGGCTCCTCGTTTGCAATAGCATTTCGGCTACAGTTACAAATCTCGAATATGCGCCAAATCGAATCTTAAATATGGTTATGACTTATATTTTGACTCCGGCGCCATCTGGCGGATTAACTTTGTGTATCTAAGCAATCCAGAGAAAATTTGTGTCGTTAAAATTGGCCGAGCCGCTAACGAGAAATTCATTCACCAACAGAATTAAGTTATTTATATAAAAATATCAACTGAACAAACATATTGACTTTTATTACCCATCATCTCCTAAGAAAAACAACAGAGGTTTTAAATCAACTTCCTCAATATCAACAACCGATAGTCAAGAATTATCACATGAGTTTGGAGCTAAATGAAAATATTTGGGAGACATTTCCCTAAATAAAAAGCCGGTAGTTGTCTTAGATACCTAGCACGATGTGTAAGCCCAGTGAGCCCTGAGCGAGATTCTCGAGATCCAAGGTTGCTAATCCAAGTTCTGACATGCATTTTGATCAAGTCGAATAAGTTTTAAATGAAGTAAGTAAGTAGAATTAAAATTTACTAGTTGACAAGGTTTTGATTTTGCCCATCACTTTCACTTAAATAAAATCAAAACAAACAACTGATAGCCTTTTGTATATTACACATACTTACAAAGGGAAATTAGAAGTTTGTAGTGTCAATCGGATTCAATTTACCGCTTAATTCAGAAGTTTCATTAATTAGGTAATAAAGGGACATTTGTGAACTTAGTATAAATCATCTAAGGGTGGCGCATCTGGTGTAGTGGGTAAAACATATAGATTTTTTTTTATTCGCTTAGTATTAAACCATTAGAGTAGTATCGATGAATCTCAATAGCCACTTTATTTGTTTTAAACAGGCATCACACCCTCAGATCGAGCGTCAATATGAACTTTAGCACCGTTTTTTTTTCGTAACCGTAATTTTCTAATTGGCAGACACTATAACACAAAAACTACTCAACGGATTGACTTGATTTTTTTTAATAGTATAGCCAGCCGATGAATTACGGAAAACTGAATAAAAAAATGTTTCACCATTATTTTGAAAACAAATTCAGCGAATTTTACTTAAAAGTATAAATTTCCATGATGCCACTTTCCGAAATTCAAATTTCTTTCAATATATTTTTGATTTTTTTTTTGGTTCGCCGAGTCACTACAAGTTTAAGTTCATTGAATTTCCTTTTTCAGACAATATGATCAAGAGTTATCATGCCCACCGTAGCGCCCCTCGACGTGAAAGTGGTTGGACGTCTACTCTTCTACGAGTATTATTTGTGGCGCTGCGTGAGTGAACAAATTTTTTTTCGTACATAATTGGCTGATTCACAAGGTTCATTTATATGTCATAAGTGACAAACTCATAAAATTTTAGATTTCAAATGTTATGTTTTTTGGATTGCATTGAAACAAATAATTAAAACTAAGCAATTTTGTATTTTTTTAAATTTTATAACTTTATGACTTATGACACATTATGACTTCTTGTGAATCACAAGAATGAAATAATAAACCTTAACATTACACAAGAGCTCCATTGTTTTTTTGCCTTCAAAATCGCAAAACAAAATTAGGTACTTTCGATATGAGCACTTTGCACCAGACGCCCCCCAGCCTGCCGGGGGCAGTCCAGAGAGCTTTATGGGCTTGCCAAAGAGCAGCCCCGTGGCATTGTTCTCTAACAAGTATAATAATAATTTGGCGCTTAGATCATAGAACCTCGATTTTTAGCTGGACTTCGTCTTTAATTTGTGGTGTGTCGAAAATTGAGAGTCCCATCGTTTTACGCCGTTTTCTATAATTTTTGATGTTACTGCCCCGGCCAATATTCTAACCCAGTTCTAGCCAGGGAATGATGCATTCAGTTATCATCCACACTGCTTTCGAAAGGATGATATTTACATAATTCAATCATTATTTTTTAACCCCGCTGACGACAGCTTACTATAAATTGTAATTTATCTATCTGCGAAACTTCGCTCAGATTTTCCAACTATACATTTCTCCCAACCTCCTTCCCAATATTTTTTAATTGTACTGCTTCTTTTGAGGAAACAGCTATTTAACCCTTTCGAATTTTCGCCAGTATTTCATAATCAATGTATTTCGACTTAACTCCAACACATTACTTGAAATCGAGACATGAACTATTTAACAGCAGACAAATTAGCATAAACATTTTAATTAGGAAAAACTTTGCCCCACATTCATGGATATTCTCGACATTTTATTCGCTTACAAATATACGTATTATAAAGTTTTGAGTTGTTTTTTTTAAATAATATTTGGAACAGCTGATAACAAAATTTCACATTTTGCAAAGTTTTCTCCCCTCCAAATTTTGATATTTACCTGACTCGTATCATCCGCTATGAACGCTGTAAATTCGCCTTGCATAGCGTAGGTATGTGCAAATGATTTGCTTAAATAATCTACTTCACCTTAAATGTAAAGAAAAAAAAAATATCTGACCGAGTAAGTAAGTATTTGAGAAATTTTACGAATTAATATCAACAGTTTTTTGATATTTCCATCCCCCATCCCCTCGAGAGCAATTTTTAAAAGTCATTGCATAACTTAAAGCATATGGCGCATAGCAAAAAACAAAACCCCCAAAGGCTACTTCTGCTATGTGTTTTTTTTTTTTGTTAAATTTTTCATTCATCTCTTTCGCAGAGTCGTTCAACTGTGCAGCGCGCATCCCCATCCAGATCTTCCTTATCCGTAACTCATCCGCCATGGATGTTGCTAGTTGCCACATTGGCCGCGTTGGTCGGGTTGGGTTGTTCATGCCGTGTCAAGCTGTTGTTTGTGTTGTTGTTGTTTGTGTCGTTGGTGGTGTTTTGGTTGTTGTTGTTGCTACGAAAGTCGCGGTTTAAGTGAAAATTCGCTCGACTGTCGTTTTTGTTTCAATCGCGTTGCTTTCGGATTTTTTGCTTTTGGATTTGTTGTCGTTTTTGTTGCTTTGGTTTTATTTATATTTTGCGTTTTAGATTTCGTTCGTTTTTGTCCGGTTTACCGTGCCACTTTCGAATGTTTGTAATTCAAAGGCAGTAGGGAGGCTAGCAACCAAACGGAAGAGCAACAAAAACAACAGGAACAACAACAACAAGCACCTGAGTGCTATACCTACATATTTTGCACACTTTGCAACATGCCTACAAACCTAAATTTTCCACTCAATGTAAATGGACATACTTACAAATTTAGATACAGTGAAGTCTGGCTGGAATGAACTACCGATTGCTGTGAACAACTTGGTAGAGTGAACATCACAATTTTTATTCCATAGAGTGAACGATTCTAAGTATCTGTAGAGTGAACAAAGTTCAATACAAGTCTCTGCCGAATTCAAAGCTCCATTCAAAAAAATCAATAATAAAAACGGCAAATAATATCAGTATTGTGACAAAAGATGAATATTCGCGTGTAGAATTTAGTTTCATTCATTGAGTCTATGATAATACGAGTATAAAGCTTTCAGACTAGATTCATATAAAGGAAGATTTTTTAGCTATTTTTTTTTTTAGCAGGACGGGGTTTGACAGCTCCCGCAAGTTTCATGTCTTGTGTCATTGTGAAACATCTTTGGTCTATAATTTAACCACGAATCATCTTACAAATTAACACTGCTATTACTATGCGGGCTATTGTGATTAAAATTCGCACCACATTTACATTTTTGGACATTAAACCACCAATACTCTTACGCAATGTGTGAACTGAGGAAAATACCGCAGCTGTATCGGTCAGTGTTAGTGAAGACCGTGAATTATCGAATCGGCGCCGTTCGCAGCAATTGGGTGTCTGTAACTCCACTACGTGGAAAGTTTTTCGGAAGGATTTAGGTGTGAAGCCTTTCAAAATACAGCTGGTGCAGGAATTGAAGCCAAACGACCTACCACTGCCCCAAATTTTTGGTGAGTGAGCTCTTGGAAAGTTGGCCGAAGATCCACAGCGACGAAGCTCATTTCTGGTTGAATGGACACGTGAACAAGCAAAACTGCCATTTTTGGAGTGAAGAGCAGCCAGAAACATTGCAAGAGCTACCGTCTCATGACAGTTGGTTCTACGATACCCGGATTTATATCCGGCCAAGGACTGTCACTTCAGCAGTATTCCCTAAAATTTTATGGGGAATGTATTATGATGTTACAACAACAAGAACATTGCAAGAGCTATCGGTACATCCAGCAAAAGTCAGCGTTTGGTATAGATTACGGACTGGGGACATCATTGGACCGCATTTCTTCAAAGGTGATGCGAATTACAACGATACTGTGAATGCTGGGCACTACCGTGCGATGTTAACAGATTTTTTTTGCCCAAAACGGAAGAGGTTGACTTGCATGACATGAGGTTTCAGCAAGACGGTGTCACATTTCACACATCTCGCGAACCAATGGACCTATTGAGAGGCGACATTTTATTTCCCGTGCTCGGTCTGTCAATTGACCACGTAGATCGTGCGATTTAAAGCTTCTTGACTATGTTTTGTAGGGCTATGATAAGGCTTATTTCTACAGCGATAAGCATGCTTCGATTGACCAACTGGAAGCCAACATTGAAACATTTATTTGTGAGATATCGGCCGAAATGTTGGAAAGAGTATGCCACATGCGGATGGAGTATTTGAGGCGCAGCCGCGGCCAATATTTGCATGAAATAATATTCACACATTAAATTCTATTGACTATACTATCGATTCATGCTTTTTTCTAAATTTTACGTGCTTTTTTTAAATCTAAAAATACAGATAGCTCTTCAAAATCACCGTTTAGATCATATCTCTATAGCAGAACAAAGGTAGAGTGAAATTAGCGGTTGGAACGAGTAAAACTTCGATGCACTCTTTTAATACGAAAAAAATACATTAAGTAAACCCGATTTCAATTTAGTGAAGCGCATTCGTTAATGCTTTCAACGAACTACGGAATTAAACTGAACTTTCCTGGTATACGGAACCTTAAAGTCCCTTTCATGGTGGTGAAAAAAAGCTAGATAAGAGTAAGGTTTGGGGAGAATGTAGCTAGTATGATTCACAAATGTAAGCTGCGAGTGAAGCATTACTGTCAGATCTACATATTCATGAACAGTCGAAAGGCTAGCGGAAAGACAAGAATATGACGACCATGTTCTCTAACTCTGACCATAAACTGTAGTTCTGAACTTCCAGACGGCCAATCATCTGCAGCTACGAAACCAGGAATATTGGTTTTAAGCCACTGCTGGGTGGTTTTTGCCCTATGTACTGAAGCAAAATCGTGCTGGAAGATCCAATGCTCTCCATCGAAGAGAGCATTGCGTAACTAAGACATTCTGCTGGTACACTTTTGCCTCAGTTTTAACCCCTTTTTCATAGAAGTGAAGAGGTGTAACTCCTTTACAGGATATTTCCCACCAAACCATTACAGCAGCTGGATGGTGACCATGTTGAGCCCTTGGAATAATATTTTTTGCCTCTTTGGAAGTTTTTGCATAGATTTCGTCGTTGTGCTTACTAGAAACTTTTGCAACAGTGAAAATGTTCTCTTCTGTGAAAAGGATAGTTTCATGGCCGTTGACCGCGTGCCATTGAAGAAGCCGCTTGCGTCTGTTGAGCCTAATTTGTTTCAAGCGCATTGCCAGGCTATACTTTCATGTGGAGGTCATCTCGAATAAGTCTTGACATTGATCGAGTCGGTATATTCATTTCCCCTGACTTAATTTTCTCTTTTCTAAGGGGATTTCTGCAAATGCGTTCGCGAAAAGTTTTTATAGCTGAATTTGTCTGAACCACGCGAGGACGACCATTTCTCTTGATGTCATCAACTGTAGACGTTTGGGAGAATCGATCAATAACATTCTCGAAATATGAATTGAAAGCTGAACACTGAACACTGATTGTTATATATGAGTAGACGCTGCATACAAATTATAATAAAAAATAATGGTACTTTCTTCTGGGAATTTGTCTTCGCTGTATGCATTGTAAACTTTTCAATCAGGATTCAGGAATAGTCATAGTTGCACCACTGCCATGTTAAAAATATTTGATGGCATTCGAATGCCCTTTGATAAAAACCACTTCGATATTACACTGTCTGCTAGATTTCTCTAAGGCCTTCGATTCTGTTAGTTCTGCACTTTTATATGGCAAGCTGCAATGCTACTTTAGATTTTGGCACAGTGCACTTAGTCTTATGAAATTATATATATCAGACAGATTGAAACGAGTGTGAATTGGTGCTGACGTTTCAAAACTGAAAGCGATGACTGCTGGTGAGCCCCAAAGTTCTATTCGAACTGCAAATCTGCATGCTAATGCAGGTGACATCCAGTTTTACTTATCTGAACCATTGCACAATCTCCAGTTGGGCGAATGACAATGGCCTTTCTTTAAACTGTACTAAATCTTGTGTGTTACCAATATATAACAAAAAAAAACCAACGACTTCAATTTCCTACCTCCACTTTACATTGACAATGTGCCCTTAAAGATAGTTCGTAAAATAACTAATTTAGGTTTTGTTACAAAACTCTAATCTCACTTGTACTGATTATGTCACCCAAGTCGAAAGCAAGGTATATGTCACACTGAAAAATCTATGGCAATCTGGATTATATACCCACTTGCAAACAAGGCGTCGTCTGGCTAGCTAATTATCCCAATTATAACGTATTCTGATCTGACATATAGTAAGCTGGATAGTAGCTCTGCGCATAAGATAGGGACATTGTTTAATAATGTGACGCGCTATGTTTACGGCTTATCAAGGTTTGAAACTATTTCGCAATGAAAGCATCGACTTCAAGTCTGTGAGATCTCGGACTAACAGAAGGCCAACAATTGTATATTTTTATTTAAGCTTATCACTTGAAAATCTCCTCACTATCTCTATGATAAGTTGTGTTTAACCAAATCTGACCGCATAATGGAACTTATAGTCCCTCTGTTTATCTCATTGGGCTCAGCAAGCAACGCTATCCGCATTTGGAACTCTATCCCTGGCAATATTAGAAAGCAGATAAACAAAAGCAACTTTAGACAATCCATCTATGATTACTTCAGTACTTAGACTTTAATTGATATACCATCTTCCATTATAGTCCTAATTTATTTATATTTTTGTAATTAATTTTTTGTTATAACATTGCTAACCCGATATTGCTTAGGTGGTTTGTAATAGTCATTTAATTTATAAGTATTATTGCTTATTTATATATATATATGTTCTCCTTATTATATTACTTTAAGATCTGTTATGTCTTGTTATAGTGACTCTGAAATGTGTTGTACTATAAAAAATTTTAATATCTTATTGTACTAATTTGCCGTAATAAATAATGAAAAGAAATTAAATGAATTTAAGGTAAAACTAAGTAGAATTGACTAGAAGCTTTACTTCTGGCTAGGGCACTTACATACAGTGTCTCTAAATCAAAGTCGGACACCGTAGAAAAAAATGTTCCTTCTTAAAAATATTTGCACCAAAGCAATTAAAAAAAAAAGGTAAAACACAAGGCGAATTTATAGAAGGTGATGGCATAAGAGCAGCAGATTTGATTTTTTTTTCTTCACCTACATGTATTTTGTTTTTGCTTTCGCGTATGAGCTTTCAAAAGCCGTAAAAGCAAAAACAAAATGTATTTAAATTTTGGCAACCCTTACGCAGAAACAAAAACAAAATACATAGGAATTTTGTAGTTGTAACACCACCTTGTACGGAATCGCCTTGGTAAAACATTTTCTCAATTACTCATTTATGGCACTTCCAAAATGTAGAAACAAAACATATAAATCTATTCAGTATTATAAAATATTCTAGTAAAACATCAAATAAGAGAAAATTCAATGCCAAAGCTAAACTCGGGCAATCAACAAGTTTCTTGAAATATCGAAATATATTTTAAAAACTAATATTTTATTTTTACTTTTAAGAACCATTTTGGTCCAGTTTGGCATTGATTTAACCAATTTTTTGCAAAAACTAGGTGCGATTTTTCCCCATTCTTGTAATAAGATAGCTTTCAAGTCATTTTTGCATGAAACGGAATGTTGTCGAATTTTTGTGTTAAAATAGTCCCATAAATTTTCTATAGGATTAATATCAGTACTTTGGGGTGGCGTTTCCAGAACCTGATGGTAATTATAAAGCAACCCAGAACGCACTTTGTAGACCTTATGCTTTGGTTCATGGTCTTGGTAGAAATACCACTCTTCACCGAGATCCAATTTTTCAACAATGTTTGGTAAGTTTTCTTTTAAAATGTTAAGATAGTCATTCTGGTTCATTATTCCTTCAATTAAATGCAAAGATCCTGGTCCAGAAGCCGCAAATGAACCCCAAACCATTACCGATCCGCCACCATGTTTGACAATTGGACTCAGATTGCGCAGTTGCAGCTCCTCATTTCAATTCCTCCAAACATATTGTTTTCCATCAGAGCCAAAAACATTAAATTTAATTTCGTCAGTAAACATAACATTTTTCCAGAACGAAAGGTCCTTATTTTCATGTTCTTTTGCAGATTTTAATCGGATGGTCCGATTGTGTTTGCTGATCAACGGCTTTTGTCGGGTCTTTCTATCATTTAGATCAGCCTCATGTAGTAGATTTCTGATGATAAATGCACTAGATATTTTCCCAACTCATTTTCAGCTATAACAGCTAACTTTGGTGCACTAAGGAAAGGATTATCTTTAACACATTCGGCTTCATTTAAATTTAGCGGGTGGCTGCCAGTTAATCACTTAATTTTTCCATACAAAATTGAAGAGCGGGAATTCCCGCATTTAATTTTTCAAGAGCATTTTTATGTGTGCGGAAGAAATTGCGGGAATTCCTTAAAGAAAGATTTATTAACATGTCTTTATATTTGCCTAAATATCTTTATGTTTTCAACTTATAATTATATACAAATATTATTTTTTGGTATCTATGATATATTTCAAAGCATTCGGCGGGTCATAGCGCTGGCTTGTCAGGACAGTTCTTGCATTGAAAGTAGCAGCAAAGGGGAAAAGTGGTATTGGTTTTGTTGTTTCACGCCAAATATCTTCACATTCCACTTCGGAAATATCGGTATCATCCTCGTAGCTGGAATCTTCCTAATGTGTTGTGTTGTTTTCACTCTCATCGTCATCACTGGAACTAACCTTCTCCTCGTCTAATGAATTTTCGTCTTCTGAATCACCAAATATTTCGTCCACCAAATTTTGCAACCTTTTATTAGCCATATTTTATTACAAAATACCATGTACAACTAAGACAAAAATTTTATTTATTATAGTTTTACAAGAAAAAGTAAACTTTCGCATTTGTTACACTCAGAGAATCAATTAACTTCAACCACATGAATTTCCTATGCACTTTTGTCGGGAATTCCCGCATTTCGTTTTATTGAAACTTCCCCTCTACAAACAACAAATGACTGGCACGTTAACTTTGAATGGGGATTCCCCAAATTAAATTTGTTTGAATTGCGGTCGGCCTGTCAGGGATGGTAGTTCAAGACTTTACCAACACTAGAAATGTGCAGTGATAAGAAGTGAACCGTTTTTGACGGCTGAAAAGCTCTATTCAAATAGCGCGGGAATTCCCGCAATTGTTTTATTGAAGGAAACATGAATGACGGGAATTCCCGCACTTCAGCCGAATGTGTTAACTTTTCGCAACATATTTCGCTTATCTGAGTCGGTAAAAATCTTGTTGTGGGCAGCTTTAGGCTTGTTTTCCACTTGTTTGTTGGCTTTGAAGCGCTTAATTATATTGTGAACAGTAGAATGTCATCTGTCGACAATTTCAGCAATTACACGCACAGATTTTCCATCGTTGGAATGCTTAACAACCGACTTTCTCAATTCTTGCTTGTTTGGCCTCTTTGTCTAGGTATTTTTAAATCACAAACCGTAATTCCAAATACATATATATTAAAAACAAACCATCAGGCGAATGGGAATTCCCGTTAGTCTGTTAAACACTATACATGAAGTTGGTTGCAATTCTTCGACAGACTTGTATTTATTTAGAGGATAGCTGGCACTGTCCGTGTTTGGCTTGTGCATTGAATTTACTTTTATTTGATGTTTTACTAGAATATATTATAATACTGAATTAATTTATATATTTTGTTTTTATATATTGGAAATGCAATAAATGAGTAATTGAAAAAATATTTTACCTTTGTTTTAATTGCTTTGGTTGAAATATTTTTAGGAAGGAACATTTTGTTCAACGGTGTTCGACTTTGGCTTAGAGTCTGGGTATAGTGTCGGTGCTATGAACGTGTCTTGCATTAACTAGTTCACTCGAGCCAGATTGCACTGTATGTATGTATGTATGTGCTTGCATGCCGATTGTACATATATTTCTTTGACGATGTGTGTGTGAGTGTGTGCGTGTACATCTCTATCTCTCTCTCTCTTTGTATGCGTAGGTATTCATAATGTGCCAACCGTGTTAGTGACTGGCTGACACAAGTTTTGTTGCCGCTTTTCTCCTAGTCTTTTACTGCATATTTTGTTTTTGTTGTTATTATTGTTGTTCAACTTTTATTGTGTTTTTGTAACCGTTAGCGGTAGATGTTGGCTTTTAAGCTAAATGAAGTTAAAATCTCAACTAGAACAGTAGTCGGCGACTAACTACATTTGAGCTGTTAAGTGCATTTGGGAAAAACATTTAAGGATCCACACTAACACAACCACACAAATAACACTATATACACTCACACACACGCACGCCACCAGCCATGACCAACAATTCTGGCTTGCCTTAGCACCTACCAAACACACACGCACACACACACAAATGGATTTATGCGTGCCAACATTTGTTTGTAGAATTCATCCTAATGTGTCCCCTTCTACATTGCGAAACTTTTAAATTTGGAACTTTGCTTACTTTCAGCTTCAAAAATTATGCTTTGACTTTACAATTACAATTACAATAGATGTAAAATTATAATTCTTTCACATTTTCATGATCTATTTTGTGTGTGTTTTTTTTTTGACATCTACGTCGACTATAAAAAGAAGGTGAGATTATGAAAGCAGCAAAAAGAAAAGTGAGTTTTAAATATGAAAATATGAAAATATTTAAACATAATGGGTTTCACTTATTTTTTTTTTTTTTGTAAATAAGTAAATCGTGATCAAAAATTACTTTGATTTGTTTACTATTTGTTACCAACGAGCCATTACATACCTGTCATGGCTTCTAAGGGGTACCTCGGTTCCCTCTAGAGAGGATTGGACAGAGTGCGATATGTGGAACCCTGGTCACCACGGTTCAATAACAGTGAGGTCGGAAGTGGTTTTCGGTTTTCGATTGCCTGACTTCTCTTTCGAGAGCTTTGGTGTGCTTCTTCGTCAAGGTAGGTTATATCCCAGAGAATTATGAAGTGGATGGATTAGCCAGGCAGGGTACGCTTGAAAAAGCAAGGGGACTTTTCATAGTTCTTCTGGCCACCTGTCGGCTGCTTTTGAACGAATAAGCCTGCAATCAGCTTGATAAAAAACGGGAAGAAAGATAGAACGTGTTGGGTCGCGAGGTCGTTTTGGTCAAAAGTAGATCGAAGGAAGTCACTGGAGCTTCTACGATTACACTACTCGACAAAAAAAATCTCCAAGAATAAAATAGGCCTTTCCTAAAGTGAAATTTTCTCCTGATTCCGAATATGACTTTCATTTTCTTGTGGCAGATCTAGTTTCCGAGATATCGGCGAAAATATGAAAATTCCCATTTTTGCAGAACACTACTTCATATAGGTACGGCAAAAATTTGTATTTTTCATTTTTTCGTTTTAAACTGTTGAATTATGCATTATACTAATTCCCATAAAAATGTCTTGCCTTCACCTCCCTCAAGTATCTTCAGTAGTTTGGCCACTATGCCAAAAAACGTTCAAAAAATGTTGAAAAAAAAACGAAATTTTTTACACAATTTCAGATTTAACCACTTTAAAATCGGAAAAATTCTATTGACGAAAAAAAGTTAGCCCTCCTATGTTGTAGGTAATTTAACTACGAAAATTTTAAGCATACCAGTACAACAATCGGACGTGCCATTGAAACTATAGCCCCGTTAGGGTCTAATAAATTTAAAAAGACATCAAGTATTTAATTGTCACTACTGTTTGTTGTAAATTTTGTTTTGCAAATTGTAGTGCAAATTTATACATATGTACTATATCGGTAGATGTGTTTACGAAATGGCTTGTTGCAAAAGAGATTTTAAATGTAAAAATAATCCGGATGATTTTTGCTTTATTTGCGGACATTATATTTTCGGAAACTCAGCTCGGAAAATAACTAATTCTGTCAGAGATGCATACTTTCATTATTTCGGTTTCCGTGTAAAAAATCTCGATAAATCTTGGACACCTAATTTTATTTGCGCCTCCTTTAGATTAACTTTAATGAGATGGGTATCGGGTAAAGGTCATAACATGAAGTTTGGTGTTCCAATGATGTGGACTGAACCCTTTAACCACGACCAGTGCTATTTTTGCGTGATAGACCTTAAAGGTAAAACGAGAAAAAAGAGGAAATTAATAAGTTATCCAAATGTGGCATCAGCTAAAAAACCAAAACTACATGACCATACCTTACCCATACCTAGACCGCCTATAAGTTTTGAAGCCTCAAGCGAAAGTGACTCCGAAGCAGATAATTCAGAAAGTGGACAAGAAGGAGAGATCCCACATCGAGTCTCACAAGCCGAACTTAATGACTTGGTCAGAGATTTGAAATTATCGAAATTTGATAGCGAAGTTCTAGGATCTCGTTTGCAGCAATGGGGCAGCCTGGGCCCTTCGACAAGTACTTCCAAATTTCGAAATAGACACAAGACTTTCTCTTCTTTTTTTACTAAAAGTGAAAATATTTGCTACTGCAATGATGTTCAAGGTTTATTTGAAGCACTAAAATTAGAAAATAAAGTGGATGATTGGCGCTTGTTTATAGACAGTTCAAAGCATAGTTTAAAAGCAGCATTACTCCATAAAGGAAATTCGTTACCGTCAATACCAGTGGCACATTCTGAGAATACTAAAGAAACTTATTTAAGCATATCAAATTTACTTGAGCTCATTCAATATAAACAATTTAATTGGAAAATTTGTGCGGACTTAAAGGTAAGCAGTTTCGGTGGTACAGTTTAAAATAAATAGTATATGAAATACATCCTAGGTTGTAGCTATAGTTCTCGGACTTCAAGGAGGTTTCACTAAATATTGCTGTTTTCTCTGTCTTTGGGACAGCCGTGCTAGAGAAACCCATTATATTCAGGAAAATTGGCCACCAAGAGCTGAGTACGAACCAGGTGCCTTCAATATCGCAAACCCGCCTTTAGTAAATCCCGAACGAGTTATTTTGCCAGCACTTCACATCAAATTAGGATTAATGAAAAATTTTGTAAAGGCTTTAAATAAGGACGCGCCATCCTTCCAGTACCTAACGAAATTTTTCCCTAAAATAACTCAAGCCAAATTAAAAGAAGGTATATTTGTTGGTCCGCAAATTAGAAAGTTGCTGAAAGACGAAAATTTTGCGAATCATTTATCATCAGTAGAAGCAGCGGCTTGGGACAGCTTTAAGCAAGTCGTTAGTGGGTTTCTTGGCAACAACAAAGATCCCAACTATAGAGAGATGGTCAAAGCCTTGTTGAAAAACTACAGTGCTATGAAATGCAACATGTCCCTCAAAATGCATTTTTTGCATTCACATTTGGATAATTTTCCCGCAAACCTAGGTGCTGAAAGTGATGAACAGGGTGAAAGGTTTCACCAAGACCTCATGATTTTTGAAAAGCGTTACCAAGGTTTTTGGAATGAAGAAATGATGGGAGATTATTGCTGGACAATAATACGGGAGACAAACCCAGAAAATTATAAACGGGTAGTTAGAAGTACCCACGTCCCTCACTATTGACCACCACGGTAAAATCGCTCAATTTGACTTTTTTAGATGTAGATATGTATGTATTTAATGTTGTTGTCGTTGTTGTTTTTTACTGAATTGCTGATTTATACTCATATTACTCAATTGAATACAGTTTAACGTGCAAACATATGTCTATAATAAAACGTTATAAAAAATAAAAACCTAGTTTGAATAAAAATTTTCTCTATAAAAAAATTGTAGGATAGACGCTTGCAAGTTAACGGGGCTATAGTTTCAATGGCACGTCCGATTGTTGTGCTGGTATGCTTAAAATTTTCGTAGTTAAATTACCTACAACATAGGAGAGCTAACTTTTTTTCGTCAATAGAATTTTTCCGATTTTAAAGTGGTTAAATCTGAAATTGTGTAAAAAATTTCGTTTTTTTTTCAACATTTTTTGAACGTTTTTTGGCATAGTGGCCAAACTACTGAAGATACTTGAGGGCGAAGAAGGCAAGAAATTTTTATGGGAATTAGTATAATGCATAATTCAACAGTTAAAAACGAAAAAATGAAAAATGCAAATTTTTGCCGTACCTATATGAAGTAGTGTTCTGCAAAAATGGGAATTTTCATATTTTCGCCGATATCTCGGAAACTAGATCTGCCACAAGAAAATGGAAGTCATATTCGGAATCAGGAGAAAATTTCACTTTAGGAAAGGACTATTTTATTCTTGGAGACTAAAGTTGATCAAAATTTGTCGAGTAGTGTTATCCAAGTCACAGCTTTCATTAATTATGGGGTGCAGACAGGGCGCAGACAGGGCGCTGTCCAATGCGAAACCATGCAGTGTGCCTCAATATCAATACACACCCTTTCTACGGCAACACCTCAGTTGTCCTGCTATCACCAGACTAAGACTCAGGTAACTGAGATCGCACTTTATTCTCTCTCTTCCGTGGAAACAGTGAAAGCGGAGATTAGCCAGCTTCGTAGCTTCATTGGCAGCGCGCGGAAAAGAAGCAGGCAATTTTTACCTAACCTAACCTTATCTACTATTTTGTTATTTCCACTGACATTTCATTTGACAACTAAGCAAAGGTCTTATGGAAATTCCGGGCATAAGTATAAAACTCAATTAAAAACAAAAATATTAAAAAGCGAAGTTCGCGGAGCCCTGCACTCGTACAGAAGTGATCCCGAACTGGTTCCGAAATGTTTTCGAACTAGGTCCAACAACTTTCGCATTAATACCGAAGCGAGTAAAAGTGCCAACGAGTAAATGCAGTCATATTTTTAAAATACAGCTAAATTTTATAACTAATCACGAACACATTCAGCCTTATGTTTGAAACACAATACCGGCGAACGGCGAATTTTCGACCAATAGAGCGCTGACGTCGTCGCTCTTTCACCAAAAAACTAATATAGAATTTCTCAATTTCGATTTAAAACTATGAGTCTATTAAAAATTTGGTCCCAGTGGATTGTCCGATGAAGACTATCAGCATTGAAAAAATATTTATAAGCACTTAATGAACGCCTTGGAAACATTGAGTTATTTTACAGCGTATGGCTGACCAAAAACGACGAAAACTCGAGGGCCCATTTTTCAACACACACAATTAAAAACGCACTAATTTTTTCGCTAATGTGGATATGCTAAGCATCAACCAATACTTTATTTTATGAAGTAATATTCGCGCATCACAAAAGGCAAATATGCACCAAAAGAGCATGCATGTGTACGCACATGGTCATCGTTTGTGCATAGCTTAAAACTTATCAATATTTGCGGAAAAATTTGGCAGCATTAGATGTAACGAGTTCGACTAGTTTAGTGAATCTTGCTAGCTAACTTTGAAAAACAGGTCGGCTTCAGGCTGATCGTTTTCCCTGTGTTTATCTCAGTGGGTTTTAAATAGAAATTTTCTGATCCATATTTATCAAACTAATTGAATACAGATGTGAGCAAGACTTATAAATCTTCCTAATCTTGCAAGCAAGTTGAGTAAACAAAAATAAAATGTATGAAAATATGACTACAACGTAGTTATGGTTCGACGATTCTTCTTTAGAAATGAAATCCGCTGCGAAAGTGTAATATTTCAAAGAGGCCTTTATATGTATTGATACTGTTTTTGAATTTTTTTACAGATTAATAAAAAACTTTCTACTATCCAAGGGGAGGTATTTGTGGATTTGCTGTCCAATATAGGGGAGCAGCAATGCCACATAAATTCCAAATATTTTGAAATTAGCAGCAGTGTTACGATTTTGTGCTCAGCGATGTAAATACCAAAGCCTAAAACTTAATCCACTTTGTGGTCGTTCAAACAGGTGGTCCCAAACTATTTAGTCCAACGCTAATTCTTCTCATTTTTGCTACTTGACCCTTTATGAAAATATCGTTTGCAAATTGAGGATATTCTTCTATCAATGAAACCAGCATTTCCAGGCGTTGCTTCATACTTACGACCTTAATTCCGCATAAAATTTAATTTAAAAAAATAATAATTTCATAACAGAGTTTAGTCGCCAAAAAGCAAAAAAAAAAAAATAAATAGCGAAATATTTACATTTTCTGCATTTTTTCCACACTACGCTACAGTGTCGAAATCAAAATTTTGTTCCTTAGCAAATTCGATGCGCAACGAAAATTTCGACAGGGTTGCATAGCTCATGATATGAATTGGGCATACGATTTTCGATGTTCGATAACCAGCGAAGATCCAACATCGAATGCAGCTCGCAATTAGGTGCTATATTAGGGTTTAATTCAATCAATTAATTTTCAGTCCGACTAGTCAAAGGCAAAACTTTTCGAAATGAAATGTTGGAATCGAAACCAAGAAAACCAATCCATTTCGATTCCGAAAAATTTGATCGAAATCGAAATGCAGAGCAAGCCTGATTGAAAATGGAACTAAGTGCAACAAATTCTTCATTTTCCTCATTTTTTTAACTTAACAAATCTCCCGCACTCCGTCAATTATGCAATATCCGTAACACAAATGTGACAATGAATAGAGTAACAATCCAATGTATTTAGTATCAATGTATTTAGTATCTACAATGTGATTGTTGTTTTCATTAGACAAAACGGTCCATTACCAATTGAAATAAACATTTGTAAGTCATCTTAATGCCACAGTGAGAGTACAAAGCTCGAAGCTGTCATCATCACAACTCCAACAAGTGGTCGGTCGGTCTGTCGTTCGCTTTTGACAAGTGGGCAGCAGCAGCAAGCCACTTCACGATGCAACAACCAATCTTGCGCAGCGATGGAAAATCGGCGAGTGAAAGGTTGGTGTGCATAGTTGGAAAAGGTCCGAAAGAGGGTTCGCTATCAGCAATGCGCTTTGAATAGGAGATTAAGTGTAAATACCACTTGAGGTGAATGAGTGAATATACATAGTAGATGTCAAACGGTTTGCCGTCCAATGCCAACAGAATACCCTCATGATATTTCAATCAGAATGCAATGTATCTACATATCGCAGGCTGGCTGGAAAAGTGGTGGGTTTTAAAAAGTCAAAAATACTATGAGCACTGCTCTAGAGCTAGAATGAGGAGCTTTTGCTTATCGATTCAACTTTGAAATTTATCATCAAATTAAAGGTAGCTGTCATTTCTGCATACTTAACAAAAAATTATTTTTGAAATATATCACTCCTTCAACAAAGCTGCGATATTTTTAAGTCTTTATCATAAATATTTATGATAGTGCATTGCTGTGTGTGTGTGCGTGTATGTGTGCATGTATGCTTGCTATAAAAATATTAAAATAGAATCAACCGTGATACAACAAGAATTATAAAGTAAAACCGTTCGCTCAATTCGACGGCCATGATTTTTTTTTAAATTTGCCAACATTATAAAGTCAAGATGAATTCACGACAGGTGGTGTTATAATACAAAAATTTACACTAACAAATTATATACACATTGACTTTATGATTTACAACAAATACATAATTTTGACATTACGTTTGCCAAGCGAATTCAATCAGCTGCTGGATCAACTTTACCTTATATGAATTCGCCTTGTATAAAGTGTTAGCATTGAGAGCGAAGCAAACGCCAACCAAAAGTAATAGAAATAAGGTGAAGTCACTTAAGGGATGGTTGGTGTAATTTCGAAAATTTCGGCATGCCAACCTAAGCCAAAATAGAAAGACAACTAGGAAATGCCCGAGGAACCACAACGACTGTTTTTAAAATGTAGAATGCATTTCCCGATTAAATATTTGATTAAAACTGCATTTCCACTGAACTGAAATCTGAGATCTCGTGAAAACTTTCGAAATCCATTTAGATTATCGATGTATCTTTACGATTTCTTTTAGTTGGATTTCAAAATGGTTTCAACGAACAAACATTTCGGTAATAAAATATGCAACTCTTTAGAATGCTTAATTTAAAATTCATTCATTCAAAGTTCTCTATATAAACAAAAACACACAACAAAAAATTAAAGAACTTGTATATGTATGGAAAGACATGATTGCTGACCTTTGTAGAGGCAGAAAAAAATTAAATGAAAAATGTCAACAAAATCTATAGAAAGCGCAATGGAAACAGTTAAACAAATTTTCAAAATTTTTAGGTCAAAATCTCAATTTTCAGTACAGTGGGAATGTAGCCTAAATCCTCAAAAAACTGGAAATAGTACCCAAAAGTTATAAAAATAGCTTTAATTTTTCTCCCTTTTTCTACTACCTTTAAGTGTATAGCCGCAGTCGGCATGCAGAAAAAGTGAGGTTATGTAAGTGACTTCACTTCATTACATCATGTTGAAAATATTCAAATTTGTTTTTGTTTCAGACTACAATGAGAATGTGAGTTTGGAATTTTTTTTAGCAAACTTCAAAAATATTCAGACTGGTTCGCAGCGGTTTTACCTTATAAATATTTGTATCATGGAATCAATTACATAAGTAAAATGCAATTGCTTGTGTTTCTGCTTTATTTTTCATTTCCTATGCATTCATTTCCGAAGTAAATAATTGAATATAAGTGAAGTAGAACACATATGAACATATTTTATAACCATTTGTCTGGTACTTGCATTTTTCATTACTTTCCTTTGAGTAGCCTCGAGATAAGATGCCTTTTTCCTGTCACTTTCTGCTCTCAGCTTTCTTAAGCTTTTTTATTTAAGTATAGCGCTTTGTCACTGTCGATAATTGTCAATATTGTATTGATTACTATTGACAATTGTTAAAATCTATTCGGCCACAAAGATTTATCTATTCAAGGAGATCACCGTAAAGCAATGAGATATGATATCATAAATATAAATTGGCATTCACACGAAATCTTTGTGATATTTCGGGTACGAATATTCGTATACACACATTCATATTTATACACTCGTAGATTTATGTATTGGCTACGATATGCCAGTCTCAAGGACGTAGAGTTTAACACGTCTTTGAGAGGGGGTAAATAATAAAAATATATTATAAGAACCGGTAATAGAAAGTTTTGCATATTTTAAACTCATTACAAAACGTGTAGCGATAACATCGTAGGCTTAGAAAATACTGTTTTTAATTTGTTGTTTAATTAAATTTTTGACACTTAATTAATTTCTGCAGTCAAGGCGCCAATAACGAAAAAAAATTAATATGCTCGAAAAGCTCCCCAAAGAAATGTTCTACATTTGTACGAATAACCTCAATATTAGTTACAAAAAGTTGGCGGACCTGCAGTAAAGGATAAACCATGAAGTGACTATCCATAATTAGGAAGAACCGCTCCATGTCGCAAAGAGAAGTCGCCAAAAACGCTATAACCACACGTCTGCAAGTCACTAGAATTAAGAAAGATAAATGGTATAAAAACTTTTATTTATTTATTTTACTTATTTATGTGTGTATTTATTTTATTTATTAGTCAAAATACAGTAGTTCATAATGACCTCATAATGATAATTCATAATTGTAAAAATTAATTCAATATTCATTAAAAACTGCGAATATAACAATGTTAGATAAATTCATAAATGATTTGAAGACTAAAAATAAACATTCAACAAATGAGAAAATTGGCTTTTAGAAATTGAAAATCAAACAAAGTGGAATTCGAGATCTCATTAAACTAATAAAGCGCACGGTGCATTGCTCCCGAAATTGGTTTTAAATTTCCCAAGGTAAAAGGAGTAAGAGGTTCGTAGAAGCCTTGCAGGAACAAGAAAGTTAATGCGTTGCTGCAGAGACGGACAATCAATGTCCCCTTGATTTAAATTAGCCACCAAAGTTGCCGATAGTATCGACCTTCGACGTTCAAGGAACTTTAATATGATTAAAATCTGGCGGGAGTCATAAGACAGATTAGGGCTAGAGAAATTTAAAGATCTTAGTGCGAATTTTAGAAATACCTTTTGCACCCATTCAATTCTCAAGATAGAGAATTGGTGATAAAGTCTACAAATTAATGTAGCGTATTCCAACCTAGACTGAAAAAAACTGAGTAAATAGTAATTTAATAGTGTAAGGATCTGAAAAATTTGAGCTATTGCGTCTTACGAAACCTAATAATAAATATGATTTTGAGATAATAAAATCGATGTGGCTCGAAAAAGAGAAACGTGAGTCAAAAATGATTCCTATGTATTTGGGCTCATCCACCAGTTGAAGAACATTATTAGATATATTATATGACGATTGCAGAGTTTCAAGAGATTTGCAGTAGGCTACTTAAAAATATTTCTTAATATACCTGAATAGATACCAGAATTAGAACACCAATTAGCAACTTTATTGATATCAGCCTGAAGCCTAAGTACATCCTCTGAGTTTATTATTGCGGCAAAAATTTTTCAAGTCATCAGCATATAAAAGATGACTAGCAATTGAAAAACAATTACATATGCATATCATTTATGAAGAAGCCAAAAAGTAGGGGACACAAAATATGTACTTCCCTAATGTTCCTCAGAAGCAGCAATGAAGGGAGCGGAGGATTCACCCTCAGTCATAACGAGGCAACATCTTTCACTTAAAATAGCCCAATTTACATAAAAGAATTCTATGAGACACACAGTGTAAAAAGCTTTAAAAAAATTCGTGTAGATAAAATCTACTTAAAGTAAAATAAAATATTCAATGCAATATTCACTAAAAACGGCTAGGTTAGAGACAAAGGCATTCTCCTTGCGTGCAAGTTGTATGAAACACAACTGGCAAAAAAAATTTTGTGTGGCTATGGGCTTATCTGAATCTTATTTGAAAACGGACTTGAAGACTTTGCCAATTTAAGCAATTTTATTTAAATATAGCGAAAGAATTTCTTGTTCTACTGCCACTCCAAATATGTTTTTTAATATGAATAGAAATAAAAATAAAATCAAACCAATTGTAGGCACTTAATGGGGGTTTTTAATTTACAGAACTTTCTGTACCGGTCTTTAGTGTTATATGCTATGAAAGTAACGGTATGAATAAATAAATTCGTTAAGACAAATTTTATACTGAGATTCTCGCAAATAAAACTTAAAAATTTCTATCTTGCCAATTTTCTAGCAAAGCTTACTTCAAATAAATTTAAGCGTAATACAAATTTATGTTCTACCCAATGTTTTTACAGCATAAAAAATCGGGTTTTCTATGGTATCTATGTTTTATGTAAGCCTCGACTTCAAGAAGTAGTATTATGAAGAGTTTTTCAATAGAGGCACTACAAAAATAGACCGATAGTGACAGCAAACGACGCCATATTTTCCCCCGCTCTTTTGACCTTTGTCTTTAGTAAGGTTTGCCATTTCATCATGGATAGATATACGATCCAACAACGAGTTGAAATTATTAAAATTTACTACCGAAATTCGGAGTCAATGGACTCAACTTTAAGAGCGCTATGTCCAATTTATGGTCGTCGTCATTTCCGCATCCCGAAAAAATTACGATTTGGTGCGGTTTATGGGCCGGCGGCGTCATTGGGCCGTACTTCTTCCGTGATGATCAAGACCAGCACGTTACTGTGAATGGGAATCGCTACCGATCAATGATAACCGAATATTTTTGGCCCGAATTGGATGATATGGACTTGGGCAATATGTGGTTCCAACAGGACGGCGCCACAAGCCACACAGCGAATGTCACAATCGATTTATTGAAAACCAATTTTGGTGAACGCGTTATCTCAAGAAATGGCAGAGTCAATTGGCCGCTTCGGTCGTGCGATTTGACGCCGGTAGACTATTTCCTGTGGGGCTACGTCAAGTCTATGGTCTATGCCAACAAGCCAGCGACGATTGCAGCAGTATCGGCCGATTTATGCTTGAAAACCGTCGAAAATTGGGTTCAGCGTCTGAACTTCTGCAAGCGTGCCCGTGGTGGAATAAAGAATTTAATTCATATCCCAAACCGTTTTTGTTTTATTTAAAAAAAACTTTTGTGCGTTCCTATTGCTAGACCCATATTTCGTTTGTCAGAAATCTTTTATGTATGTATGTATGAAAAATCTCCTGTCACGGTGTTTGTGGTCGAACTCCTCCGAAACCGGTCTACTGATTTTGATAAAATTTTGCATGAGTTGGAATATTATAGGTCGTAGGAATGAGAATAGGTCGAAGAGTATATTTTATGCTTCGGAGAGGTTTGCCAACTGTTTGAAAATTCAAATTTAATTTAAATATACTCAAATTATGTGCAATATTAAAACACGGGTGTCCAGCCGTTCATCTCGGAAAAAACAACCCTAACTAATTTTTAGAAGGATGCCACCTATTTGCAAAATCGAATTTAATTTGTTTATACGCAAGTTGTATGAAATACTAAAATATGGGTGGCAAATGGTTCGTCTCGGCAAGGAGTAGGTGCATACAATCATATTGGAGAGTGATGCCACCTATTTGAAACGTAAATTTATTATATATTTTTTTTATTATTTTATTTTATAAAATACAAAAATATGAGTATCAAACGGTTCGTTTCGCTGAGGAGAAAATTCATATATTTTGGAGGGGGTTGCCACCTTTTTGAAAAGTCCAGTTAAATTAAAGTATACACTGTTAAAAGTTATGTGAAATATTAGAATATTTGGTGTCAAAAGATTTGTTTCGGCAAGAAGATTCATAGCTAACTATATGAGGGTTGCCACATGTTTGAAAAGTCGAATTTATTTCGATTATACACAAGTTACATAAGTATATGAAGTATAAAAATATAAGTGCCTTTTCGATTCGCTATATTTTAATCCGTTAGGTGGCGCATGAGTCGAGATATGTCGCAAATCCTTATTTATGGTCGCCTATTGATTATATTAAAAATATGGCTTTGCAATAAAATTTTTTTTTTTAAATTAAATGCGCTAAGAGGCCCTTGAGGCGAATTATACAGAAAATCTGCAGATGTGATACGATTTTAATGAAATTAGAAGCGGATAATGGGGTGCTACAAGAACTACTTTTAAGGTGCAGATGCTACTGGAAATTTGTTTATAATCCGACTTAGAAGACATTGAAACATACTGTATACGTATACTGTATTTGCTACAGAAAATATGTGCAAAAATCCACTAGATGGTTTTGTGTTTATGATTTCCAGAAAATCTATACTTATGATTAGAGTAAACTAATTTCAAAATAATATTGCTATTTTATGATTTTGGTAAGGGCTTGAATCTTTCTGTAAATGATCCTTGAAGTAATCCAAAGGCCTTTCCCCTCAGATACATTTAGCTTTAAGTTATTGCAATCCCTCTTCCTTACACGCCCTTGTATGCGCATATTGATTTGTTTCCTTCCTGAACATTCAACGCTTATTATTTCCACTCGAATTTGAGCTATACTCCAATAAACAACAACATAATTTCGTAGTTTGTATGTACCTTAGTTATGTAAGTACCTATGTAATTATTTTCCGTGTGATATGAAGCGTTCGGGCGAGAGAAAGTAGCATATTTACGTCAATTGCATATGTTGAACGATTAGTGTCGAAATCCATGTATTTACAAGGATTTTAGGTAGTTTATTGGAATAAAAAAAACTGACGAGTGAGTTTAAACTTTTTAACAATGAACTAAGCATGTAGAATCTCATGGGGTCAGGAATATAAAGGAAGATAATATATACTGGTAAGTATTTGTTTAAATCTTTTTCACAAATTCTAAGCTTCTGTAGTTTGTTGTGCGAAAAAAATAAATAAACCGCATAGTATTCTACTGTACCTTTTGTGTCCATACATTAGGGTGTCTCAACAATAAAAAGTTGCAATTTTTCCTAGAGAATTATAAAAATTATTAAGTTTTAAGACTTTCGTCAAAATATTTCGAAAAAATACCTTAGTTGACGCGCTTGGCGGCTGCCGTAGCCGAGTGTGTAGCGTATGTGCCTTTTATTCGGTGGGTCCCAGGTTTGAATCCAGCTCGGGGCAAGTAACATCCAAAAATTATAGAAAAAGTTTTTTCTAATAGCGGTCGCCCCTCGGCAGGCAACGGCAAACCTCCGAGTGAATTTCTGCCATGCAAAAAACTTCTCACAAAAACATTCGCCGTTCGGATTCGGCGTAAAACTGTAGGTCCCTCCATTTGTGTTCCAACATCAAGACGCACACCACAAATTGTAGGAGAAGTTCGGCCAAAATTGCTTAAGCGGTTATAGCGCCAATTAAGTAAGTAAGTAAGTTGGATAGCTTTAAAAATGCTTCCAAAAATAAAGTTTCTTATAAATAAAAATATTTTTTTTTTTAATTTTAAAAAAGTTGATGAAACAGTCTAGGTTGGTTAAAGGTCAATGAGGTATAATAGTGAGATTTGGAAAATAAAGTTGAGGCGTTAAAAAATATAACTGGAAATGTCATTCCAATGATAACTCATTAGCAGTGTTACCAGAACTTTTTTGGGAAAAAGGCTAAACAGGCAGAACAGCACGGCTAAAACAGGCAAAATAAAAAGACCCGAAATAGCTTAATCAAAACTTATTTAACACTTAAGTTATAAATCAACAATGCAAATTTTTTATTTGTATTACGATTTCATAACAAGTTTCATACAGTTTTCGCTTATTTATATTGGATTTACAAGCTTCAAAAATAACGTTTTAAGGAGCGAGGTAGTTTTTATTTGTGAAAAATTAATTCATACATTTCTGAAACACAAATTACATTTTTATTATGCGATAAATTTGAAGTGTTCATCATTTGGGCGAGATCTTTTTCAATTGCGAAACCATGAGAAGACTTTTCTTCCTTATTCAAGTCATTATCTAATTCTTAAAGTTCCATTATTCATTATTCATTATTCATTATTCATTATTCATTATTCATTATTCATTATTCATTATTCATTATTCATTATTCATTATTCATTATTCATTATTCATTATTCATTATTCATTATTCATTATTCATTATTCATTATTCATGATTCATTATTCATTATTCATTATTCATTATTCATTATTCATTATTCATTATTCATTATTTCATTATTCATTATTCATTATTTCATTATTCATTATTCATTATTTCATTATTCATTATTCATTATTCATTATTCATTATTCATTATTCATTATTCATTATTCATTATTCATTATTCATTACTCATTATTCATTATTCATTATTCATTATTCAAAACTTAATTTTGGAAGGTAATCTGCAATCCATTCAGCTCGCGAAATTCGTAATATTTTTCTGGTCGCCGTATCAAAATGTAATGAATTTGGAAATTCCGATAGAAAACTAGTATCGATTTTTTTTAATATGGAGGGTAATGCACCCTAATGCATATACATACGTACATATGTATATATGTATGTATTGTTGTATGTAACACTACACACATACACATTCAACTTAAATCTAGCAGCATCCACGTTGTCCGACTTTATAACCAATCACTTTTCGCTTGCCGGTCCCTTATCAAACGTAATTCGAGCTGTCAATTGCAAAACCTCACAGATAAGTCAAATAGGCACAACATCTGAACAAAGTGCAGGTGAATTACACAGGTAGAGGTTACTTTAATCCCGATATTTGTGAATTATTATCTGATTACTTGGTATAAGATTTCGAAGCTTTTTAAAATGCCATTGCGGATTAGAGTAGGTTTAGATGGCAACAGTGCAATAAAAAATATAACTTACTAAAAATAGCTAACTTTGATTAATTTATGGCATAAAGTATCCCATTTTTATTCAAATCTTGCGTTCATATTTTTTGCTAGTTAAATAGCCAAACATAGGAAGCTAAAACGATTCGCCTTTTCTCCATATGAAAATTTTTCTTGCATGTGAACATAATTTGGTTTTCTATGGCAGAAAAAACAAAATTCTACTACTACTTGAAATTTGTTTTAAAATTGAAATGGCTACAAAGAGCACACCGGAAGATTTTCACAAACTTTTGAAATTTGTTGAATTCTTGTGAAACTTGTATCAAGTTTGAAACTTTAATTCATATAATGTATGACATATAATGGTTAATATTTTCCTGAAAAAAGTGCTGGCAAAGATTTTTAAATGAAAAACAGTGTGAATATTGTAGTAAAAATTACTGTTCGAAACTTTTGTCTAAGGTTGCATGTTAACTTATTTCAGTTACTTCAACAACGTTCGCAATTTTATGAACTTTATTATAATAGTTTCCTACTGGTCGTGTAAATAAAATGAACAATATGTGTTTAATAATTTTGATTTCTAGTGTAAATATTAAATAAACAAACTATAATAGAGTGTATAAATTAATAACTAACACAGTCCTACAAAAAAGAATGAAGTCGAAATACCTGGGAAGTGAAGTTTTTTTTCCTTGTAGGTCTTATCGAGTAGAACGAGAATCCAATTTTGGAATTTGTCAAACACCCCCAAAATCTCGACTTAGACTTAAAAAACCGATTTTTCGTGCTTTTGCGCACTTCTTAGCCCATATCTTAGCTAATTAACAACCGATTTTCATTCTAAGAACGGTTTAAGAAAGAAAACTTTTGATAAGATATATAGACGTCTTAATAAAGCTGAAGAAATTTACTTGTTTTTGCACAACAAACTTAAATTTTGCTACCCTTTTTCTTCTTTTTTGACTTTGGCGATATTTTCACATACTATTTTATAAAAACACAAAATGAGTTTTGATTAGATTCAAAGAGTACGTTTAATACCGAGTTCAACGAATGTTTCTTTTAAAAAATCGGCCAAAAAGTGGCTGAGTTATTTTTTTTACTTACTTTTTATAAGAACGAAATTTTTGCAAAAATTTGCTTCTGTTGTTCCCAAGGAAATTATCATTTGATTTTTGAGTTTTTACTCAATTTTGAAGTCTTTATAAATTTCCGTTATACTGAAGTGCACGTGTTGTTTTTTTTTGTTGTGTTTGCGGTTAAATTGGATAAAAATCGTGGTAAAGTAAAACTAAAATGTGCGACAAGCGAAAGAAGTTTTGCTACATTTGTGGCTTATTTACGGATACAAGTCATCGGCGTGATTTTAAAAATAATATTGGTGTTGTAAAAATATATAACAAGATTTTCGAAAGGTTTTATAGTGCGAGTCGCTGATACGAGCCAGAATTTATTTGTGAATATTGCTGCACAACATTAAAAAAATTTAAAGTTCAATTACCTTTCAATTACTTTGCCCTTTTCTGTGCCTATGACTTGGCATCATCAGGCATATCATAAACAAGACGATTGCTATTCTTTCTTAACCCGTTCTTCGAATGAATATCGGTTGTTAATTAGCTAAGATATGAACTAAGAAGTCCGCAAAAGCACGAAAAATCGGTTTTTTAAGGTTAAGTCGAGATTTTGGGGGTGTTTGACAAATTCCAAAATTGGATTCTCGTTCTACTCGATAAGACCTACAAGAAAAATAACATCACTTCCCAGGTTTTTTTGAACTTGAGTTGGAGAAAAGTCGATAGTTACGACCATCGAAGGTTTCGATGAATTAAAAAAAAAAACAAAACATAACTATATGCAATAATTAATCGATGATTTCAATACAGCATCATAGGGTTTTACGCGCTCAACTAATCTGCTATCTAATCTAATCTAATAATCTGCATCCCTAATACTTTTGTACACAATTAGTCTGTTCCAGTACTCCATAATTTATGTAATGAGAAGTCGTTTCTGTACACACATTTATAATAGGTGTATTCGATTCGCCACTTCTCTGCTCGCGATGCCTAAGCTCTGCTCGCGTTCGAATAAATTTATGTGTAAAAGGAATAGCAACGATAGCTAACTAGATTCGGCGATCGCGAGTACTGTGACACCTTATTAAACTGGTCGAACTCGCTACAATTATTGCTGCAGATTTTAGACCAATTTTAATCTGCGCATAAACGACGCACGTGCTTGCACTTTTGGTGCATATTCGTCATTTGTGATGTGCGAACATTATATTGGAAACAAAAACAAAAACTGTGCTGATGACAATTTATGCCAGATGCTTCATCGGTTCGCCACTCGCTAAGGGATGGCGAAACGGATACATCTAATATCTTCCTAACTAAATCTTGGAGTACTGGAAAAGGCTAAATAATGAACATCGTCGCTCTGATAAAAATTGTCAGCCTTATTGGATTTTATTTTACTTATGTACATATATACAAAAATAATGTATGTGGTGAAAAAAATTGTAATTGGCAATGCTCAAGTCATAACTTTTAAACGAAAAATAAAGGATTTATTTTGTAATTTAAAACTTTTAGATTTAAATTATTGGTTTTTTAGGAAAAGATCTTCGTAACTTAATTAAGTTTAATACTATAAAAAATCACTTTACATGCAAGAAATTTTGAACGAAATTTTTACGTTGTTATACTGCAACTTTATTTTATTTTCTTGCGTAGATGCTGCCATATTTAAGTACGTAGTCGTGTGGATTGAACGAAAAAAAAACAAAGGCATACGCATAAAAGTATTTCGAGCATGAATTTCAGGACGAAAATGTTCCACACCGCTCATCAAAATTTACAAAAATCAACTCACGTAAAATTCCGACATTTTTTCTGATTGAAAATTAACCAGGCAACTATGGTCAGGTGTTGGTTTGAATGTATGATTTTTCTTTAATACGTTCGATGTCAGTGTTGCCATCAATTGAAAGTAAAACCAACTATTTTATTTGAAATTTCCTTATACTTCGATGAATTCAAATTTTTACGAACTGATGAACAAATAGAAAGTTGGTAACCACAAATTCTAAGCAGATGGTAAGAAAGACCTGCTGTTATCTATGAAACTATGTTTTATATTAAGAAAAAAATCCAGATTTTGCAATTATAAAGTTGTGTTTTAAGAGTTCTAATTTTAAAATTTTAAATGCTGATTTATAGATAGATTATATAATCCGGCGTCGTGCTTGAAAGCTATTTTGACCAATCTGGAATAGCTTGGCAAAGTTTTTTTAGGATTGCGTACCAAATTATACGTTAAAATTGTTAGTCGTCATTAAGCAGTAGATAGGTAGGTAAAATGGCTGAGATTCTACTACTATTGGAAGGATGTGCATTACCACCAGCCAACAACTCTGCTGAAATGTAATATGTTGGAAGTCTCGATCCAAAAGACCTGCCCTAGATTATCTAGAAAAGTACTTGTTAACGATGTTAAACGAACGCGGGCTACAGCCGGGCGTTTGCATCCGAAATCTACCGTGTCCTTCGCGGCTACATCTCAGCAGCTTCTGTAGTATTCTTTATGCGGAATGCCCACTCGTTCAAATAAAAAGCACAGTGACCCATGTATACTGCAATAGGTTTATGGCCAACGACCCTAGACCTACAAAGAAAACTGCTGGTCCTCTTCTCATTGCAGTCAGGTCAGGTTGTTCGTGATATCCTGCAAGAGGACGGAGCTTTCCACTTTCGCTACGCCCTGTTGAGGTAGAAGATACGAATTTTTCTCGTTACTTTCGAATACTTTATGGCCAGAAACCCAGATGACAGAGATTTCCAGATTGGTGGCTAAAGAGGCAAACAGTTGTTTACAAGCACCGACTGCAGTTGAGCCAATATTTGGTGCCACTAGCGCCTTTATTGCTGCCTGGCTGTCGTGGAAAAATTGGCCGAAAACTTACACCTGGAACACACTGCAGTAATAGGGTAGTTTGATTGACATGGATAGTTCCAAGGATTCCGAGTAGATAGCAGCTCCACTTCCAGAGTTCATCCTATAACCGTCGGTGGTGTATTTTTATGCTCACCCTCTTCCAGGAATTCCTGCTTAGAACACAGCCTTAATTCAGTGCTCAGGTGTTAACTATATATGAAGGTAGTTGATTAAGGATATTACTATGCCCTTGCTGTGTATCCTTCCCGCACTCAGATTCCCTAATTCAAAGAGCTGTCTGCGAAGATGTGCATAGTATATCAAAGTCAATTGGAAGTAGGTTTAAAATGGGATCTAAAGCCGACGTGGGCAGGTGCGACAGATTACCGTCACACCAACATGCGCAGCGTGTTGAACGTTCTGCAGTCCGCTTCCGGTGAGCTTCCCACCAGACTACAAAGCCATAGCTCAGCACCGGTTGCACCACTGCTTGGTACTTCCAAAGTACTATCTTCGGCTTGAGACCCCATTTCTAGACAAACATCGATTTGCAGGCGTAGAAAGCATCACAGGCTTCCCGTACTCGCTCTGAAATGCACTTTTTCCAATTTAATTTACAGTCGATAGCTAGCCTCAAATACTTGGTACTGAAAGATAAACCTGATTGTCTCTCATTTAGGCTTGGAGGTCTGAAAGTAGTAGGTTTGTATTCCCTTGTGAAGAGTAATAGCTCCATCTTAATTTAATTTAACCTGAATTCCTTTTTTTGTCACAAGGCGGCCCCGTAGCCGAGTGTATAGCGTGTGCGCGCTTCATTCGATGCGTCCCGTGTTCAAATCCTGGCCTGGGTAAGTAACATCAAAAAATTATAGAAATATTTTTTCTAATAGCGGTCGTTCCTCAGCAGACAATGGCAAACCTCCGAGTGAATTTCTGTCATGAAAAAAAAAACTTTTCACAAAAAAACATTCGCCGTTCTGAGTCGGCGTAAAACTGTAGGTCCCTCAATTTGTGTTTATAGCGCCAATTAAGTATGTAAGTATTTATTTCTGTCAACCTGCTTTCCATGATTTCGCTAATACGATGATGTGGTTGGAAGTTTCCGTCGTCCCTTATTAAATTTGATTTTGGGACCAACCGGTTTCAGTGTTGTGCCACTTTCTGGGTCTAGTTTTGCCACGAACGAAATAAAATCAAATTTGATAGAAGATGGCGTTCCCAAACACATTATGCTGAAAATAATAAAATAGATATACATGGGCGATTTTAGCACAAAAAAGCGACTACGACTAAATAAATGGCTGACAACTTCCGCTATCTTCATACATTCACCTTGTCTTCGGGATTTTGGGATTTCGGGATTTCTAAATTCAGCAACATCCTTCTCCTTGCAGGCACATCAATTTATGGGCATACAAGCACACATATGTATGTATAAGAAATTGGTTTGTACGCTAGTGTGAAATCAGATGTGTAGAAAATGTTTACTACAAACTGCGGCAACCAATATACTGGCTGTGTTGGTAGCTTTTACGTAGCTGTCCTCAAGTGACAGCAAATTTATTCAAAGCTACTAGCACAACACTCGTTTGCGATGAATAACAGCAACACCTTCAATCAACAGCATTGATGTCGTTGTCATCGACAACATCCTCAACCTCATCATGAGCCGACAATGCCAGCCTGCACACATCTGTAAGTTTAGCAGTGCGCTTTGGGTTTCCAAATCCTCCCACCGTCCCACTTAATAACTGAAACTGATCGCAGTTGACCGGGCATTTTCTCGTTGCCCATACTACTTTGATTGTATCGAACAATAGCTTGGGACTATCGGCTACCACAGAAGTAAAGCAGAAACAGAACTGAAAGGATAAAGGCTATGTCGATATCTTTGAAATGTATCAATGATAATTGGACTTAATAGGAATTAATCGCAAATATAATTCTAAATGAGGTAATTTAAATCTCTAGACCGTAAAGAAATTATTAGGTGGCAAATCTGTGCTGTAAGGCGGATGAGCTGGTAAAGGATGTTTTGGGTTCGGCGGTTCCAAAATTCTCCGAAAATTTCTGGCAAACAAATAGTTGTGGGCGACTGAGAATTAATCTTGTTTAAGTTTCTGTAGTGTTACTGTTGCATCATGATCCGATTCTCGAAAAAAGCAGGCGAATAGGGCATGAAGAACTTTTGTTGAATTAAGGTCCTCTTCGGCTTGTAGGCGTTTGAACCACCGCGGCTAAATTTCTTCAACATTTCTTTACACCAAAAGTAATTATTGGACAATCCCCTAATTATGCGATATCCAGAACAAATCTGCTGGGCGGCCAAATATTCACGAAATATTAAATGTATCTTGAACCCACAAATATCCAATGACGTGCAGCATCGATCTTTTCTAATACAGCAACCGTTTTTGGATGGCCTTCACACAATTCATCCTGCAAAGTTGGAAGATTACGTTCGTGAAATGATAATGCAAAAGCAAAATGTGACATGCGAGCTCTGTTCAATGAATGCAATAAATCACTCTAGCTGTTTAGCTGATTTAAGTTACTACAGCACGGCTGTAAGTTGTGTCAGCTGCATTGGGGGAGTACATAAGAAAAACTAAACTGAATTAAGAAATAAAAAAGTAAGTTAAGAAAATATTGAACTTTCTTTACCAAACGGAATGAATATAATCGATTTTGGTGTGATATATGTAGATGACTAGCGCCGCTTTCGTTCGTTGAGGTTTTGGCACTAAACTACATTGAGCTCTGTCAGCTATTTTTCTCTCCTGAACTGCCCTTAACTTTGTGTGCACTCATTGAGCAGACCTGCCGTGAGACTCAGCCAGGATTGCATGTAAACGATATTGCGTACAAATTTTGTTTAAAAGAAAATTTGTTCCTGTTAGATTGCGCATAATTTGAGAAATGTCAATTAAGAAAAAAGAAGTGCATACCTTTAGTATTTGGTCGCAATACAAATGAGGTTTCAATACTGTCGTTATTTTATTTTTATTTGTTTTCCTTGATTTAATCGTCTTTGTTGTCATCGTCGTTTTTATATTTTTTGTTGTTGTATTTGTACTTGTCCGTCGGCCGTAGCCGAGTGTGTAGCATGTGCGCGCTCCATTCGGTGGTTCCTGGGTTCAAGATCTGACCTGGGCACGTAACATAAAAAATTTTAGAAAAAGTTTTTACTAAGAGCGAACGAAATCCTAAAAAAAACAGCTGATTGGGCCACAGATAAGCTTAAATAAAAAACAACCCCATACGAATTCTTTGTCTTTGAGCCAAACTTTTCATAAAAATGTAATTATTGTTTTTAAACAGCAATGAAATTTATTACATTTTATTTCATTTAGTAACAGTGAAATCACAAAGCAATGCAATCACCCTGATTAGATTTAGATTGCCCCGAACAATCGTCGGGCGAAATTCGTTGCGCGCTTTCATTGTACGTTTCGCCGCTCGCTGGTATTGTTCGTAAGCAATAAGAGCAATCAGCACTCGACATACAATGGCCAACCTGCGAGTGTATTTCTGCCATGAAAAAACTTCGCTCAAAAATCATTTGCTAAATTTGTTGTTGTTTCTTTTGGTTCTTGTAAGGGATTACGCTTTCGATTAGATTAGGTTAGATTATAGCCGCTGTTCTCAGAGACACAAGCCAGTTGTGATACCGTATGAGGATTACCAATTCCGTAACGTAAACGCAGCATATACTTTAGAAGATCTGGGATTTCTATGCATCTAAGATCTTTCAGGCTATCGAAGAATTGTCCACCTAAAATGGAAAGTCTTCGCCATTAGTAAGGCCGTGCGTTTAGCACTAAGTACCGGCCACAATTGCCTGGCAGTTCTACAAGTGATCTCGTTCCGCTATCTGTCATTTGCCACCTTAACTAGTCTGTCGGAAGTAAATAGCTTGCAATTTTGTAAGAGTATACCTATTTCATCAGTTATATCCTCTGTAGGAAGTTTAGTGCCGAATCGCGCGAGTTCATCGGTCTTACCAGTTTCCTTCTATGTCGCAATGGCCTGGAATCCATACCATTTTTGGGTTAAATTACTCAGCCATCTCGTTGAGAGATGTGCGGAATTTTATGGCTACCATGGTCCGGTAGAAGGAAGCTAATGGCGATCCCTAGGTGTTCAGAGTATACGCATCCACCAAAAGTGCCCTCGAGCTTTGAGCCATCTGTGTATACATGGATAGACTCGCCCTTTCCTATAACATCCCAGTTCCACTCTTCCCTTGAGGGTAGGAAGGTCGTGAAAGCTGTAGTGAAAGTAGGAGTCGGCAGTGCATAGTCCACATCCCTAGAAAGCTCTGAGAACCCCGAAAGTATCTAACCGTGGCCGATTGCGACTTGTTTGGCATGCAAGTCTACTGGAAGTAAGTTCAGTAGCGTATGCAGAGATTTGGATGACGTTGTTATCATCGTTATGACTTTAGACGCCTTTGGACTTTATCCTTTGTTTTTTTAAGTTTACCCCATCCTCAAGATCATTCTACCATACTACTATGCCGTAGTGGAGAATCCCCCTAACTACCGTGGTGTAGTGCAAGTTTAATATTTTGTGTTCCATCCCCCAAATTTTTTCCAATTGGTATATTGCTGGAGTATAGCGCTACGGTTGCTTTACGCGCTCTATCGAAAATCTAAAATGTTGAGCCCCCATTTTAGTTTCTTGTCGAATATTACACCTACATATATATTTGGTATCTCCCTTTACTGCGAGGGTCACCCCTGCTAGAGTTAGATATTCGAAATCCGGTGTCTTATATTCCCTAGCGAAGAGCACCAGGTACATCTTTACAGGATTTACTCCCAGTTCTCGCCTCTCTCATAAAAGCCTCGCGTCGCGACTACGTGACGAGGTTTTGTTACATGACGTTGAAAAGTGATTCTCATGCCAAAGTTTTCTCTGAGGCTACTCATTCGGGATTTATTTTTAAGAAGTTAAATATTCGTAATTTAAACGATACTGCTTGCCAAAAATATAGACTCTTTATAAAGAAATATGTAGGATCATAATTATATTACAAAAATTAATTATGACATATGATTTCTGTATACTCGTCTAAATATATATGGGTGATTCCATATTATATTTGTACTCGATGTTGCAAATTTCGATGAGATATTTTTTTAATACTTTTTATTAAAAAAAATATACATATACTTTTTTTATTTCGCTGAAAAGAATTTTTTTTTCGGAACTGTGATTTTTAAAATTTTTTGTTAAGCTTCCTTTTTTCAATGACAGCGCCGTTTTATAGCTCCAATAACTCGAGAACCGTACGTCGTAGAAAATTTAATATTAGTAATAGTTATAGTAAAAGTTATGTTTTTTATTCTACTTTGCAATGCTATATTATAAAAATTTGTTTCAACAATTTTTTGCCATCAATGCCATGGATATTTTATTAGTATTAATAACTAATGGACTTTTCTCAAATTTGGGCAATTTAAATTTTTCTTTTCTTCATTTCAATGAATCTTCGAAAGTCTTCCGAAAAACATATGAAAGATTATGATGGAATCGGAAGTAGATTTTGAGTTACAGAACTTAAAAGAATCTCATGCACGGTCCGCGCACTCAGTCCGAGGGCGTGCGCCGATCAACGAACGTCAATTCACTTCACTATTATCACTCGTCTAGCGCTCGCGTAGTAAATTGATGCTCAAAAATTAAAAAAAAAAAATCAGAATTCCGCCAAACAAATTTTTTGGGCGAAATAAAAATTGCGTGTTAATTTATTTTTGATAAAAATCATAAAAGAAATATCTCATTGAATTTTGCAATATCGACTACAAATCTGATATGGAATAATATCTAGATCATCGTAGTATGCCGACTCAAAGGCTACAAAAATTATTTTCGACTAGCTATGTATGTATGTACATATGTATTTGTATTTAAATATGTAAAAACGTACACTACATTGAAAAGTCCGGCATTCGCATAAACCAAAAGAAACTCGATGGAAACTCCAATACTATGTAGAAGGGCAATGAACGTAAGCCTTTGCCTACAACGAGCATAAGTACATACTTCTTTTTTTTTTTTATTACCACTGTTCGCAAATTCCGCGTTGGTTGTGTGCTCTCTCTCTCTCATTCGCTGCGACGAAACTCACTAATTTCACATTTCCTGGCAGCTTTTCATTTAATTGCTGCCAACTACTTGGGCAAATGCCAAGAAAATTAATTTATTTGTTGCCCTTTTTGGTCACATAAAAAACTATAAAAATGCCAAATGAACAAATGAACAGAATATACCAAATAAATAGCAGTACGAAAGGAGAAAGTGAAAAGTAATTAGGAACTCATTGCGGTGACACTTGGCGCCAAACTCGATGTGCATGCATGTTGATATGTAGACGTATTTATATATTACACACATACATATGTACATACTTAGTATATGCAAGTATGTTTTTTTTTTTTGCTTAAAGTATAGCGAGATAAATGAGCAGTTAATTTGTATCGGCAAATGACCAAGCGAACTGCAGGAATGCAATTCAACTACACACATACATACATAGCTGCATAGGTTTTTATGTGTGATGTGCAATGGCTTCGAGTGTGTGTGTTTGCTACGAAATGCGGTCATGTTGACTTCATTGTATTTCTTCTCCTCATTAATGATGGCAAATAACTGCAATGGCAGACGCGCAGTCCACAGTCCACAAGCTCCTGCAACGCACAACTCAGGGATCGAAGGATATGCCGTCCGTCAGCTGCAACATTCGCACACATAAGAAAAGTTTGATTAACAGCCAGTGGCAGCAAGTACCCAGCTAACAAATTTTCGAAAATCGGTTAGAAAATGGAAACGAATAAACCCGAAACTTAGGTTCGTGAAAGTACAAACAAATTATGGCGATTTTCGGACAAAGTTTGAAGCGCATTTACAATCTTAACGGCATTGCGTTATTGATACTTTTGAAGAGAAATCTCTTTACCGACATGCGAGTGCTTTTTGCATCGCGTAACGAAGGTCGCATCGATATCGCGCCAAGAAGTCAACACGTGACGCTTAAATGAGAAAAACAGAAATGCTTAAATGCCGAGGTAGCGACATATCCTCTCTTTGTCGATTAGACAGCATCCACCCATTCGCTGACGAAGTAAGAGCATTTTATTATTTTTTTTTTTAAGATTTCAGTCATTCTGCCGCTTGTCCGCTTCTTCTGCGGTTCTGCGCTTCTTCTTTTTTTAGAATTTCGCACTATTTTCGGAGTACTAACTACTATGTACTACGACTATTAACGACGCTACTTCCATACCTACGAATACTACTAATTACTACCACTATTTACTACTACTACTACTACTACTACTACTACTAATACTACAAGTAATTACTACTATTATTTTTAATGCTTTCTACTACTCTTTTAACTTATGGTACTACTAATACTTACCACTGTTTTTACTAATTTCTACTTCTTTTTTATCAATTTCTACCTCTATTTTTTCTCATGGTGCTACTAGATACAACTACTATTTGTACTAAATTCTACTCCTGTTTTTATTTATTTCTACCACTATTTTTCCAATCCCACTACTAATTACTAATACTACTTTATTATTTTCTACTACTAATTTACTACGAATTTCTACTACTATTATAATAATTGTACTGCTTACTACTACTACTATTTGTAATAATTTCTGCTACTACTTTTATTAATGCTACTACTAATTACTACTACTACTTTTACTAATACTAATTACAACTTCTACCTTTATTAACTTCTACTTCTCTTTTAACTTATGCTACTGAAAATAATAATTAAGACAACTAATTTCTAGTTCTAAAGTCTAGAAAGAAAGAAGAGATGTGGTGATCTCCGAAATAGAAGCTATCACTTCTACCACTTTGAAAAATTGTTGTTTTCTCATATTATTCCTAATACAAACCTGGCCCCAAGCTCTATAAATTTTACAGATAATTTCTACAACTATTTTACTAATTCTGCTACTAATTACTAATAGTATTTTGCCAATTTCTATTACTACTTTTACTAATGCTACTAGTAATTACTACTACTATTTTTATTAATTTCTACTTCTCTTTTAACTTATGCTACTAATAATAACTGTTTTAACCAATTTCTACTACTATTTTTATTAATTTACACTCCTATTTGTGTTAATGCTTTTACTAATTACGACAACTAATTTCAACTACCATTTTCCTAATTATACTACTAATTACTAATACTATTTTACTCATTTTTACTGCTACTTTTTTACTAATTTCTACTACTGCTATTTTTACTAATGATACTACAAAATACTACTATTTCTACTACCACTACTATTTTCATATTTAACTTTTTATCTTTTAATGAAGTTAGCAAAGAAGTTTCATTTCTGGCTAGCTATTTAGGTGTTATTTAATATGTTTTGTTCACATTTTCGGATATGATTTTCATCCATTTTTGTATAATTTTCTGGATAAGTTTTCTGCCCCTATTCGAAATCGTGTCATACAAGTTGTCTGATACAATTACAATAAAACAAAATATGATTAAACTTTGTACTTTAAATTTACATATTAATGGCATTTGTTATGGTATAATAAATTCTTTCTAAATTATGTTAATAAATGAAAAGCAAATATAGTTCAAATATTTGTAAAACACAATGAAGTCTTTATGGTAACTTGACAGTGGCGGCGCAGTCACAAATTAGCGGTGGAATCCGTCTAGGGGTTCACTTTATGTGAATAAATGAAAAGCAACAATAACTTTCAATATTTAAATACTTACATCACTCGAAACACGATTCGATGAATTGAAGAAAACAAATGGAAAATATTTGGCTTTAATTTGACGTCCTCACGAAGCTGTCATTTGAAAACTAGTGTTGCCAGATTTTATTTGGCCAAAAATAAATAACCCTTTTTACGCTTCCAATTATTGAATGTTCTTTTAAAATAACATGCCCAAAATAAAACTTAATCTTATAATTATCGCAATTATAATTTTGTCATACCCAAATGTGACCTGACACAGTCACATTTAATGCAACCCTGATTTGCGCCATCTGCTTGTGAAATTAACTACCAAACTGCTGTGCAACTAAACAAGCCACGGCGAATTCATATAAGGTGGCAGCGTTCAATGAACTGAAGGTTTGTTCTACCTTCGTCGTGCGTAAAAATGTTACAACTATTTTTTTTGTTAACGTTTTCACTTTTTTTTTACGTTCGAATTAAAAAATTCACGCTTTATTTCTTTTTCTCTGACTTTCCACCCATTTGTCATTTACTCCTCTCAAATGCAGCAAAGGGCACATGGAGTTCTTGTATCTGTAATGACGCTGCCACCTTATAACAATTGTTAATCTCTAACCGCGGTGTGGACTTTGAACTTTGTTTACTATTTTTTTTTTTTAAATTCCGAAAGCTAAATATATGTTTAATGAAATTTTCCCAACGTAATATCTGAAAATTTAAAATGCGTCAACTAAAATCTTTTTTGAAGTAAGTAGCAACATTACTAGTTAAACCAGCCTAGCACTCTGGTTTTCAGATCATTTTTGAATTCAATAAATGTACGCATTGTCCTTAATAAGTACATTTTTTTTTGCTGGTTGGGTATATATTGTACATACACACATACATACATACGTACTTACTATATATAAATATGTAGCAATATTTGCGAGTACGATTGCGAGAAAAGTAGCAATAAAATATATCAAACAGACACATACTATTGCTGCTAGGATTTTTTCGACCTACCTCACATTTCTGGCTCTTTTTTTTTGTTTTTTGTTTATTTCTTATTACTTACAGCGCTGCAGCGGTAGCGAAGGCGAGTCTGGATAAGTGCAGCGTGTCAACACGAACAATGCTGGATTGCCAGCGCAACTTGGCAGCAATCATTTTGCAAATTCTTATCCATTAGCACACTTCGATGGCGATTTTTCTAGGTGACTGATTAAATGTAAGGGTGGGTGGAGCACAGCACTGCCAACCAAACCAGATCGGTGGACATCAGCAATATAAATCACAGTATATTCGGCCATTGCATTTTACAAATGTTGCACGCTGCCGTGGCAGCGTCCTGTTGCTATGTAAATTTATTTGCAAATCGTTAATAAACTTTAACTCGCAGCGTCATTTTGTTGGCCACAATTCTCAATATATTTTCATTAATTTTCTTTTTCTTTCCTTTTCATTCAATTTTTATTTTCTTTTTAATTTTTTTTTAATGAGTCATTAAAAATCAACATTGTTGAATGAGGGCAATCAAAGTCAGTTAGACCGTGAGAATGGGGTGGTTATTGTATGGAAGGGCTGTAAGATTTTTCAAATGCAACTAAATGAAATTGTAGGCCATTTAAGAGAATTCCGCATTCGATTCGTGTTGCAGATATGGGAATAGTGCGCCCAAAAGTATGCGGCATTAGTTGTGTACTATTTCTCATTTGCTTTCTTAGCACAAAATAATTTAGTTTGTTGAAGATATAAGTTTCTGATATCCTTTTGCTCTATAACCGGCAGCAGCTGCATTTTTTAAAGGGTGAAATCTATCGGTGGTAGAATATGAAGGCGGCCACTACAGCATCGCATAAAGGAAGAGCAAATATATAAATCCGTTTTGTCAACGATTTCGGAAAAGCTTGGTTCGATTACGCAGTGGACTCCAACTTCCCATCGAATTATATCACCAGCAAAAATACAAACGAATAAAACTCGAAGTTAACTTAACTCCGATAGAACTACAACTTTCGCTGCAACAGACTAAAGGAAAACCCGGCGGAAGAGATAGGATATCATACTATATGCGACGTAAACTTCCAACTCCTGTAAAAAATTTCCTCTTATTACACTGTGGAACAAATTCAGGTTAGCAAAAGTTAGGTCGATTCTGAGAGTGAGGGATGAAAATAAAGGCTAAACTAGAAGACCCGTATTGCGGCGTTTGTTTATGTTAGTTCCAATTTTTTTTTAATTGACCTTCGAACTTTGCAGTCAAATGCCGTTTTCCAGCATATTGTTTATATGGTTTTTTTGGCTATAACTAGTCGACTAATTGATATTTTTTCAATCTGTTAAAGCCAAATTATTGCTAGAGACCTGAAATTTTTAACGAAATTGATTTAGAAAATTTTTGTAGTGCTTATGAAGCAAAATGTTGGAAATTATTTTTTTTTCATGCTTTTTGAACATATTTTTCACAAAACTAAGTCTTTTTTGCTTTCTGTTTGATCTATAATATGCTTATCAGTTTCTCCAATAAATTTCATTTGAAAAGAAAACAATCGTAATACAAAACTTGCGTTTTCCAGCTTAATATTAATTTACTTCTCATTTCTTATGCACCAATTTATTCAGTGTTGATTATGAAGAAACATTGAAAAGGAAATTATAAAAATATGGAAAAAAATATAATTTTGAAATGTTAGTTATGAAAAGTTTTAAGTAAAAAAGTTAAATAAATTAAATTAATGATTTGGCCAGTTGCTGTTTCCAGGCGGTTGTGGATCAACATCACTGCTCCCTCTAATATCTTGGTCATCGTCATCATCATCCAATTACCATTACCGCACTCTGAATTCGTTCCAGTACCAACATACCGAAGTATTGATCTTCAAACAGATATCAGTACTACAACTGCCGCTGCTTTATCCATGCATTTCTTCTCAGAATACGACGCTGGTGAAGGTACATCCTCTGAAACATCAAAGGACCCAATCCTAGTCACACAAAAGCAATTGAATGCAATTGTTGCAATTTTGTGTTTGACTCAGAAAAAATCAGAACAACTGGCTTCATTTTTGAAAGGAAATAATTTGCTGGCGAAAGGTACCAAAGTAACAGCATATCGAAAGCGCCAAAAATAGTTAGAAAAGTTCTTCAATGTGAATGATGCTAAAAATTTCGCTTATTACAACAATATCGAAAAGTTAATGGAGACGATAGGGTTAACCAATAAAAAATATGATTGGCGTTTATTCATCGATAGCTTAAAAGTTATGCTTTTGCACAAGACGAATAGAATGCCTTCTGTTTCAATTGCGTATAGCACTGGCACTAGTGAAAATTTCGATAATTTGAAACACATTCTGGAAGTAGTCAAATATAACGAACACCAGTGGCGCATTTGCTGCGACCTCAAAATAGTTTCATTGATTACAGGCTTAACAGCATCTGGCCGTCCAAAATATCCGTGTTTTTTGTGCGATTGGGATTAACGATACAGAGAAGGTATTAAAGGAAGAAACCAGTACAAACAGCATAACTAGAATAGTCGCATTGGACGGAAATGGCTTAAAGACAATAGGCTACACGAAAGTCTTGTGCCTGAAATGAAAATTTAGCTGCCGTTGCTCCACATTAAACTTCGCATTGCTTAAAAATTTTTGAAATGTATCGCAAAAAGACCAGCAGTATTCAACCGCTTTCCCAAGACATTTTCCCAAGACTAAGTAACGCCAAAATTCAGGAAGGGGTTGTTAATGGTCCCGACATACGGAAACTAATGAGTCGTCATGATTTTGACCAAGTTCTGACAGACCGAAAATTAAATGCTTGGCTCGCATTGAAAGCAGTCATTAAAGGACTTTTGGGTAAAGAACGCAAAGACAACTACGCTCAATCTGTTGCAAACATGTTGGCAGCTTTCGATGAAATTCGGGTTAATATGTCGTACGAAATTCATCTATTGCATCAGCATCTTGATCAACTCGCTCAACAGTTGCCAACTGAATCTGATGAGCAAGGCGAACGTTATCACCAAACTGCGCTTCCATTTGAAATAAGGTAACTATAGAGTAGGCATATTTTGAATATCTTTGTCAGAGTGCACAATTTAAACATGTTAACGATTGAAAACTATTTTCGTTTCAGGTACAGAGGAAAGAAATATCCAGATGCAATACTCGCTGAAATTTGTTGGTGGTATAAAAACACCTTTGAAGAAGAGGAAAACGAGGAAAAAGAGGAAGAAGGGGAAGACAAAGATGAAAGTCCAGAATATCTGTTGGACGAAATTAACGACCTTTCTGATGATGATGACGACGACCAAGATATTAGAGAGAGCAGTGATGTTGATCAACAGCCGCCTGCTAAACGGCAACTGGCCAAATCATTAATTTAATTTATTTAATTTTTTTACTTAAAACTTTTCATGACTAACATTTCAAAATTATATTTTTTTCCATATTTCTATAATTTCTTTTTAATGTTTCTTCAAAACCAACACTGAAAAAATTGGTGCATAAGATATGAGAAGTAAATTAATATTGAGCTGGAAAACGCAAGTTTTGAATTGTGATTGTTTTCCTTTCAAATGAAATGTATTGAAGAAACAGAGAAGCATATTATAGAACAAACAGAAAGCAAAAAAGACTTAGACATTTTGATTCATAAGCCCTACAAAAATTTCCTAAATCAATTTTGTTAAAAATTATAATTGTTGCACAGGTCTCTAGTAATAATTTGGCTTTAACAGATTGAAAAAATATCAAATAGTCGACGAGTTATAGCAAAAATCCATATAAAAATCGACATTTGACTGCAAAGTTCGAAGGTCGATTAAAAAAAACTTGGAACTAACATAAACGAACGCCGTGATACAGGTCTTCTAATTTAGCCTTCATTTTCATCCCTCACTGTCAGAATCGACCTTACTTTTGCTAACCTGAATTTGTTCCACAGTGTTACTCTACAACAGAATTCTACAAACCGGCAGCTGCCCCCACAACACCTGGATTTCAGTTATCTCTATACTCAAACTTAACGAGCGTGTCGTGTGTAGCCAAAATTCTTGAAAAGGTGATAGCAAAACTCCAAAAATCCCAACCAAGTGGACTTTGAAAAACTTCATGACATTCAAATAGGGCTCGTGCCAATGTCACACCATATTGCGGACTCAATAACAATAAAAAAAAAACAAGTAACAATCCTGGCAACAGATTTTGAAAAGGCTTTTGACCGCATTGACGTCCATGTCGTTCTCTCGAACACCTTATATTCTGCGGAGTTGGATCAAAGTTATTAAAGTTAATAAACTAATAAAGGCCTTCCTCACACGTCATAGATTCCACACTCAAGTAAATGGGGGTTTTTCATCCACATATTCAGTCGAAAATGGTATCCCGCAGGTTTCACCCCTTTGCGTAGCTCTTTTTGTTATAGTTTTTGAACAGCTTAATAAAAAGAAATCCGTGCACAAAAGCTTTGACTTCAGGATATATGCTGGTGATGATTTCTGTTATACAATAAAGTAAAAACAATCCTTTCGAAATTGCTAGAAGATATTAATTCCTGGGTATAACTCTCAGGAGAAATTCTATCATCCCCTGGCATCGTATGCGATTCCAGAAACACTTACAAAGAGCACTGTCTGTACTGTCTCAACGTAACATAATAAAATAATTGACTTTAAAATATCTGCACATTGCCACCAATACATTTGTGGATATAACTACAGCATTAATTCTGTCCAAAATACGCTATGGCATTCCTTATTATAGAGGATGGGCAAATTCTATTCGTAAACTGCTGAACAAACCATATGACTCCGCTGCACGCAGAAGTCTTTGCGCTGTTCCCACATCTTCAATTAAATGTGTCCTTGCCATCCATCCCCGAAAGATATAAAACGGTTATTATTTAGCTCATTCTAAAGCTCTTAACTACAGTTAACAGACCCCTGTTTGATATTTTGTAAAATGATTATAGGCACAAACGCACCTATAAAGTAAAGTCTGCCATTGCATCTCTAATCTAAATTATTTGGGTATCTAAAACCCTCCAACCCGTCCTACATTAAGCCGTCAAACACCCTGGCTTCCATTTTCCACTTTAATTGAATTAAGCTTACATACTTTTCAAAAAAAAATAGCTCTGATACATTTGTACCGTTTTTTCACGAACTAGTCAGCAGGAAAGTTTTGGCCAATAGACCTCAGGCATACACAGATGGTTCCACAGTTGAACACAGCAGGTCGTCTTTTAAACCTCAGTTTTGTTTTTTTTCATCTGAAGCTTTGGCAAATCCGAAGACAGTAACTCACTCATCTAATACTATAGAAAGGTTCGCCATATATTTACAACATCAGTCTAGTTATCTCCGAAATTCGTAACTGACCTTTAACCCTGGATGCAAAAAATTAATTTTTCCATTTTAAGGATAGGCCACTCAAAACTAACACATGAAAATCGCCTTGCATCTACTCGTCGGTGCGGCCTGTCCATATTGCAGAAATAAGCTTAACGTTCTACACGTAATTGATACACCAAATTACTATCCTAATTTCGCTCTACCCAACTTAGCTAACTCCAAAAGAATCACCGTAGATAATGTACTTAAAATATTTAACTTCATAAAAGATGTCGACTTAATCAGTGGCATATAAACAAATAAAAAAAATGTTATATTTTTTACCTGGAAATAAAATAGGAAGTAAAGAACAAAAGCACCATACGCCTATTTAGCTAATGTGTTATATTACGAGTAATTAGTGAAAACAATTGCAGAATACGTACAATTCTCAGAATAAAAAAAAATTAAGGTCAAAGCTAAAATAAAGCATATTTTTAAATCAAAATTCCTCTTCAATCCATGGATCAAGTTTTAGAATATTGATGCCAGTTGATAGGAAATTTCATGATTTTTAATTCAATCTGTGTGTATTACTTATATGTAACTGGTAAAATTTTTTCTGAAACCGAATTTATGTAAAAAAAAATTAAAAAATTTTATAAAAGCTTTATTTTTTAACTCACTTAATAAAGTACATTTGAAAACTCAATATTTAAATAGTAAATTTTTTCCCCCCCCTAAATTCTTTTATTTACAATCTGTCTCTACTCAGGACAAATTAAACAGGCTTACGTTTGATATACATTATGTTATCAATAGTCCTCACTATAAAAAGTATTTCAATGAAATAATCCTGGGCAGTCCAACACAAGCTACACTATCCACAGTATTTTTAGGCAGAACTCCTTTCTGCGTAAAAAGCCTTCTGCCGCGATAATAATAAAAATAGCGGTATATACCAAGAAGTTTAGTTCACTTTTAGTAATTATAATATCGTTATTTTGCTTCAAGGGCTTCAAGTTAACTTTTGTAACGATCAACTTTGAGAAATGGTGAGCCGATAATATAGAAATATATATATCAAATTTAAGCCTGTTTTATACTCTTTTCTTCTCAGATATCTTTGTACACTCTAAATAAGGTGATTTCCAAAAAAAAATGGAATAAATAAAAATATATAAATAAATAAACTTTCCAAAATTTAGAACACAAATTTATAAGAAATTAAAGGAATTTCTATTGTCTATCGAATGGCGCAAACTAATCCGTTTGTTAGTTTGTGAGATATTTCGATTTAAAAAATGCTTAGTTTGACCTTTTGACCTTCAATCAAGTAAAACTTGTATGGGGTTAGAGATAATATTTTTCACGTTTTTGAGCATTCAGACACAAAGTTGCCTCGTGAAGTCGCGACACGATACTTTTGTGACAGAAAACAATCACATGTACTGTTAGGTCAAAAAATAGGGACGCGATACTTTCAGCAATTTTCACTATTTATCTTTTGTTTAGTTTACTTTTAATATTTTCTTATAAAAGTCTAGCTCAATATATAATAAATAAACTTTGTTGAAAAATCGAGAAAATTCGAAGTTTTTAATGCGAATTTTTATAAAAATTCTAGTTATGCAGTAGTATAGCTCATTAAACTGTATATAGTAAAATGCAAATTCAAAGTAGCTTAACATTTCCGTTTATTTTTTACAATTCGTTTTGTCACACTTTTTCTTCCATACAAAAAAAATTCCAAACGTACTTTGTATGAAAGAAAATGAGTGGTACTGCCATAAAATATGTATTATGCAAATTCAAGTTTAAGCTTTTAATGAAATTTTGTTGAATTCCCCTATTTTTTCTGAAAAGTTGTAAATATGGATTTATACGGCTTTTGTTATACAATTAGCTAGAATTTTATACAAAATTAACAAACGAAAGAAGAATAGCTGAAACCAGTTAAAACTGTACGTTCCCACGACTGTCGGTTCTACGACACCGGAACGACCCGGATTTATTTCCGGCCAAGGACTGTCACTTCAGCAGCATTCCCCAAAATTTTATGGAGAATGTTTTATGCTGTTACAGCAACAACAGCAAAACTGTAAATACATATGACCATTTGGACACTAGTTCTCGATAATTTCGGGGCCTGTTATTTCGGGGCCACTTTTCATTTCATATCATTTTGTTTTTTGCATGATTTTTATTTTTAATTAAATTTTGTAAAGTTGCTTAATTTTTCAGTTTCACGAAGATCTTGAAACACCTACATAGCATCACCCTTACCTTTAAAGGTTGGAGGCATATTGGCATTTACCTTTAAATTAAATAGCTACATGCTGTTATGACTGCCCTCCCTATAACTTACCATCAACTACTTTCATTTAAAATATATTTATCCGATATATATTGACAATATTCCTCCCGTTACAACCCATATGACATATCGACAACGGCTCCAGCTCTCCTGGTACCCACTTTCACATCCGCTCGCTGTATTATTGCCACTTAACTCAGACTGCGCCGACTGACCGGCACTAAAAGGTAAACGGAATTCGTTGTAACGGAAATACCACAAAACGTTTGCATTCCAGTGTGCAGGAAGAAAACAAAGAACAAAAAATTAAACAACAGCAAGCAAGAGAAAAGGTACTATTGAAACAACGGTACAAAGGAAAAAATTCAGCGAAAATTTTAATTGGTTCATTTTTGCCAATTTGTAAAAATGTTGCCAACATGGCAACCACTTTCAGTGAACGAATAAAATCAAAATAAAACATTTACACAATTTTTGCTGCCCCCTATTTTAACGGTATGTAAAGTATTTGCTTTTCCGTGGCGAAATTTCATTTACTTATGTAAATCAATTCGATTGGGGGTTATAGAAATTTAAAATTAAATTTAAATTGCAATTAAAAATCAATCTTAGTGTGATTGTAGCCTTTAAGCTCATTAACTGTACTGCAGTGATTTTCAACACTTATTGACAAGTTTCAACACTTCATTTATTTCTGATAAATTTTTAGTTGTTTTTTTTTTTTTATAAAAACGCAGGTCATTTCTTCAATAAAAGCCGTGTAAATTCAAGCCTTTCACTTTGTGTAAATTTTAAAATGTTTCCATTTTTTCGATCAGAATTTTTAAAAAATTTTTGCGAATGTCCATTAAATTTTAGTGGAATAAAGTGAAAGTTTGCAGAGGCTCAAAAATCTCATAACTCTTTTCCGAATGCGCGAGTTTTTTAAGTAAAACTTCTTTAGCGGCAGTATTTTTTTACATCGGGACCGATTCAAGACCTTTCAGTAGTTCGAGACTGGTTCACCCCAACAACTTCTGCTACTACTAGTACTAATTACTACTATTACTACTATTTAGTACTCCTATCTACTACTACTGCTAACTGTCACTCCTAATGAATACTACTACCACTACTTATTACTACTATTATTTTAATGTATGCTACTACTAGCTACCACTACTCTTTTTAATAATCTCTACTACTATTTTTATTGATTTCTACTACTATTCTTACTAATGCTAGTACTAATTACTACTACTATTTTTATTGCTTTCTACCACTATTCTGACAAACGGTACTACTTATTAATACTACTATTTTGACTTTGTTCTACTACGATTTTTATTAATTGCTAGTACTATTTTTAATTATGCTACTACTAATTGCTAGTACTATTTTTGCTCATTTTACCACTATTTTTACTAGTTTCTACCCCTATTTTGACTAATGGTACTACCTATTACTACCACTATCTCGACCTTGTTATACTACTATTTTTGTTTTTTCTACTACAATGTTTACTTTTGCTACTACTAATCATTACTACCATTTTTATTAATTCTACTACCATTTTTACAAATTTCTACTATTACTTCCACTCATTTCCAGAACTACTTTTACTTATACTACTACTAATTACTCCTACTATTTTTACTATTTTCCACTACTACTTTTCTTAATACTACTACATATTAGTAATTATTTTTTCTAATTTCTACTACTATTTTTAATAACTTCTACTACTATTTTTACTAATTTTAACTACTATTTTCACTCATACCAAATGTAAAAAACACTATAAAGAATGTTTCATTAAACTCTCCCCCATATTTAATTCCATATATCTTTGGAGAGTCGGCAGAGAGGGTTTGCAAAGGTGCTCGCGTGTTTTTTTTACACTGAAATTGAATAAGCTATAAAACTGCATATCTAAAAATACTGATTAAAAAGTTTGAATTTTTTGAGAATTTTTAAAATTTGCACAAGTTTGAAGATTGAATTTATATGGGTTTTATTGTAAAATGCACAATATTTTTATAGTGAAACGTAAAAGGCATAGCAATGATAAGCTGCAAAAATTCCGTAAATGTCTTATTTCGGTTTTATTATTTCACAAAAAGTGGTTGCCACGTTGGCAATATTTTTTTGCAAATTGGCAAAAATAAACCAATAAAAGTTTTCGTTGCATTCATTCCTTTGTATTCTTATTTCACTAACACCTTTTCATGGCGAGCAAAACAAGCCAGCGTTTTGGGGCAGCACCTTTAGGTTGCCATTTTATTTCGGGTCGCTTCATATTTAGTGATAAAGACACGAAACCGAAGGTATTCCATATATAAAGAAAATTCGTTTGTGATATTTACAATTTTGCGGAAATAATTGATGTACTTAGATTCTTTCAGAGTTTAGCTTTTTATTAAGACTTATAAAGTTTCCGATGGAAATGAAGAATTCGAAGAAGCAAACTACTCCAGCAATTGTGTGGGGACAAATGCATTGCATTACGTTTGATGGACCGCGTATATACATGGCGTATGAGTAATATAATTTCTTGCGCAAATTTTCTCAAAAAAAAACATAAACGAATTAAAATAGTAGTGCAGTGTAGTGTGTCAGATTGTCTGATAATCTTCTCACATCCATAGCGGAAGTTTTATTGTGTCTGCAATATTGTGGACGATTTTCAATATATTATAGATTCCGTAAATTGTTTGCGAACTTTAAGGTTCATGCCGCCATTTGGAAAATTGCAATTTTGAAAATTGATTTTTAGGTATATTCTGTAACATATAAAAAAAACCCAGCACTTCGACTTTAACAAAAGTGTCTCAAGTTTTTGCGTATCTTTAAAAGAACGCCCCTACCAAAGTGGGTGGCTGCAAAAGCTTTTCAAGACGTTGAGTTAAAAAAGCTTTTAACACTTATGCCGGTATTCTATAATTCGATCAAAATTTTCAGATAAGATACATAAGTAAATGTAAACAAATAGTTATGAAAATTATTATGCTACTTTTATTTTCGCGTTTGTTCAATACTTTTTTCAATTTATTTGTTTTGTGACCTGCTCTGGACCAGCTGATAAATTAGTGACTTGATTTTGAGACTAGAGACTTGAGACGGCTTACTGGATACCGAATAGTCACAAAATCAATGAAACCACCTAAAAGTCTCAATCGGTGACTAGAGACTGCTAACAAAATACCTGCATAACTCAAAACATTCAATAAATTAATGTAGGTTATTTCTGAAATGTGGATAGCGATCAATTTGAAATTAGCGAACATTTTTACAGGAAATATTTATTCTAGTAGAATGTATCTCTTTACGTGGTGCTGTTATTCAAAAGATAACTTTCAAAGCCTTGGCACTTTGAGACGAATCAGCTATATATTAAGCTTAATCATGTATATGGATTAGTGTATTAAAAGAGCTCAAAAGAAAGTCCGTAAGAATATATGAATCTTCTGTTAACATTCTTCAGAAACAGCTGCTTTCGCTGTGAATCCACCTCACGAACTTTATTTAATATTAGGAGTAATAAACTCCTTGCATTTACGAGGGTTGCCTTTTATATTTTGCGCCTTCGCAACAATACAGGTGATTAGCTGGAATTAGATATTTTGGTGTTGAATCACCACACTTAGCCACTGTGAAACGATGGTACAACGAACGGTCGTCCAAAAACGGTGGTTGTGCCAGAAACAGTCGATGATAATACAAGATCGTCATGTGACATATCGCGAGATAGAGGCATCCTTGGCCATTAGTGGGACCAGCATAGATTCAATATTGCATGAATATTTGGTCGTAAAGAAGATTTGTTCTCGTTGGATGCCGCATAATTTGACAATTGCCCAAAAAAGGACTCGTATCGATTGGTGTAAAGAAATGTTAAAGAAATTTAGCCGCGGTGGATCAAAGCACGTCTATGACATCATAACAGGTGACGAATCTTGGATCTATGCATATGAGCCGGAAACAATGCAGCTATCGACTGTATGGGTGTTCCAAGACGAGCCTAATCCAACAAAAGTTGTCGCGCAAGAAGCAACTCAAAGCAAATGGTCGCCTGTTTTTTCGGATAATCTTAAAATGGTCAATTATGAGTGGTATACAACCATTTGTTTGCCAAAAGTTTTTGGAGAATTAAGGAAAAGCAACCGCCGAAGACAAATCATTCTTCACCAAGACAATGCGAGCTCTCACATATCGATTCACACAAGAGAGTTTTTGAGTACTCAAAAGGTCGAATTGATGGGTCATCCGCCTTACAGCACTGATTTGGCACTTAATGATTTCTTTTTATTGCCGAACATAAAAAAAAAGCGAGGTCAACGTTTTTCAACGTCTGAAGGAGCTATAGAGGCCTTCAAACAGCTCGTTTTAGAGGTATCCTCTTCTGAGTGGCAAAAAAGGCTTTGCAAATTGTTTCAAGCGAATGCAGAAGTGTATTGACTTGGATAGAGAATATTTTGAAAAACAATAAAACTATTTTCCTTAATATTTGACTGTGTTTTCATTATAAGGCGCAAAATATAAAAGGCAACCTTCGTATAACCGCAAGTTACAAAACTTCTATTTCATAGCAGAGGTGTAGGTAGTTTAACAAATGCACGGGTATATTTACACGGTAATTACTGCAAATTATTTCTGAACAAAATGTGCTCATGAATGTCTAAACTTTGTTGAAGTTCTAAGTTAAGGAAGTTGTACTTGCAGGTATACTAATCTAAATCCCAGCTATGAAAAATGCGACAAAAAATTCAAGGTTAACTATTTAGGATTAGGGATACCCGTAACGCTGAAAGTCCATGCTGCATTCATATATTTGGCAAATACAGTCTGGGAAAATGCTCAACAGAAACGTCAATCATTGAGAATACGAAAAGCACTTGTTTCTTGTGGATATAATGGCCTTCATATTTTATTTAAAAAAATGGAATTATTTTTGTATTTAAAAAAACATATTTATTTTTGATAGTTATATAATAAAATATATTGTCTTTAAAATGAAATATCAATAATTTTGTTTACATACTCACTGACTTTTCATTTTTTTTAAAGCATAAAGCTCATACAGTTCATCGTTCTATCGTCTCAGACATTCACCATCGCAAAGACGTCGAGGTCCAGAGATTTTTCATAGAATCCATTTCTCCAACACTCCTAGGGCCGTCTCATACGATGTTGCCAGTGCCCTACAAAAGCACGGACATGATGAGGGATTTATAGAGCGTGGTTTTCGTTCGTCGAGAGAGGGATTTACTGCGCGATTGCCTACTCAGCCCAAAGTAGCACGTGTTGGCAAGAAAGATTCTTCGTTGTCTTTCGAGGCTGAAGTAAACAAACTATTCTACTTTGTCAAAATTATAACGGTTAACAGTAACGCGGAACCCAAGACGTGAATGCGCTTATTGCTTATTTAATGAAAATAGGTACTTCGTTTTGTCCTTGTTCAGATCCATTCACATTCACATATCTATTCAGCTTGGAAAAAGCAAACCTAATGGCGCACATGTTGAGGTCAATGGTGCCGATGTCATCAACTTCTGCCAGCAGCAGAATGCCTATAAAATGTGGTATCTGACCGGTATCGATTTAAATTTTTCAACTTAATGTTAGAAAAGTCACCCGGTAGGGAGTCATCCTGTCTGACGCCGTTGGGCATCAACTAGCTCGGCTCCTTCCCAATTCCGACGGCACTGGTGGTGTTGCTTAACAATGCACCGTCGAAATCTGACTTAAAGTCGACAGTTAAATGGATGGTGTGTGTCGATCTTCTACTCACGGGTCCTTTCGACTATTTGGCGCATCGTGAATGTCTGCTCATTGGTAGATTTGCCGTGTTTTAAGTCACACTATTAAGGTCCGATCAGTTTGGTCATATTTGGCTTTATTCTTTCGCACAATACGCTCAATAGAACGGCGCATATTGCAGATTCGGCAGAGCACACTTAAAAAGTTGTACGCACCTTGCTGTCACTTCGCTATTCATTCCTGAATAGCTCAGTTCGAAGTCCGTCAGCGTCAGCGGCTTTGTTGTTCCTTAGCCGCGTTATTGATATCCGAACTTAATCGCGGTCCGGTGACGGAATGTAAATGCCGTCATCAGCGATTGGGATTCTGGATCCTCATCTTCTCCTGCGACGCTTTCACTCTCACCATTTAGCAAAGTGGAGAAATGTTCCCTCCACAATTTGAGTGTGCTTTGGACATCAGTCACCAGGTCAACGTTCTTGTTCTTACAAAAATTTGCCCCGGCCTTAAAACCTGACGTAAGTCGCCGCACCCAAACAAATCGCATGACGCTCGATCGTTGCGTGGCCCTGTAGACAACATCTTTCTTTTCTGCAGAGTTGCGACATTTCTCATCGTACCAGTTGTTTTTTCGGCTCGCTGCAATCCAAGAACTTACTCAGCAGCGGTACGTCGAGAGTGAGAAATGTGCGCCTAATGCTCGGGAATTCCTGTTTTGATAGTCAAGTGCGAAGCTTGAGGAGATGACAATGCTTGGCAATAAAGTTTCTATTAAATTCTTTCATTGAAAACTAACTTCTATTTTACAAATACTAAACACAGTTAATTTTCATTTCCAAACCCACACTATTTCAAGTACATTTTCTCACAAACAATAACAATAGAGTACGGAACTTGTAAATAAAATTCATAGTGCAGATTTATAATTGAAACAGCTTTGTATATGTAGACTGGATATAAGTTGACCTGCTAACAAAAAATAAACACGCGTAAGTGCACGAACCAGAAGTAAAACTTCTGTGAAATTAAAAAAGGAGAAATAGTGGTAGAAATTAGTAGTAGCATTAGTGAAAATAATGGTAGAATTTATTGAAAATGTAACAAAATAGTGGTACAAATTAGTAGCAGCTGTACTATAAATAGTGGTAGAAATTAGTATGAATAGTGGTAGAAATGAGTAGTAGCATTAGTAAAAATAGTGGTAGAATTTAGTATAACTAGTGGTAGAAATTAATAAAATTTGTGGTAGAAACTGGTAAAAATAGTGATAGAAACTGGTAAAAAAAAATAGTGGTACACAGAAGTAAAATAGTGGTAGAAATTAGTAAAAAATAGTGGTAGAAATTAGTAAAAATAGTGGTAGAAATTATTAAAAACAGTGGTAAAAATTAGTAAAAAGAGTAGTAGAAATTAGTAAAACTAGTGGTAGAAATTAGTAAAAATAGAGGTAGAAATTAGTAAAACTAGTGGTAGAAATTAGTAAAAAGAGTGGTAGAAATTAATTCTCCTTCCGTCCGACTGCCCCACCACGCGCGCCATCCCCTCCCTTTTCCTGTCGCTTTTTCGTTTCATTCGATATTGGAATTACACCCCAACGAGCGCAAAGAAGTTTCACTTCAAAAAGAATGTAGATAAATATTAAAATTTAAAGTGAAATAATCCGCTTCCTGCTTCCTTACGCTCCATTCACATTTTCTTTATTGCAAATTCTGCTTAAAACAAATCGTATAAGGAAATATTCTTATATCAACAATTTTGTTGCTTGACAAATAATCACAAATTAACTTCAACTACTACAGAAGCATCAAGAATAACAATACAAAGCTGAATAATCAAAGCGAACTTTAATAAAGCAGCGGAAAAAGTCATGAGAAAATCTGCCGCCAGTACTTCCACTGAATTATCCAACCATCCCCAATCGTAAAACGAATGCGAACGAACACGAGCAGAGAGTGCAAATGCAAAAGAAAATGGAAAAGGGAGAAAAATTGAAAATTCTTAAATAAACGACACTCAACAATAAAAAAAAACATGCAATAAATATATTCGCATGCGTGAAATTGTTTGTGGGTGTGCGAAAAAATTTCTTTGGATGTGCGAATATGATGTAAATTCATCTGCACATTTCCACTGACAGACAATCGTGCAGATGAGCGGAAGGAGATTTGAAGGAATAGAAACGAATACTGTTAGTAAAGCGAAATCTACAATTTACTTGACGGGCGCCAACATGCGAGACGAACAGGCAAAATAACAACTAAAAACCAACAAGCACACCGCCAATAACCAAGCAACCAACCAACCAACCAACCGCCTTTACAACAAGCTTTTAGCAAAATTTTAAATACCACAAAAAACCAGCAGCAGCTATCAACAAAAGAATAAAAGAACCGCGAAATGAGAAAGCAAACGAAAAGGAATTGTGTTTGTGGCACAAAGCAACGTTTGCATTCAGTTGTCACTATCAGCACCGGCAGCAAAAAAAAAAACAACAAACGAAAAAAAAGCATGGGAGTGGACCGGCGGCAGAGGCTTTGCGTCGCATAGCAGACACCGTTGGGATTGATAAAATCATCATTTACCTAAGCATGGATTTCGGCGGCGTTGCTAGGAGCGGGGGCTGGTGGTGGCGAGTGGCGAGTTGGGTTGGTTTGGGTGGTAACGACAATTCCAACTCAATAGCCCAATCATTCAATCTCGCTCAGCTGAAAAGTGCGCTTCTTTTTTTTTTTTTTTGACAATTCGAAGTTCAGCTGCCACTGAAGTCAAAATAGAAGGTAAAAAAGGTAGCTTTGTACGAAAGCTAAGTGGGTAGCTGCATGAGCCATGTTATTCTTAAATTTTGATTTTTTTTCTCAGCTTTCCTTTAGACTTTAATGATTTTTATGCGATATACCCTCTACATAAATATTTGAATGTGTTTGCTACTTTAAAGTATCAAAGTATTCCCCCGAGCATTTCAGTGCCACATAATTCCTATTAGAAAAGAATCCAACGTGGAATCAGAGGAAATTTGTACAGAGAATTTTAATATCTATATCTTAAAGAAAATTCTAAGAGCGCTAAGCAGTTCAGTTGCCTTAACAGTTGCAATTCAATTTTATTTCTATTCTATATTTTTAACACCGAAATTCCTGAAAAATAAGGAAGACTTTAACTGCCTTATAAATTGAAAATTTCTATGCAAATGTCACTTTATAAAGATCTTAAAATCGATTTTATAGAAATAAAAGTTCTTTAGCAGCATGAGAGTGATTTCTTCGCGTCACCACATGACGTAATTAGTAATTTTTAATACTATTATTAAAAATTTCTACTACTATTTTTACTAACGCTTCTACTAATTACTTGTAGGTACTATTTTCACTGCTTCTAGTATAATTTTCCATTTCTACTACTATTTTTACTTAGTTTACTGCTAATTACTACTACTAGATTTACTAATTTCTAATACTATTTTTACTAATTTTTACTACTATATTTACTAATTCTGCAACTAATTACTACTACTAGAATTACTAAGTTCTCCTACTATTTTTATTTATGCTACAACTAATTAGCCTATCTATTTTTAATGATTTATACTACTAATTAACACTTTTTTACTTTTACTTTTTTAATAAGTCTACTACCAACCACTACTACTATTTTTACTTAAGCTTAAACTAATTACTACTACAAGTTTTACCAATTTATACAGCTTATTTTACTTATGCTGCTACTAATTACTACTGCGGTTTTCTACTACCTTTACTTATGCTACTATTAATGACTACTACTATTATTACTAATTTCTGCTAATATTTTTACTAATGCTACTACTAATTACTAGTACTATCTTTAATAATTTCTACTACTATATTTTACTTATGCTACTACAAATAGTACTACTACTAATTATTGCTCTATTTTTAGTGATTTCTACTACCAACCAACTACTACTACTATTTTTACTCATGCTACAACTAATTAGTTCTTATTAATTACGACAATAATTTTTAATAATTTCTACTACTGTTTTTACTTATGCAGCTACTAATTACTACTGCTGTTTTTATTTATTTTTTCTACTACTTTTACCTATGCTACAACTTATTACTATTACTAATTTCTACTACTGTTTTTACTAATGCTACTACTAATTACCACTTCTGTTTTTACTGATTTTTACTACTATTTTTATTAATGCCACTACCAAGTACTACTAGCTACTATAACTACCACTACCACAACTATTACTACTACTACTACTCACTAGTAGTTAGTTAGGAATTACCACTACTACTCCATCTTTAACTCTCTCTCTGTCTCTTTATGAACTCGGCAAAGTAGTTTTACTTCTGGCTCGCGCTTTAAGTTGTACGGAATTTTGTTTCGAACGCTCAATACCACATCTTCTTGTCTCACCACACCCAAAGAGCATTATTAAATTTTTGAAAAAGCATAATTAATTGACAACAGTTTTTCAAATCGATTATCGTTTGGAATTAAAACGACGCGAAAACTATTTTTAAATCAAAGAATTCGAACTCTCTCGGAATCAAACCCACCAAAACTAGAAAAGTGTCCTGTGACCAGAAATCATATGGATCAAATCAGATTCTAATATCGATCGGCCTAAGAGTGTCCATTCTTGGAACTTTCGGTGATTTCTGCCAAGAATGATAAAATACAAGATTGCGCCCATCAGGGTATTTGTGAGAGTACTTTTTGTGTGACGAACCATTGGTGCAACGGCTGGTGAAAAATCCAAAATGACGAACACGAACTCAGTGCCCATCTAATATAATAAGTGAAGTAATGCGCACGATCCTGTGCTATATCGAAAATAACGTAATATGGCAATATTTTTTTTTTTAGAATTTTCCTGAAAGTAAGTAGCAAGATTAAAGAAAATTATCAGAATTTAATGAAACGACAAGAAAGCCATATGTTTCATATGGTTTTGCCTTGTAGTTGGAGGTAGTATTTAAATGTAAATTCAGTAAAATGCATATGCTTTGAATATTTTATTCTTAAAAGGAAGAAAACCTGCAATAATCTGCGGAGATTTCTACAGTTATTCTTTTGAAACATTCCCCAAAACTAAAAGGGGGAAGTGAAGCTGGGTTGTTACGGTATCGTAGAACCGACTGTAGCGAGCGTCATACCGTCCATATCAGATCGGTTATCGTTTTGACTCGTAAATTTTCCCGAGTTAATTTTTTTGTTGTTGCTTTTGACACATTCCACTATACTTCGACGTGTTGTTTTGAACTTGGTACAAACGAATGAGTCCAATGCTATTATCTTCGTGTTCACCGTTCGCTATTTAGAGATAGTAATGCATTTAAAAAAAACTTCCGTTATTTAGAGTGTTCTTTATATAAACATTTGGTATTCTTTATGATTACTATTCTTCGTTAACAATTGCACCAATGTAATGTCAACACATTGCTGACTCTGTCAAATTTACCTAGAGCCAAATAAAGGTTCATGGTGGGTGAAATATCTGTATGTTCTCAGTCGTGGGTTTTTGGTAACAAAACATAAACTATCTATAGTGTTGGATAGCATTCGAAAAATAAAACCAAAATAAAACTATCGGTAATTGTCCATCACTAAAAAATAGCCAAGCATTTAAAATATCCAATAACAAGACGTACGCCAAGAGCAGCTTTAGTTAAAACATTTTGAAAAATGGTATCCGTGTCCCAGTTAAGAGAGTGTCCACCCGAGACATGCGAAATTTCTATAAAAAGTACACCAAAACAAAGAATGATAGAAAACAAGATTTCGCCTTCCACGCTGAGAGCAACTGATAGTGACGTAATAATAGCTAGAGAAGGAGAGAGCAAAGAAAAAAATCTAAAAAAATGTAGAGGATATGAGCAGTAGTAGCGGACAAACGGCAGAATGAGTGAAAAGTTTTTTTCGTATTTAGTTATTTATTTATTTTATTTCTTCGTATTGTATGTGTAAAATGTTTTTATTTCGTCAGCGAATAAATGGACAAGGAGAGGTTGGCGGAAAGCGCAATCACGTATTCTATCGTTCTGGTACCAAAACCCATGTTCTAGAAAAGGAGTTCGCGTAAGAGGGTATCCGGTTAATAGAGGTGTCCGTTAAGAGAGTTTTGTGAAGCACAAATAATTGTTATTACATAAATCTATCAAATAAAATTAAATAAAAGTTATTACCAATTTGGTAAAACTTGTATTGAGTCATTTGAGAGTGGAAATCTTTTATGGATGTTTTACTATCAGAAGGTAAATGTCTACGCATTTAAGCGTGAAACTTACTTAAGCGAGATATATAGATGAATTCTGCGAAGGGCGTTCATCAGCAATCAGAATTGCTCGTGAATGCGGGAAACGGGCATCAAAACGGGAATCGGTCCTTTTAGGCAATAATTATCTTAGTTTTCTCGCTTTGATTGGTATATCGCTAAACAAAAACCCGATTTATATGCAATTTGATTTTCGGTCGTTTATTGCTGCAAAAACATGGAAACGGAATTCTCGTTAGATGTCGCTGTATGAGAAATAAAGCTTTTGCTAGACAACAGTCGTATTTAAATCCTCACATCTTGCAAAAAGAAGCAGGCTGTGTCAGAGACACGGCCATTAAGTTTAACGTAGAATACGCCATCCGATAAGACAGAAAACATATGTAACAATAAATGATAAATAATACAAGCAAATGAATTTCTTTATTTGATAGTTACTTTGGATGATATACATAAGCTTATGATAGGAAAAATAGGATAAAAATGTTTTTAAATTATCAATTAAATTTCTCGCAAAAACGAAGTCAATGGCTGTTATCAATAGTAAAGATAAATGATAAATAACATACGCGAATCAATTTTATTATTTTTTTTGCAGTGCTTGGCAGCATTTTCTCTTCTTTTACTCTACTTTAACTTGCCCGCCTAAAATTATGCAATACAAAGAAATGGCTGCAATGGAGTCCTGACAACGATTAGCTTACAGCCAACAACGTCTCGTTGGGACGATTTTCCCTTTTGAATACCGGCAGACCGCAACAAGTATCCTTGAGTTAAATATAAGCGTTTTGAACTTCAAAAACTGACATGTTCAAATGAAAATATATTTTGGTCTTAAAAGCTAATAAACATCGGAAGTTTACTTTTGCGCCACCTTGTAATATTTGGAAAATCAATAAAACATTTTTTTGTAATAAAATGTTTTCTATGTTTTCGTATATGAGATAACTTGCAAGCTTCTAATGTTAGACCACTTAGGTCTGCAAAAATTGTACGCTCCATCAGTCAATCAAGTGTCCACGTTTGTAATTCAAGCAAAATGGAGAATTTGCTATATTTTCAAATGTCTGCCACTTCATCTGTAAAAAATCAGAGTTCAATACTCTCAGCAAAGCCACTATAGATATGTGGATCTGAGTTCCTCTGCACTTTACTTTCTTTGTAGCAACACAGCACAGCAACTACAGCTAAAGCTAGCAACTGTGGCAATACTACACAAATAAATCAAGTAATCGATGATTCTACTTTACTTGCATTCTATTTTTATTTATTTCTTATTTCAAGTAATGTGAGACTTTTCTTTGTTTGTTTTTTTTTTGTGCTTCCTTTTTTTCAATTAACTATTTTCCGTTTTCAATTGGCCCACTTTGCTTTGGCAGCCATTAACATTTGCCACGAGTACGAACGAATTTACGAACATATCAGCACTTCTTCAAATGCGCCCAAATTCCAAGTATCCACTAGCGAAAGATACCGAAAGATACTTGTTGTTTCAACAAGCTTTCACTATTTTTCAATTTCACTCAATACCTCTTAAGCTTTTTGCAACGTCGAAAATCTACTTTAATATCCAATGTCCCAACGCCCTACTCATTTAGACTGCTTACAATTGCGAATTGAATGCGAAGTTGCACAAAACTTGTATGTATGTACGAGTTTGTATCAATCGTAGCAACCGTGCAACCGAATACTATTGATTGTATGGCAAGCGTGTGCATCAAAACCAATTTCAACAATTTATCGCACATGCAAGTTCCTAGCATTTGTGCCATGCGATTCGACTGCCACTTTTCCAATACCCTTTCCGCTCCTCATGAGTGCTGGTGTAGTCTTAGTTTATATATATCTAGTATGTATAGTACGAGTAGAGAGAGCTCAGGTTCACTTCCTCGCTTCTAATTTCAATTTCTGTCCCATGCAACCCGCATTTGTTTCGTGTCTGTTTGATTAACAATTTCCCTCATTTAATTCACGCAGACAAACATATGTATGGGCATGTATGTGTGTATGTGTGTATGTATGTGTGTATAACAGCGAAATACTCAAAGTTCTAACCACGATTGTTGTAATTGCAAGTAGTACCCAAAAGCAATGTCTAATTTAATTAGCAACTTTTTGATTGCGCCAAGGCCGCGCCGATGATCGAGTGCGATTGGTAAATTTCATTAGTGAAATTAATTATCGTTTACATGGGTAGCGAAATATGTACATGTACAACTACCCTAGGTGCAAGAAAAGCCAAGGTTATAAAAAAAATCCGAAAATTCTTGTATTCGAAGTGCAAACGTTAACTAAAATCTAGCCAACCGGGAGACTAGAAATACAGCTTTCGACTTTGAGTTGAGTACGTAAATTTCGTAACATACACCCAGAAATATACTGTGCCTTATGTCCACTTGAGAAAAATCCAGAATTAAATTTATAAATAAAGAGATAAGTAACTCAGAGTTATATTTTTAATTTCGTGACCCAGACATCGTCATGCATCAAATAAATACAGTAACCCGGGCTACGTGCATTTCGTTTTTGGCGTTTTCTTTGATCTATTCGAATTTAATGAAATTTGATATCAAACTAATTTTTGGAGGCTCTAGTACAACAATGAAATGCCTGGTCTCCTTCGTCTCCAATCTCGTGGAAGTGATCGCTTCGCTTTGACAAAACCCTGGTAAAGGAGTTGGAGCCAACATATTCGATGGCATCCTCATTATTGTCGAAAAAACGATTCATTTCAAATATTTTCGTTTATTTAAAAAAAAAAAAAAATTGATTTGACAAATTTTTTTTTTATTTTTTTATGTCAAAATGTAACAAACTAAAAATGTTAACCCTGAATAACTGCCATGATTCAATTATTAAAGGTTTAATACAAGGCGAATCCATCCAAGGTGGTGTTATAAATACAACTACAAAATTCCTATGTATTTTGTTTTTGTTTCTGCGTAAGAGTTGTGAAAATTTAAATGCATTTTGTTTTTGCTTTTACGGCTTTTGAAAGCTCATACGCAAAAGCAAAAACAAAATACATGTAGGTGAATAAAAAAAAATCCAATCAGCTGCTCTTATGCCATCACCTTCTATAAATTCGCCCTGGTTTGATACATAATGACTGCTAATTTCTAGCTCTTCCGCACAAAAGGTTGCATTTGCGATGGGAGTGCGAAAGGGGAAGAATGTAATCCCTTTTTGAAAAAAAAAGAGTTTAGCAAGTACGCAAAATATGTAACTAGTTGTAGAATTTAAGTTGCATAAATTCCAAATATGTTTCGAAGTCTAGGAAATATTTGATGCATTCTTCTGATTGGAAACTCTTTCGTTATGCAAACATTGATTTTAATTAACAGATATCATTAATATATGTAAATAAAATTGAGTTTTCTACATTTAATGGTAAATATGTATATGAAATTGTTGGTACAATCAAATTTTTATTGTTCACAATTAAAAAAAAAAAACGTGTGATATAGTACTGTGCCCTTGTTAAAACCAAGCAACACAAATTCCTTTGAACTCCATGTAATGTTGCGAGGTGAGCTATATTAATTCATTCACCAAAACTCACACAAACTCCCCACGTCCCAATTGTTGATACTTCTCTAATATGTTTGATTTGCGTTTTGGTCGGTTCCGAAAAATCGCGACGTAAGGCAAAATGGCGTAAATCGAGTTTTTAGCCATTCACATGATTACAAAAAACAAGGTTATTGATAGTTTCAAACAAAGTAAAGTACTTTTATTTATTATATTACCTACAAAATAATATATGATACAGAAAATAGATAACCATAAGTGGCTATGTAATCACAGGATTACGGTTCAACAATTTACATACAAACGAGATAGGTGATGGAATTGAGCAGAAACCCACTCCAAAATGGCGACAGTGAAGTTCGGGAACACAAGTTATTGACAACCTACTAAAAACAACTAATATTTACGCTAATATTTCACTTGGGCAGAAATAATCATCTATTCTAATGACATGCACACTCTATGGTTGTAATTAAAAATATATATGAGCTTTTATTTAAAATATTTCTTGTTTTTTAAATACTAATTTAAATTCTCGAAATACGGAATGCCCACTCACTTTGGCAAGGAAGCGGTGGCACAGGGGTGGAGGTGAAAAAGGGTAGGGATACGATCACAACGAGCAATGGGATTTGGAAAGAAATCCTATAAAAAAGCCAGGGAACAGCAAAGGTCTTGCTAACTCAAGCTCTCGATTCAGATGCACAAATTACCTAATGAATTGCAAATAAAACCACATACATATTTGCGTTATTTAAAATATTCGAATTTTTAAACAGTTTTCAGAAAAAATGTCAGCGAATTAAAACTTTTTTTTGTTTTTTTTTGAATTTTACTACTATTTAAAAATATTTGATAAGATTCATACGTAAATTTTCAAAGAACTAACACTGTTTTAGCTAAAGGAGACGTCATGTGAAGCTGTTTATGTAACAAACCTATCATTATTGAATCATGAATAACTGCTAGGTTAAATATTTATGTTTTTAACTCTGCGTTGATGGCTTACATTCTGCTGTGCAAGAAAATTTATCAATTTAACTGGTGAACTCCGAGTTAAATAGATAACCTGCTTACCAGCACAATTGTACTAGCAGGGTTGCTCATGCAACGATAGGGAAATTTTATCCGAGGTCAAATACTTAATTACAAAATATTTCTTCCCTTAGACGAAATATGAGCTTCCTACATTACCTCAGTTTTGGAGTGCCACTTCATAAATATATCGATGTATTCGGTAGTCGCTGGCGTGTCCCGATTTCAAATCTCGACCGGAGAAGACTATATCAAAAGTTATAGAAAATTTTATTTTTTATTGCGGTTGTCCCTAGGCAGACAATGACAAACTTTACAGTGTATTTTTTCATTACAAAATCTTCTCACAAAAATCAACTGCCGTTCGAAGTCGGCGTAAAGCTATAGGTTCTTAAAAATTTGGTACAACATCAACGCGAACACCACAAATTGTAGGAGAAGTTCGGCCAAACAAATAGGTATATGATGTGAACGCCAAATTGTTATTGTTATTAAAGCATCGAATCAATCGATGTATTATTTACAATGTATCGTTTAAATGTGGCTATGCTATTTAAAGCGCATACCTTCATATTACCCTTACTTGGCAAATATAAATTCCAATAAATTATGCAATGCTGAACAAATTACTTAATCATGTAAATATTCGATTCAATAATTGTGTTTACAATTTTCAATTTTCCTATATTTCAATAATATATTCTTAATTAAACTAAGTAATTCCTAAATATACTTATTTTTATTATTCGTCGTTTATAGGGAACGAACACCGGTTTCTAAAGCCGAACTGAACTTCGGAAAGTTTTGGCCGAAGCCTAAACTGAAGCCGAACAGAACATTTTTACGATCTAACATAATAAACAGTCAATGAATTTTTAAATACTCTAGATTTTTATTATTGTTATTAAAAAAAAAGGTTTAAATGACTTACATTATATTCATAACATAAACCTAGTTGCCGAGGATATTAGAACTTTATTCACATATCGGTTGTTTGTAACCGCATAAGGTAACCGAGATAGATACAGACGTATATAATATGTATATACCAAAATGTTCGGAATGGCGAAATAAGTCGAATAAGCCATATCTGTTCGTCCGTCCGTGTGTGCAATGGATAACTCGAGTAACTATTGAGCTATCTAAATGAAACTTGATATATTATACATTGCCTTCAATCCAAGGTAAGGCCGAAATCGGATAATAGCCACGCCCACAAAATGTTCTCAAATGTGCTCAAATTTGCTCAAATTTCGTATTAATATTATATGGGAAAAGAGGATAGATGTTTTTTTTTTGTTTTTGGAAAAGGGGTATGACAATATATAATCCGACAAAAACCACGCCCTACTCTGATATAGCAGAAATTTACATAAATCAAAAAAAATTATGATATTTTAGTAACTGTTACAGGATGGGGCAGCTAGATATATTTCCGAAACTGTTTAAACAAACTTTACTAAATTTGTAAACCGTCAGTTAGCATTATTTCGAAAATTGCGAAAATCGCTTGAAAACGGTAACTTACATATGTATAACAAAAAAAAAATGCGTCATTTCAGTAACTATAAAAGGTAATTTGCCCAAATTTTGTACACGGAACTTAGTTTAGTAGAAAAATCGTATGTAGGTACCTTCGGAGCGTTTCAGTTAAGCGAAGTGAGAAGTTTTTAATTGATCCCTAAATAATTTAGAAGTAAGTTTGATTCCCATTCTAATTAGAAGATGAATTGTTTGACCTCTCCTTACGCTTAAATTTTCATTGAAACCTGATAAACTCTACAGCGGAGTTCCGAACAAATTTCCGATAACAGATAACCGATGTAGCACCACATTTAGCTCATTGCTTACCAAAAAAAATCCCTCACAGACGAAGCGATTTAAAGCTGTTGACGTCAGGACAAGAACGTAAACAAATTATTTCTAGCATGTCCAATAAAATTGCAAAATGTCAAACAAAAAATGTCCTCTTATTTTTTTTTTGTTTCTGCTCATGACCTGGGGAAGGCGCAATCTTGTAAAGTGTGAGTATAATTAGTGTCGTTTTGGCGATCACGGATTTATCTGTAGGTTCGTTTGGTAGTTATAACCATCGCAAATGGTGTGCAAATTAAGACTCTGCATACTCTTTACCCCAAAGGAATTAAAAAATCGAGCCCTAACCGCCAAATATTTGGTTGTTGCAGAGCTAAACTAAAGGCACACTCGTCCCATACTGGGACACCGATTCATTTGAAGAGCTATTTGAAGAGGTAACTTGTTTAGGAAAACGAAGTTGGAGGATCACGATACCATTGCGCAGGAACAACGATTTATTACATACAACGATGTACTAATACAAAATGCGGAAATGCGTATAATAAATGTGATAATTTCATCAAGGCGGTTGGTTACAAATTAATAAATACTTTTGTGGAATGGTCAAAATAAATAGCTGTTATCTCGTATCAGACGGAAAAAACATTAAAAGAAAAAGAGTAGAAAGTATTTAGCAAAAGATACTTCATTTTTAAGTACGTTATAAATTACGTTAACACAAGTTTTAAAGAGGCGTGGCTATGATAAAAGAAAATAGTGAAAGTTTATCAATAATAATTATAGTAAGGCACAAATTTTTCGAGTAATATTTACTATTATTCAAATACTTATTTTATGAAGGACATTTTATAATAACCATCAGCGAAATAAATTTATTTAAGTCTTCAAAGACTTTTACTGTGAGACTTATATTATAAAAGTCGTATGATAATAATTATGAATGAGAAGAAATTTTGTAAGTCTTGAAGAATGGGGTGTTTCAGGAACCTTTCGGGATTATTACTAGATTGCTTCGGGACTACTTCGAAAGTATTTCACCATCGATTCTAGACTAATTCAGTACTATATCGCGACTAGGTTGGGACAATTTTGTAGTTCTTATCAAAGTTAGGATGACTTTTTTATAACTAGTCACCTACTTTGACTGTGGATTCATACTTTTAAGTTCAAGTTCCTTCTAATATTTCGAATTCTGTATTTAGCCCAGACACACTTTTACGCCAAAAACAATAAAAAAAAACACTAGGTTCCTGGAGTCCTGAACTCGTTCGGAAGAGATCTCGAACTGGTTCTGACATGATTCCGAAGTACTCCGTACCGGTCGCAAATTAGTCCCGAAATTGTCCCGAAATAGTTTTGTATCGCAAGACTTAAGAAAAATTTTATTGCCCATAATTATTATGTAAATACTTTTATAATATAAAACTATAAAGAAATAAAAAAAATTTGTGTCGCTGATAACTATAACGTACATATAATATAAGTCTCAAAATAATAGTTATTATTGACTTTACAAATTGTCCTCATTCATAATTATTATTGATAGACCATTAAAATATAAGTCTCATGATAATAATTATCGATAACTTAAGGAAAAGTCTCACTCACAATTTTTATCAAAACACTTTCATAATTCGCATCAAAATTAGTTTTTGCTTAATGCATTGAACATAACATAGAAGGTATTGAGATCGATTAGAGGAAAAGCCCTTATTGTTTACAAAAGAAAAAAGGTTCTTGCCATAGTAAGACTCCTGCGAAAACATACTCTCTCAAATACGTTTATTGAATAATTTCTAGCCGTTCCACTTCATAATTGTGAACAGCGATCTAAAAAATATTTTTGGAAAAATAAATAGAAAGCTAACCAAATTCAATTTTTTTATGTGCCTATAACTCATGCGGGGCCTTTTCCCATCTTTCAGGTAATTTGTGGATCCCATCCCGAAAGAACTGTGCCGGCTTGGCAGCCTAGATTGAATCAAGCCAATTTTTGATATCCTGCTCTGATGTCATCCGTATTCCAGTGAGCGCGTTCTGCATCGATCGGAACAAATGGAAGTCAGAAGGGGCAAGGTCTGGGGTGGGTTAAAACTTCCCATCCACTGTTCTCCAAATAGTTCTTAACCGGAATAGCAACGTGGGGCCGAGCGTTGTCATGGTGGAAACTTATTGCCTTGTGTCTGGTCGCGTATTCCGAGCGTTTTTCGGCTACTGCTCTCTTCAAACGGATTAACTGTGTTCGGTAGCGCTCTCCATTGATGGCTTCACCCGGTTTTAGCAGCTCATAATACAGCACACCCTTCTGATCCCTCCAAATACAGAGCATTACCTTCGCGCCATGGATATTCGGCTACGCCGTTGATTTGGCTGCTTGGCCGATTTTCACATATGATTTTTTGCGCTTGGGGTTGTCGTAATGGATCCATTTTTCATCACCAGTAACAATCCGATCCAAAAATGACTTCCTTTTGTGGCGTTCCAGCAGCATTTCGGACAAGCAAACCCGCCTCTCGACATCTCTCGGCTTGAGTTCATGTGGAACCCAATTTCCTTGCTTTTGAATATATCCAACTGATTTTAAACGTTTTGAAATGGCTGCTAGAGTGACACCCAAAGATTCTGCGAGCTCTTCCTGCATTTGGCAACAATCTTCATCGAGTAATGCTTCCAGTTCTTCATCTTCAAACTTTTTTGGCTGCCCAGGACGTTCATCGTCTTCCAAGCCAAAATCGCCACTTTTAAATCGTGCAAACCACTTTTGACACGTTCGCTCAGCTAGAGCATGTTCACCATAAATTTCCACCAAAATATGATGACCTTCGGCAGCAGTTTTCTTCATATTAAAGTAATGAAGAAGAACTCCCCGCAAAAACACTTTTTCAGGCACAAAGTTCGACATATTTGAGTGAAAAAAAAATATTGTTGTTTACGCTACAAATGAATGACATAAACTGAAAAGACGTACAATGGCAGTAGCTTTCCAATGTATATTCGGAATATATTGAAACGATGAAATATATGCAAGTTACGCCATCTCTTAGCAAACCGCACGAATTAAGTTATAGACCCAATATATAATGACAATAATATATAAAAATGTACACTGCTTTCTATTGAGAGAGGCTGATGTGAAGAGGAACATTTGTAACGAGTACCCGAAAATGAAATCCACATGGAATTCGAAGATTTTCGCCTCCATAGTCCTCCACGCCGTCGCTACTCTCATGCGATATATTATTTGATTACTTTTTTGAATTGATAATTTTTTCACGAAGGTCTGATTTTGTTCTAATTGGCAAATGCGTAACTTTTTACGCATTGTTTCTTTTATAAAAATATTTGAATGTTTGTACGATAAAAATGATAAATTATTTCAAAACTAATGGGTTTCTATGAATTCAAGAGTGAATAAAAAAATATCTGGTTCATATACATATATCTGTAGTATATATATATATAGGCAAATTTCATTCCGGATGCAGTGCTGCCAGATTTAACGAGATAATGCTATAATGGATGCTGCTCTCTGTCTGGCAATGTCCGCTCCTCACTGTATACTTTGACAGCCAAGGTGCTATTAAATCTCTAAATTCTCACGAAACAACACACCCAGTGTTGCTATAGAATCCAAAAGTTCTCGCAATCTGGTCGCGTCTAATGCTACGTGATAGTTGCATGACTTTCTGGGCATAGTGGCATTTCCGGCAACTGCACTGCAACTGTTGCAAATTCTGCCATCGACGCCGACATGCGTCCAACATCCTGCGAACACAGTTTGAAGACAAAAACTCATCGACGAGGTGGAACCTAATAATCCGAGAGATTACCAGGTTGACGAAAAGCAATCCAAAGCTCTGATCGGTTTGATTGCCCTTCTCTCAGACTAATGGTCGGGATAATAACCGGGCATACACGGAAAGATATTGGAATGCCTAACCAGCGATTTCTGTCGGAGCAGGAGGGACGAAGAGGAAGTGGAGAGCATCGAACGCTAACTCTACCACTGCCCCGCCCTGCTAAATACCCGAATCAATCAATTCTTAAATTGGTACTTTCTAGACTATTTGGCCGCCCTGAACTTGGCGTTGTTAGCCCACGCGTGCATCCGTAATCTTGCATGGTTGCAGTCGTTCTAACCTAATCTGTGTGAAATATCTATATTTTAAGGAAAGTTGCCATCTGGCTAAAATGTTGAATTTAATTAAATTATACACAAGCTGTATGAAATAGTATAGTTCGTTTCGCTATGAGAATGTTTTTAGGTACATTTTTTAGAGGGTTACCTTTTAAAAAGTCAAATTTAATTAAGGATAAAAAATATTAAAATTTGAGTGTCAAACTGTTTGCCTCGACGAGGACAACGTGCATACCTATATTTTCAAAAAGGTCAATTTATAAACGAATATAGGCAGGACAACGCCTGCCGGAGTCTTCTAGTTTTTTTTATAAATTTAAATTTAAAAATGTTCGGCGAACCGAAATCGAACCGTACTTTATTGACCGAACATGCCCGAAGCCGAAGCCGAAGCCAAGGTGGAAGTTTGGCCATTCTCTAATTATGTAATGTTAATAAAGCAAACACGTCTGCCGAAAAACATCCAACAAACTAAATATACCAAAAAAAACCCCAAGCATTTCAAACTAATCAAATCTAGTACTTAGTAAGGCAGTGTAATATTATAAACATACATATACATATACATTTTGAACTACTTCCGCTTTACGATTCTAAAGCAATTTAATTTAATTTTATTTATTTTGGCAAAATCCCATAAGAACAGCTGTTTTTTTCTCGCGCCGCCTGGCACATTACCCACACCGCCAATTGTGTGCTCTTGCTAAAAACATATACAGATTTATGTACATACATACATACATATATAGATATCGATGTATACAAATCACCTTTGCCCCGTAACCCCATTCAATTGTTGGACGACCTCGACGTGATGTCACCAATATTTTTTTTTTTTTTTACTTTGACTTGCCGTCATTCCGCCTCCTTTTACGGCGTAACCAATGTCACTTTGGCGCCAAAACATAACTTAAACGTAATGAGGGAATCAGCCGCAGCGACAAAATTCAGCACAAATCGACGCAAATGACCAGGCACAATGGTGGTATGGGGGATGATAAAAAAGGAAACGATGAAAGCGTGGAAGTTTTTAAAACTTTTATCAATTCCTGATAATCCTTTTTGGATATATAACCCAATGCCATTTTATATTTTGGCTGCCAAAATGCGTCTCGGTTGATTTTTGTTGATGTTGTTTTTTTTAGTTTTTTTTTTTGTGTTTCTTTACTTTTTTTTTGCTATTGCTGTTGCTGCTGATATTGTGGCGCTTGTTTTGTGTGTGCGGTGGTTTTGGCTGCCATTTTACGTTGCAATTGTTGTTGTTTCTTTGCTGTCACAGACATTGTCGCCATTTGTAGCAATTTTATGTGAATTGTTTCTATTTTATTGCAGTTCTACACATTGTTAGAGAAAAAGAAAAAGTATTTTCGCCACTTTTCCATTTCATTATTATTATTCTATTGTTGCTAAGTATTTTTATTGTAGTTGCGATGTATGTTTTATATGTTGTTGTTGCTGTTCTTGTTGTTGTTTGCGCATTTAATGAGGTGTACATGGACTGAACTGATTAAACTTTCACCATCAACGAAAAGCCATTTAATATTCTAATTGGAAATTTATACAACTTGTTCCGTTGACAAAAGGCATAAGCTACTTATTGACTGACCGGCCAGTTATTTAGTGACTCTATCAAACTTTATCAATCCGAACTTAGTTATTCAACTCTAATTTATGTTTACAAAACTATTTACATACACACATTTGACACATACATAAGTAATTGGCAAAACCTCATAACTCAACACTGTTTGCTTTTTCGCAGGATAATTTGCAAAAGCAACCAATAAGCCAATCGCTTAGAGGGTAACGACAAGCATGGCATGCCTTGGAAAATGCACAACAAAATTTTATATTGCGTGTACATATTTTAATATAAACATAAAATATTTTGAGTGAGGTCAAAGAACTCTACATACATTTCCATGTATCTTGCTTTCTTCCCACGAAATGCTAATACACCCTAACTTCACCTAATTTGTACTTTATTTGTCTGCCATTTGCCATCTGCCTGCCATTGATACCGTTCGCTGTTAGCATTGACATAACAAACAAGCCGTAAGCAAGCATCCGGGCTTCATTATCAAAAACAACTCAATTAAAATTGGTCTTGGTCACACAGACAACGCCCACCCACCCCCTTAGCAATGAACATCAGCCAGCCAGTCATAGAATCGAGCAGACGATAGACAAAAAAGCAACGCATAAAAATCACATTAAATTTAATAAACACAAGGAATACGAGTATTGGGTAGTAGCCGCGTTGAGCTGTTGTGCGCTTCAGACTCGTGAGACCGTAAAATTAAGAAAGTGAGTTTACGACTTCGACAGAATTTTATTGACCTTTGTGTACGCCGTGTTGGAGAGCGGCGGAGTGGTTAGGCATTTGCGGTTCAAAGTAAGTTAACAATTGGGGTTTCAAGCGATGCTGAAAAAAAACTTATAAGGCTACTTATCAACTGTGTACAATTTTGCAGATGTTATTCGATATTCATATGAGAAATTTTTGCTTTCTGTGGAGTAAGTTCCGCTTGTTATACCTTTCATGAAAATGCAATGGTGTTATAACTTAGATTCGATGTTTGTATAAGTATAAGAAGAAGAAGAGATAGACCCATACCCAAGTGTACCAAAATGATCAGGATCACGAGTTGTAGTGCGATTCACTAACTTATTTTAACGAAATGCGCATGGTTAACTCATCTTAACGGACATTTTATCGATGTTGCTATTCAGCAGCAGTCTTTTAACGATTTTCGCTATCGCTTAATCAGCTGTTGTTGTTAGCTAGTCGATTATCGAAAACTAAACGGCAACAAATTTGATGTTGTTAACTCAATCGAGAAAGGAAAAATTCGTGATTTCAACTTAAATAAAACATAAATTTAAAATTCGGTGATTTGTTTCCTTGAAATTAAAAAAGGAACATTTAATAATTTCATTTGAATATTTTGAATATGATTTATCACGAGGTGACAATTCCTTTCATTTGAACGCAACAGAATTTCAGAAGCTGTATCGGTTAACTCCAGACTTAGCTGAATATCTAATTTCTCAGCTTGATAGGTTTTCTATGACCCATGTGGAGCGTCAAGCTGCTAAAAAATTGTTAACTTATGTGTCGTCACCTTTTTCTGGAAGGCGCTATTGGGAGCGTCGATTGTAATCGTGTATCAATTTTGGCGTCAAAGAATCATGTGGAGGCTTATGACAACCACCACAGCTACCATTCAATTAATGTGCAAATGGTAAAATTAAACTTTTACGATCTAGAATTCAAGTATAAAAACAGAAATATAATTTATTTTTAATATATAGATAAATGATTATAATTAAAAAGATTTAAATATGAAAACTAAATACCCCCGAGCATACAGCGATTCATAATGGCGCGAATTTTGAAAACGCAAACCATGCCTTATTTCCACGTGATGCCGGATATTTCTTGGAGTTGAGTCTATGACTATTCTACCATATCACTCAGAGGAGAGTCGGAAAATCTGCTATATTGAAACATTGCAGTATATAAAACTAGTTTTTTATTTCAGTTTAATCAAGTATAATAAAAATGCGCTCAAATTTTTATTCGGCAGCAAGCATTCATTTGTTTGTTTCCCATTCCTTTTTGTGTTTTTCGCCAATTTTGGCATTAAGTTTTACCAAGATACCACTCCTTAGTACTTTGAATAAATATAACGAGACAGCTGTTAATTATCGTTAAACTAAGTTAGTGAATCTTTAGCGTTAACGGCCAATATTTTCGACACAAATGGCGATTGTGTTTATCGTTTAAAGTTAGTGAATCGCACTACTGATTCGATTTAGCCATGTCCGTCTGTCTGTTTGAACGCAAACTAGTCCCTCAGTTTTAGAGATATCCAAATGAAACTCGGTAGGCAGATGTATTTCTAGAATGTTTTAATCATTTGGCGGAATCGATCAGATCGGACGATATATAGCTACTATACAACTGATTGTTCAGATATGAGGTTTTCCATTATAACTCCTACATAAAACTGGTAATTCTTTCCCGCATCCTTATTGAAAAGTGTGTAATGAAAATTATTAAGATCGGATTACTATAACTTATACTTTCAATCAACTGATTATTCAGAAATGAGGTTTTACACCAAAACAGCTATGGACATGAAATTCGGCACTCCATTCACTTACAATTAAAAAAAAGGTACGCGACACAAGACATTGAGATCGAGCCATTATAACTTATAACTCCATACAACTGATTGTTCAGATATGATGTTCGGCATTATAACTCCTTAATTGAAAGAGATAATAATTTGACACGATTCTCATTAATATTTAATTGAATGTACACAACGAGAATCATCCTGATCGGACCACTATAAGGTATAGTTTCGATACAACTGCTAGTTCAGATATCAGGTTTTGCGTTATAACTCCTACACCAAAGCAGCATGAAATTTTGGCACAACTTTCACTTATAATTTAAAACAAGTATACAATGAAAATCGCCATAATCGGGATTATATAATTTATGGCTCCCATACAACTGATTGTTCAGATATAAGGTTTTACTTTAAAACTCCTATATTTAGACAGTACGAACCCTGAAATTCTGTAAGCCCTTCACTTATCAAATCTGACGAGGTCTACTGCGAAGTTCATGAGAAATAAGTTTTGGTTGGAGACTTTAACATTTATAAAGGGTGATGTTTTTAGACAAGTCGTTTTTGAGAAGAAATAAAAAACCTATAATTTAATGTGACGATCAAGAATAAATTTCAGCCGAGAGACCCAATTTTCGAACACTTTTTGCAGCAATTGGAGCCGTCAGCAATAACGCGCCGAGTATTCTCTTTCAAGACGTCAATCGTCTCGGGCTCATCTGCGTAGGCAAGCGACTTCACATAACCCCAAAAATAGTCCAGAGGTGTTAAATCGGATGTCCTTGGAGGTCACGCCACTGCCCACGACGCGAGATAATGCGCTCACCAAAAGATTCCTTCAATAAATTTATTGTTTCGTTGGCTGTATGGCTTGTAGCGTCGTCTTGTTGGAAACAAAGGTCGTCCACAACAACATCCTCCAATTCGGGTGCGATAAAATCATCAAGCATGACTCTATAGAGTTCCCCATAGATTGTAATAATAAATCTGGCTGATTTTTGACTATTAAGTATTTTCATCTTAGTTTAACGATTTATAAAATTTATTAATTTATATATTAAAAGTCGACAATTGCTTTACGATTTTGCGGAATATAATATTTTTATAAAATTACATTAAATAGAACGTCAAACAAATTATAATCAAAACAGTCTAATTCAAATGGATCCCTTCGCGCTTTGTAGACTTTGGCACTTCGATTTAATTCGAAATCTTCCAGTATACCAATCTCACGCTAATTCCCTTCCATAATTCTTGTTTCGTTTTATTTTCCATTAATAAAATTAACTAGTTACAGCTTCATTGCTACTGTACTCGAAACTAAATTTTAATTAGTTACTTAGCAAAACACTCGAAACTAAGCAGACTATGAATAACTTTAATAGCATTTTAAAATAGTTTCGGCTTGAGTTGGAGCCAACGACTATGAATATGCGTCCATGGAATATAGACCGACTTTTGTGATTTTATCTGTTATCAAAAAATAAAAAGTACTTTTGCAAGCTAAATATTAGGTAAGAGAAAATATATGTAAATTAGAAAAAATTTTGAAAATTCTACAGTAAACGCGCGGTATCCCAAAAAACTTCGTCGATACCACAGAAACGGCAATAGAATTTTCCTTTTCTGGTGCTGTTAGAATTCAATACATCAGCAACAGAAGCAGAAAGAAGTTTTTTTTTTTATTTATTTATTTATTTAAAAGAGAAACAACTATAAATAATTATTCCACTTACTAACTAAAGCACTGGCTACCAGGGCCTTCGGCTTGAGTAAAAAATTTAATTTCCATTCGTTACGTGATATAATATGTATATACATATGCACATACAAGTATACAGGAATTATTAGATATGAGCTAAGGGAGTGTATTAAAGTAAAAAGGAATAATAATAATACATGCAAGTAGGGGTATTTACAAATTCTCTTAAATCTAAATAAGTTTCGTAAAGAGTTTTTTTTTTATAGGATTATATATTCAGTTTAGAAAGTGTAACAAATTTTGCAATTAGTTCTATATGACGGTCCACTGTTTGTGCAAGAAAATCCGATGGTTTGTTGTTATCAAATATCGATGATCTAATTTGTTGTAGATTTGGGCAGTGGTCGAGGAGGTGAGTCACGTTGAAATCCGGAGATCCACAGTGCACGCAGCTTGGTCGGGAATCGCCATTCAAGAGGTGAACGTGTGTTTCCAGAGTGTGCCCAATCCTGAGACGCGCGCATATAGATATTTTCCTACAAGAGGAGATTGTAGGGTAAGTAGGTTTCTCACCAGAGGGATTATGACCTTTATAGTAGTGGCTAAAACTATTCCATTCACTTGAGAGTGTTTCTTGTAGATATCTATTTACAAGTGTGCGTATATCTTCCCCGGTAAAGTAGTCAGCCATATGCAGAGGCTCTCTACCTGCTTCTTTTGCTCTTTTGTCTGCCATTTCATTACCCTGTATACCTATGTGGGCAGGCACCCACATTATTTTGATTTGATTGGTGCGCTGAAGTAGGATGTTGCGAATTTTGACGATCATTGGCGTGCAGTTTGATTGGTTGTGGATTTACTATCGGTACAAATAACGGGTTTTTTCCATTATGGAAGGCATAAAGTACTGCTTCAAGAAGAGCAGCGGCTTCGGCTGTAAATACCGAGCAGTACGATGGCAAAGAGTATACAGCAATGGTGTCACCAAACTTATTTGTCACAGCAAACGTAGTGGTGGTAGCGGATTTAGATCCGTCCGTATATATGTATTATCTCCCAATCATGTTTGAAATTCTCTAGGGCTGCGTTATATAACTGATGATATTCATTGTTGGTGGTAGATTGTTTGGATTTTCTTTGTAAATCTTTAATAAGTGATGTAATGAGCCCAGAGCATGTCGGTGATATTGCTGTTTCAACCAATGATGGGGTTGCTATGATATGGAGCCGTTTCGATAGGGTTAAACAACGCATTATGGTGGAAGGTTTGTTAGTTGCGATTGGTTCTTCAAAGGCAGACTTCACTTGTAGTAGCAATAACTCGTTTCTGGCGTGAAACAACTTTGGAATTAGCATCATAGTGTTTCGTGTAATTCTGGAGGAAATATCGGGCAATCCAGCTTCTGTAAGTGCTACTTTTGTTGGCGATGTTGGGAAAGCACGAATACTTCTTTTAGCTGCGATGTGGTATGGAGCATGGAGTAGCTTAATATGCGTCCTGGCGCAGTGTCCGTATATCGGCAGTCCATAATCGATTTTTGATAACAACAAAGATTTTGTAACATTTACAAGTGAATTCGTATGGCACAGACAACGTTTGGAAGATAAAAATTTTATAATGTTTAGTCTAGAGAATAAGCTTAATCTAACAGATTTACAATGTTCTTTGTATGTGAGATTCTTATCAAATATTATCCCTAATATCTTTAGAGTGTTAGAATGGGGAATTTGAATGTTGGACAAGGATATGTGGGGAAAGGAGCAGTTATGTTTTCGGCATATATGGAATGTGGAGCATTTACTTGCAGAAATATTGGCACCAGAACTTTCTGACCATACATTAATATCATGTAAAGTTTTTAGGAAAGCGTTTTTGACTTGGTTTAGGTCTTTTATTTTTGTAAACAGTAAAATGTCATCTGCATATATGAAATGATCAAGCAGCGGATTAGAAGAGATTATGGTGCTAACTTTGTTGAAGGCTATTGTAAAGAGAGTCACAGAAAGGGGTGAGCCTTGAGGTATGCCGTTATGAAGGTTGTATATTTGGGATTGGTGCTTATTTGCGCAAACAAGAAACTTCCGATTAAATAAAAATGACTTAACAATATTGTACATTTTGGTACCAATTTTCCAACGTTTTAGTTCATCAAGAACCATATGTGCTCCTATCCTATCAAATGCTTTTTCGAAGTCCAAGCTGTGTGGTTTCGAGCAGCAATGGCTGAGGAAGCGAAATGTTCGGAATAGAGTAGGGGGTCGATAACACCTAAACCTTTTTGAAACCCGAATTGGTGGGGGTTTATAAGTCCATTAGCTTTGCCGTACCACATAATTCGAGTAGAGATTATTTTTTCTAAAGTTTTTGACATACAGGGAAGGAGGGATATTGGTCTGTAATTCTGCACATAGGAGGCGGGCTTATTGGGTTTGGGGATGGGTATAATTGTGGCAACTTCCCATTGTTGGGGGTATGTTCCGGAGTTTAAAATTTGGTTGTATAGGTTTACAAGTCTGCTTTTAAGGGGAAAGGGTATATTTTTTAGGATAGGGTATGATATTTTGTCGGCACCGGGGGTTTTGCCCATAAGTGTCGAAATGGTGGAATCGAATTCATTTACTGAAATACAAGCTTCAATGAGTTTGGCTTTTGGGGAGGGGAATGGGTTACTGTAGTTTTCAGTGAAGGCTAGATTTTTTAGGGTGTTGAACTTGGAAGGAAAATTTGTGCTATGCGAGTAGGAGGACCAAGTCTGTGCGAATTTTTCTGCGATATCCTGTGGTGAGTAAATAGGTCCCTCGTCTGTGTGAATGTGAGAAATATCGAAGCGTCGGGGACATCCCGTTAGGATTTTTATCTCCGACCATATTTTTTTGGGATTCGAGCTGGGGTTAATACTCGCCGTTATCTTTTCTAATGACTGTTTTTTGGCAGATTTCAGTTCTTTTCTAAATGCTGCGTTGGCTTTTTTGTAGTCTACTAGATTAGTGTTAGACCTATTATGTTTAAGCTTTGTCCATAAGCGTCTTTTGTTATTCCTAAGGATCGTGAGAAGGTTCGACCAATAGGGCAATTTAGCTGAGAAAATTTTTGTGTTCGTTTGAGGGATAGATAGGTGCGCAGCGGAACGGATGATTGTTTTTATTGTGGTTGTTTCAGCGTTTAGTAAGAAACTTTGACCTAGGTTTAACGCTATAAAATTTTGGAATCGAGAGGGATGTGATGATGGGGAAATGATCGCTATTGTGCAGGTCGTCAATTGTGTGGGAGGAGAGTTTAGGAGCTATTGTTGTGGAAGCAAGAACAATGTCGGGGTGAGTGAATGTTCTGTGTGTAGAGAAATGGGTAGGTTGACCATCGTTAAGGACAATAAGGTCATGCGTTAATATTACATCTTCGATTATTTCGCCTCGTTTGTTCGCAGAAGGGGAGCCCCAGAGCTGACTCCATCCATTAAAGTCACCCACAATGATAATTGGGGTAGTAAAGCGGCTTATTATGCTGGAAAGGTCATTAACGCTAAAAGCTTGGTGAGGTGGAATATAGCAGTTAATTATTGTGATTTTGATTCCAACATCTACTTCAATTGCTATAGAAGATAAATGAGAATTAATATGAATTTGTTTGTGACTAATTGATTTTTTTATGAAGACAGCTATTCCTTGTTTACATATTGTATTTTGAGAATTATTGTGAAAGTAACTTTCATATTTGTGAGGAGCATGGAGCTTTCTATTATGGGGAAGATGTGTTTCCTGTATACAAATAATTTCAGGGGAATATTCATTAATTAATATGTTTAAATCTGGGTAATTGTTAAGGAGACCGTTCATATTCCATTGCAAAATTTGCATCACTTATTCTATCATTAGAGAGGGATCGGTTATTGGAGGGGATGTGAAAAGGGAAGAGGTTAATGCTGGAGAAGTAAGGTGAGAGAGAAGAGAAGAAATCATATCGTGAGTGGCTGAGCCATCGACTGATGTATTTGTTGTAATGTTTATTTCATTTGTGGTTTTAGTTTCTTTTGTTTCATTTTCTTTTGTTTTGTCGTTTAGACTATTGAGGTTGTTGTTGCTACTGGAGCATATTTGTTCAGGTAGAGTATTTTGAATGGTGTAATTGTTTGTTTGGGTATTGTTGTTGTTATGTTTTGCTACCGTAGCAAAAGTAGTGGAGGTCTCATTGAAAGTGGGGGGTACTTGCATTTTGTGTTTTCTTATTGCTTCGCGCATGGTACATTTGTTGTCAGTTTTAATTGTTATAATTTCTTTCATTTGTATGAATTTGGGACAAGATTTACTAGAGGCAGAGTGAGTACCTGAGCAGTTTATGCAAAATGAACGTGAACATGGTAATGTGGAGTGAGGGGGTAGGGCACATGCATCGCATACAGGGGCCTCGTTTTGTGGTGTGACCGAGAAGTTGGCAACTTTTGCACCTCATAGGATTTGGATAATAGGGTCTTACCTTGGTGGTGTACCACGAAACATCAATTTTTTCAGGCAGATGGTACATATCGAACGTAAGAAGCACAACTCCACTTGGGACTGGTTGATTGTTTATATATTTAGGGAACTTGAAAATTGACACGACACCCTGTTCACTTAAGTTTTCTACAATTTCGTTGTCTGAAACGTCATTGAGACACGGTGCGTAGATTGTACCTTTTGTGTACTTGAGGTTGTTATGCAACTCAATTTTAATGTCACAAATGCCATGCAAGGTTTTTGTAGCTAAGAACTTTTAAGCAATGTGGTCATTTTTAACAAATAGCAATAGTTTACCATCTCTTAATTCAGAAATATTTATAATTTCAGAACTTATGTTTTTGAGGGATTTATGCACAGCAAAACATGAGTATTTACTTAAAGGTTTCTCTGAATGAACTGCACTAGCGACTAAGTATTTGGGGTTTTCTTTTTTTGTTGAGGGTAAGGTAGGAAAATTATTTACTGAAGAAGGTTTTTTTCTTTTTGCCTAGGGACTTGTGGATAACAGGGCAAACCTGTTATCCCCAAGAAGTGGTCTCTATACGAAGTATTTAACTCGTACCTTCACACAGGAAAGAGTTTTTATACGCAGCAAATTGCACGAGAAAACAAAATAAGAAAACGAACGCAAAAAAGAAATACCACTCAGCTCACTGTAAGCACAACCGTACGCTGCGAGAATCAGTCGATGACTGGCAGAAAGAAGTACTTTGAACATTTTCTTTTCGAAAATGTTTGTCTGATATTAGTTCTTTTGTCTTAACAAGAAGGTTTAGTTTCACAACATGCAAACATTTATACAGTTTTTCCCCGCTAAAATCACACTTTGGAAGCAAAAGACAAAAATTATATACAAACGATTTAATATTAAGGTCTACTGTACCGTGGTGCATTGAATTCCATAACTTTGGATATCTTCTACGTGTTCGAAAAGCAAATAAATGTTTTGTCAGCTTGTTGTCGCATTTGTTGTAATTATTTTACAGCGTCGTCTGCGAATCTCCTTGCTGCTACAAGAGAAATATAACCGGAAATTTCGAATCATGCCACAGAAATGGCTTTCAAATGTTGGGAAGCCATAGATGGATTCTCCAAATCTTACTAAGATATTATTTTCTCTCGTGTTCTAACTGTAAACGAATTCAATTCTATGCCGTGTGCTGAAACCGCTTCACGGCCTTCAGCCCATCTTCTTGCAAGAATACCGCTAATCCTCTCTTTGTCGAATTGACAACATTTACCAATTAGCTGACGAAATAAAAGCAACTAGCTTGCAGCCCGTTTCTTCTGCACTTCTTCCTCTTCTCTTTTAAAATTTTTTCCTTTCTATCTCTATCGCTAGCAGTTATTACGTCACTATCAGTTGCTCTCAGTGCGAAAGAGGCAATCTTGTTTTCTATCATCCTTGATCTTGTTGGACATGCAGATACCAACCTCTTATTTTTCTTATTGCATTCTCTCTTTGTGGATTAGATAAGAGGGTGTAGCAAGTATGAGAGAAATCAAGGTTGCGTTTTATGCGCTGAGAGCAACTGAGAGTTACATAATAATAGCTACAGAATGAAAGAACAAATAAAAAAAATATTAGAAAAGGAGATGAAGAAGTGGAAGAAGCGGACAAACGGCAGAACGATTGAAAGTTTTGTTAGCATTGCTTGTGTAAAATAAAACATATTGCTTTTATTTCGTCAGAGGATAAGCAGAAACTTTCAAATCAACAAAAAGAGTACTAACGATCCGCGGAAGGCGCAATCTTATATTTTATCATTCTTGGGGCTGTAGGAACTATGAAAGTAGATTTTTGTGATTGTGCAAGAATAGAGTATAAAGCTCTATAATATTCGCATGACATTACTTTGCGTTGCATTATTCGTGTAACGTTTAGAACTTATTGTACATTGATCGGCTGGAATCAATTCAAAAACAGTTCTTACTTCTTGCCCTAAGAGACTGTAGATGGGATTCTCGGCTTAATCTTCCTCATTATACTGATCGTTTGAAGCTAATAAATCTTCCTACTCTTTCCAGCCGTGGAGAAATGCTAGGCATAATATTCATTACTAAACTACTCACAGGGTCTATCGCAAGCACATTTCTTATTGCCAAAGTTAAACTTAATGTTCCTTCTCGGATTTCAAGACACTTTAAACCTCTTTATTTAAAGCAGTGTAAAACCAATTATGAATTAAATGAACCTTTCCGATGTTTATGTCAAGATTTCATTTGTCTTTCCAGCACTTTTGATATTTCGGACTCACTTTTCACCATAAAAAGAGCTGTACTGTCCTTTCTCAATAAATGATTAACGGCGGTATAATATATATTTGATTCAGCTGATGAAGTTTTTTTTCTGTAGCTGAGCAGTTTTGGATCTCGACGCTTAACAAACTTTTTCCTTTTAACAACTCGGCACAAAAAAAAAAATATAAAAATAAAAAAAAATAAATATCCGTACGTCATGCGGACTGTGCCCCTCGTGTCGGTTGGGCGGGAAAGAGGGTAACCGTTGGGCTTAATAAAAAAAAAAAAAAAACTAATAACATTGTAATGAGAGCGGGCTAAACAGTGTTTCAAATCAAACGTACTCCGAAAAAGGGCATCCGTTGTTATATAATTATTTAAAATAAAATTTCAGTATTATATGTTTAAATCTAATTAATAAAAGCTTCTGTATAAAAACTTCAAACTACGAATAAAGAAGTGAATAGAAAAAATTAGAATGTATTAAAAGTAAACGCCTTTGCCGATACTGCACAGCTCGTGAATTCTGAAATCAGTAGACAAGAAGAAACTTTTCGAAAAATCAAAAAAAAAAAGAATTAAAATAAAATAAGAACTAAAATCGTGGCCATAAATTTCACAACACCAAATCTTTGTGCTCCTCTACCAAAGCAAAGCGCTCTCATACCGTGTAAGTATTGCTGCTTCATACCAACGTCGTCGTCGCTGTCGCCACCGGCTAAGATAAGATTCAACTGCAGTTTATTAAAGCTCAAAAATTTCACAGCCACTGCACCAAAAAGCGTTATGCATCGACGATTTGCACTTGATTCTTTGCTATGCGCATTCTCCTGCGGCCACATGTGCAACTGCAACTGGCATTGCTTCCTGCTGTGCTATAGTGCACAGCTGCTGCGGAGTTACACCTTCCCACATTCCCACACAGAGATAGCTTCGCTAGCGCGCTTCTTACCAATTTTCGCTCGCCCATTTTTTCGATCCTTTTTTAGTTTTTTTTTTTTTTTTTTTTTTTTTTTTGGGGCGTTGCTTCGCACAAAACTTTGTTTGCAGCGCAGTGCCGAGTGTTATTTAAAAATGCAATATTTCTGAAATCTTTAGCGCTGCTCTCTTTGCATAAATAGTATGTTGTACCGCTACTACGACTATATGCATTTCGAAATGGTTTTCATAAAATTTTATAAAAGCCGAAATTGAAAAAGGCAGCAGAATGTGATCACCGCCGGCGAATTCCAATGAAATAAAATGAAAACAAAAGACGCGTATAAATTTCGTTTTATATTTTACCATCGCACCGCGAGCCATGACGCACCGGAGCTGGAGCGAGTCGTAGGGCGGCGCAAGGGGTAGCGGTGGCAATAGGAAGTACATAGTATATAGCTCGACTGCTTACGCGTTGGGATAAAGAGCAGGCGCTGGGGCAACAATCACAGTCAGCTACACCAGTGCATAGGACACACATACATACATAGATAGATTTTTATAAATATGCATTTGCCGACATGTGTGTGCGTGTGTGCTACAGCTACAGTTCGCCAACCAACAATGCTGCGTTGTATCGCCACTGCTACTTAACGGCAATGTGGTGGCTGGCCTGCGTGCCTGCCTGCCTGCCTGCCTGTAGTTGATTCAATTTTATGAAGCTTTTAAAAAACACTACCAAACTTTGATTCGACTCTTTCACACTGTCTATGTATATCGGAATGCAATCAAATTTACATATTCGCTCGCTCTGGCCCCCTGACGTTGTACGAATATTTGCATGGAACAAATTTTAGCGATGCGTGTGTGTAGCGCGAGGAAAGCAGGAGTGCGGCGTTAGTTAACGACGTTAGTACAAACATACATATGTATGCATATAAATGTATACACTACATACATATATACATAATTATTGTTCACAGACAAAAATGTAGATAAACTACCATATGCCCTTTGGCCTTGTACTCGTATGATAATAATATACACAACATCAAAACAACATAACTTGTCCCAACATGATTACCACGGACTGCAACGGACAAACATTATAACAATAGAAATGTAGTATCACCAAAACAAACAATAATAGCCCAAATCACTACCTACTAGTAAACAGATAACGACCGACGCATCTCAATACTATAAGTAGCACTAAGATTCATGTAAACGAGTTAGTTTAAGAATAGTAATAAAGAGCACGCATTTTGGCACAGCAAAATATTATAATTTTTGAATTCATATCGAGTATCGATATTAACTGGGGGCTCAAGCCGGTCTAACTCTTGACTGCAGCCAAATTCCCTTGAAATACAGGGTAATAAAATAAAAATTCCACAGCTTTGAAGAAAAGCATAAAAACAATCTCTGAAAAAGCGAGATATAACAAATTTAACCAGTCGCGTAAAAGCAAACCTTGAAATAGCAGGCAGCCTAAACCGATCAAAAAAGTGAAAAGTGAAAAACGAAAACTGAAGATTCCTGACTTTAAACAGAATCGCTCACCCTGGACTCACGCACTAAACGCCAACGAAGTTTCAATTATCTGCGCCTAATACCACAGGACGATACAATGGCTCAGGACATCGCAACTCTACGAGCACAGGTAGAACTACTAACTCAAGCTCTACAAAATACACAACTAAAAGTGAATACACTGGAAGCACAACAACCTTCCCAGACAGTCACTACAGCAGACCAACACGTAGAATTTACACCGAACATTACAAATGGAAACCTCATAAATTTAAAAACCTTTGAAGCCATACCATGCTTCAGCGGAGACAAGAACCAGTACAGATCCTGGAGGAAAAGGGCATGGACATTCATGGAAAACATTAAAGAATTTTCCAACCACCCGAACTACTATACAGCGTTTACAATAATACACTCAAAAATTGTTGGGGAGGCAGCAAACATCTTAATCAATCACAACACCAAGCTGAATTTCTATTCAATAATCAACAGACTTGACTATACATACGCTGATCAACGACCGCTGTATGTACTACTCGAAGAAATGAAAAAGATCACACAAGGGAGAAGCACACTATCGGAGTTTCACAGCGAAATCAGCAAAGCACTGAATCTCGCACTCTCAAAGATAGAGATGTCAGGAGAACAAGGACCTGCATCCATGCTAGAATATGCAAATCAAGAAGCAGTCCGTACTTTCATCACAGGACTCAACAGCAGGTATACAAGCGGCACATTATACAGTCATCACCCAAAAGACTTGGAAACCGCATATGCAATCGCAAGCACGATTTACCACGACAGTTCAAACATGCAGTTCGACGCACAAATTACGCCACAAGGATACAACCAAAGACAGAATCCTCCACAACAGAGATATGATGATAGAAGGAGATATAATCCAAATGTGCAAGTACAATATAACCATCAACCACGCCAAGAACCGATGGAAGTGGACGACTCTCGTCAACACGTACGACCAACACAACACAACAATCAACTCCAGCTAAGGAACAACCTTCAGCAACCTCAACGGTACTATAACCCGTTCAGAGAAGACCAACAAGCAGCAAAACGCGGAAGAATTCCTTCTTCACGAAACCTCAACACCAACAAGGTACAAAGAATAAACCAGACGAGAGACGAAGAGCTACAATCACTCGCCGCACATACTGACGACATCTATGAGACAGGAAGTGTTTTTTTAGGAGAATAAACGGATTACCGTGTCTCCAAAGGCGTTGTCAAACGACAGGTACATCCGTTAATATTTTAATTGATACAGGTGCTACAAATAATTATATTAGTTCTAAGTGCAAATTAGGAAAATCTATACCCATAAAACCGGTTAAAGTTAAAACGCTTCATGGATACTCTTTGACCAAAGCTAAGAAAGTTATTACACTACTCAATCATAACTTAGTATTTTTTGAAACCGAAGCTTTAGAGGAGTTTGATATGCTTCTAGGTGAACACGGTCTTAGGGTATTGAAAGCAGAAATTAACATCTTTGAGTATAAACTCTTATACAAATATAAAAAGAAAGTAGTAAGCGAACAAAAAGTTAATTTCACAATTAATAACGACAAGTATAAAACTGAAATTGAAAATATCATGAGAATAAACGACGAAACTAATGAAATCCTTCCGTTTACGACTACAATACAAGCCACAATTAGGACAGAATCAGAAGATCCTATTTGGGTGAAACAGTATCCGTATCCGATAGCAGACAATGAATTCATAAACAAAGAAATAGATAAATTATTAGACAACCAAATTATTCAGCCTAGTAAAAGTCCTTACAATTCTCCAATCTGGACCGTCGCAAAAAAAGGTACCGATAACGAAGGGAAACCTAAAAGACGAATGGTAGTAGATTTTCAGAAGCTTAACGCTCAGACTATCACTGATAGATACCCTATCCCAGACGTTGCAATGACAATTCAAAATTTAGGTAAAGCAAAGGTTTTCACAACGATAGACTTAGAGTCAGGTTTTCATCAGATCTTGATAAAAAAATCAGACAGAGAAAAAACTGCATTCAGTGTGAATGGCGCAAAGTATGAATTCCTTAGGATGCCGTTCGGTTTAAAGAACGCACCTTCCATATTTCAGCGATGCGTAGACGATATCCTACGTCCATATATTGGCAAGTTCGCATATGTTTATATTGACGATGTACTCATATATTCGTCCTCACCCGAGGAACACATGGAACATATTCGTACAATAGTAAATGCCCTCCACAATGCCAATATGAAGATTTCAAACGAGAAATCGCATTTTTTCCAGGATTCAGTTGAATACCTTGGACACATAATAAAATATAATAAAATAACTGTGGATCCAAATAAAATTCAAACTATAAAGAATTATCCAACTCCAAAAAATTTAAAAGAATTACGATCATTTCTTGGCCTAGCGAGTTACTACAGGAAATTTATTCAGAACTTCGCTACAATAACGAAACCCCTGACAACATTTCTACGCGGAGACAATGGTGGTATAAGTAAAAATCAGAGCGCAAAGGTCTCAATTAATCTAGACGAACCAGCACTCGAGGCTTTAACAAAAATAAAAGACGCACTACAAGCACAAGTCGAATTATTCCAACCAGACTTCAACAAACCTTTTGAACTAACGACAGACGCAAGTAACTTTGCAATAGGAGCTGTACTCTCTCAGAACAGGAAACCTATTTCCTTTATATCTAGAACTCTTAGTCAGACTGAACAGAATTACAGCACGAATGAAAAGGAATTACTCGCTATCGTTTGGTCACTTCAAAAATTAAGAAATCACCTATACGGTATAGCAGATCTAACGATTTATACAGACCATCAGTCACTCATCTTTTCAATTTCGGATAAAAATCCAAACACAAAACTAAAACGATGGAAAAATTTCATCGAAGAATACGGCGCAAAACTCGTTTACAAACCCGGACATCAGAACGTTGTCGCTGATGCACTTTCTCGCCAGCAAATAAACAACACGGTAAACTCTGACGACTCCCAACATTCAGCACAAAGCTCCCCAACACAAAAAGTCAAACGAGTAAAGCAACCACTAAACGCATTTAGAAATCAAATTATTGTAAGACAATCAGATCAGAATCCCATCGAAATATCCTCACAAAATATATTTTCTAACAGCCGACATACGATTTTTTTTAACACCAAAACTGAATTGCTAGACAGACTAAAAAATATAATTAGACCTAACGTAACTAATGCCCTGCAAATAGGCGAAGAAATATTATTTTACGTCGAGAATGACCTTATCGACACATTCCCAACCGTATCGATTGTACTAGCGCAGAAATTGGTTGACGACATCACCGAGACCGAACAACAAAAACAAATCATACAAGACACACACAGACGTGCTCACAGAAACTACAAAAATAACGCACAGGAAATTTCGCTCAAATATTACTGGCCGAACATACGTAACGCTTGTAAAAAGGAAGTACAGGACTGCGAAATTTGCCTCACAAACAAATATGAACGCCGACCAAATAAACAACCAATTGGTTCAGCACCAGTACCGAACAAAGTAGGCGAATACATACACTTAGACTTATTTTTTATAAGCAATAATATGTACATTAGTTCAACCGACAAGTACTCAAAATTTTGCTATTTGAGACAAATACCATCAAAGAAAGACACATACAAATACATCGACGAGATACTATCACAAATATACCCTAACGCAAAGTTTGTAATGACTGATAACGAGTCAACATTTACTGGCATATGTGCACAACAAATATACAAGCGACTACAAATAACGCATACCAAAACTCCAGCCTATCATTCAACAACAAACGGTCAAGTTGAACGAACGCATAGCACCATAATTGAACTCGCAAAAGTTTTGGCACACCAACACAGTTCGGCACCCGATGAACAGATATTTGAAGCAGTCCGACAGTACAACAAAACTATCCATTCGGTAACCAACGAGAAACCCGAGGACGTGTTTTTCAATCAAAGGGGGTATCCTGACATCAAAGAGCGTCTTCAACAAAACCAAGAGAGAGTTTTGCGATACCACAACCGCAATCGCAAACAACTGAACTACAAAGAAGGAGACGTAATATATTCAAAGACGCATAGACGGAACAAAAACGTAAAAAAATACGCCAGACATATAGTCAAAAAAGACAACGGCGAAACAGTAACGACAAATAAAAGAGTTATTATCCATAAGGACAATATTAGAGTAAAGGCATGTACGGAATAGTGTTTACCTTACTTTTCTCTATTGCACTTTGTGACAATATAATAGATTTAACTAATAGGAAATATGTCTTAGTGGAAACCGACCCTGTTTACATTTATCAGGATACAGCTTTTCTCTATCACATATCTAACCTTTCAAAAATACTAGCGCCATACGAAAGCATAATGAAATCATTATACAATCTAGAAAACCAACCTGAAACTCAAATTTTAGTGAACAAAATCGAAACTCTGAAAAATCAACTCATTCCCAATATTTATAGACCCAAAAGATCAATCAACCTTCTTGGCTCCGTGTTAAAGTTCATCACTGGTACACCAGACCACGATGACCTAGTAGAAATCAAAACTTCACTTAATATGCTAATAGAAAATAACAACAAGCAAAGGAAAATTAACTCACAGTTCGAAAGAATACTCGAAACCCTTGATCCCAAAACAATAACCGAAAACATTGTTATATCAGAAGTTTACAATGAACTTCAATCAATAACAAATACTATAAATTTTGCGAAAACTAATAATTTTTATTCTGGCACATTAAATTTGAAAGATGTGTACGATTTAATAAAGCACGAAAAACTAGATCTTCCAATAATTAATATATTAGAATATGCCGACATTCATATATGTTACCTACAAGAAGCAATTATAACAATATACAAATATCCTATCCTCGAAACTAAATGTAGCCTATTCAATGTTTATCCTTTAGCACATAAGCATGGTAAAATTAATTTAGACCCTAAGATCGCAAAATGTAACAAATATCAAAGAATATCCAAATGTAGAAAGTATATGAGTAACTTTATATGTAAGTCCGAACCCTCTGACAATTGTACTATAAAAATACTAGAGGACAAATCGGCCCAATGCGAAGCAACCCATGAAAATAATGCTCCACTCCGCATCCTAGAGAATGGATACATTTTCACAGATTACCAGCACACTTGGAACAACATGCATATATCAGGCCCTAAATTAATACACTTTAATGAATCTACAGCCATCGATGGTATCACATACTACAATCATCAACGACAACTCAGAAAAATCATACACAATCAACATAGCGAACAACTTGAAGTACTCCGCATCCTTTCCTCAAACTCAATCTACAAATTCAGCAATATCCAAAAACTCTCAGCATTTTTGATACCTATTGAAGAAAACCCAGTACAATTTACGTTCTTTATCATAATGGGATTCCTTACCTTAGCAGTCATCACTTATGGCATGGTACATCTCTGCCGATGCTATGAAAAAAGAAGAATACTTCAGAGAAAAAGACAAATTGAAGACCTATACGAAATCGAACTGAACCGTCTTCAGCAGCAACTCATAGCAGCACCATAGCGGGGACGCTCCGTTTTAAGAGGGAGGAGAGTTAACGACGTTAGTACAAACATACATATGTATGCATATAAATGTATACACTACATACATATATACATAATTATTGTTCACAGACAAAAATGTAGATAAACTACCATATGCCCTTTGGCCTTGTACTCGTATGATAATAATATACACAACATCAAAACAACATAACTTGTCCCAACATGATTACCACGGACTGCAACGGACAAACATTATAACAATAGAAATGTAGTATCACCAAAACAAACAATAATAGCCCAAATCACTACCTACTAGTAAACAGATAACGACCGACGCATCTCAATACTATAAGTAGCACTAAGATTCATGTAAACGAGTTAGTTTAAGAATAGTAATAAAGAGCACGCATTTTGGCACAGCAAAATATTATAATTTTTGAATTCATATCGAGTATCGATATTAACTCGTTACTTACTTTGGAAATTGTTGATCGTTACGTCGAACTTCTTGGTCGATAGCTTTAAATTTACTTGCCTCTTAATATACATTTTGGAACATTACTTTATTTCCTTATATTCATTTGAATTCATTCATAGGAGTTTCATCCTTCTTGAAATGCGCTAGCATTATGCAACTCTGCAGCTATAGCAGCGTAGGCAAACAAGAATGTACATTTGCAATACAATTTCGTATTATCATACGATTCGTGTAGGCAAGCTCCTTTAACTGAGCTAGCAGATAAAAACTGTGCGTCTTGCTTTCGTCTAAGCGTTTGCTATAAAAGCAAATTTTGGATCGCAATTTATTAATACTAGGAATAGCAATTTTTTAGTGTTTTACTAACCCGGGACTTAGGAATTCTTTATTTTGTAACAAATGACTCAGGTGGGCCATGGCACCTTCCTGTCGGATTACCAGACCAAAGCGCTGATCCGCCTGAACCGACTACCTTTCAGAGTAATGGTTGGGGTAATAACCGGACACTGCCTTATGGGCACACTCGGGAAGAGATTTGATATCGATTTAATCTTCGATTTATAGCTAAAATATTCGAGTGCTTATTACGACTAACGATATATTAGATCTAGTAAAAAGAAATCCATTATTTTTGCATTACATTCAAGGTTTTATTTAGGTGAAATATGCCCCGTTTTCGTCGATAGCTTATTGCCATTTTGAATGCAATTTCATGGAAACCTTCATCCAAAATTTGTTTAGTACGAAATCTTATCGTTATATAGCACAACGAAATCTTTTATATTCTTTCTGTCAACGATCGCTCTTAGACAACGCGATATACAGATTACTAATGCCATCTATTGGAAAAAATTGGGTTTCTTTTTACTGAGCCTAATAGTTTTTGCTGCTTTTTAATATATCTTCTTTAACATAAGGTACATTGAGATCTTAATGTACATATGCAATCATTTTTAATGATTAATATCTATGGAGAATTTCAACATTCGAGTGATTTGTCGTTCTCCAGATTTGTAAAACAAGTAACAATAACCATTTAAATAAAATTTAACTTTTATTGTAAAAATTATTTCTGACAGAACAACCCAAACGATAATAGTTAAATTTTACTCATTTATAATACTTTGAGCTACACATATTAGACAAAGAATATAAGGTATTGTGAAAATCGCTCGAGGCAAACTAAAAAGTAACAATTCTGTTATTTATTTAAAATATATTTTTTTACAAGCGGTAAGTAGTTGGCTTTAAAATATATTCATTTATGGCAAAATAAAAATCCCGTAAGTCTATTTAACCTTTTCAACAGGGGCATGCATATGAAAATAATATTATTTAAAATATTTATTAATTATTTAATTAATATAGAAATAGTATTCCATCTTTTTTATTTAATATATAAAAATGAAATTTATTTTTTAAAATTATTTTTATTTAAAATATTTATTAGTTAATATTTAATTAATATAAAAATCATATTTTATTTTTATTTAATATATAAAAATAAAATTATTTATAAAATTTAAATGGTTAAATTTTATTTAGTGTATCTAAAATTTTTTTTATAGTGATAAAAGTTTAATAGTATAAAATTTATTCCATCTTTTTGAAAAAATATATTAAAATAAAAATTTAAAATATAATTGAAAATTAATTTATTAAATTTAATTAAATTAAAATAATAGGGGATTTTATATTTAGAATTTAATAAATTAATAATTATATTGTTACTGATATTTATTTTTATTAATTTTTAAATAATTAATTTTACCTTTAATTATTTTAGAACTGAGTATAAATTAATTTTATTTTTAGTAAATTTGTTTACACTTATTTTATCCAAAATGTTAATTTTAAAGTCAAATAATAGGGGTATTTAACTTAAATTAATAATTATTAAAATAATTCTTAATTAATATTTTTAAAATTTTCATTAAGAAAATTGAAAAAAATTTTTATGGGGAGGAATTTACTTTTATAAAATTATTTTATTTATAATTATATATTTTTTATTAATACTATAAAAATTTGATAATATAGTATATAATAAATAATTTATATTTTTTAAAATTTTAACTTAAATATAGTAAAGTTTTATTTTAGCTTAAAATTTTGTTATTGATTTATTTTATATGTAAATTTTTGTATGGAATTTTATTTATTTAAACAATAAATAAATTTTATTATAATCTCATTAATTAATTTTATAAATCAAGGAAACTTGGAATTAGTAATTTCATTAAGTATTGGCTAAATTTGTGCCAGCAGCCGCATATGAAAATATTATTTTCATATTATAAAGAAAACGGAACTTCTAAGAATATTAATATTTTTTAATAAATTATTACCTACAATGAGTCACACACGAAATTGGACACCCCCTAAAAGTTTTAATTTTGGTAATTTTATATAATTATATACCATATGTGTTGAACAAAACCCAGAAAGTGCAATATTACAAACTTTGTTCAAAATCTGGAAAAATTCGACAAAATTTCCATTTATTTATGTACCTATGTACATATGTACACACATAACGAAGTGATGTCTAAGTACTTAAGCCTTAGCCTAGCAAAAGTAGGGCAGCTCAGGAGAATATGAAAGGATGATTCCACCTCGTCATCCTCCAAGCAACTGAAACAAAGTGGGTCAGAACTCCTACGAGATCGAGAGTTTCCACTCTGATAACGGTAATTTATAGCAACTTCCAGCTTACTGTTTATTATACTACAAATTTAATGGGCTGCAAAACATACCAGAAACATTCTAAGAAAACCTTATTTAAAATCGCGAAAACCCCAGAAATAATTTCGAACAATCCTTAAAAAATACTCCAATTACTCCACCCAAATGCATGAACGCCGATTGGAATCCTAAGTGGGTTCTGCTCAATTCACAAGAAGGGAAATCTGCTATATCCGCCAACTACCGCGGGATCATCCCCTTTAATATTTTATGTAAGTTTATATCGAGCGTATTGTACGAAAGACTAACTACAAGCTTCCAGGAACTGATTGGACCCTATCAGTGTGGCTTTAGGTATGGCAAGTTTACCGTCGATCAGACCAGACCAGTTATTCATGATCTTTGAAAGGACCAGAGAGAAGAAAATTTGCATCCACCATATCTTTGTGGACTTAAAGTCCGCTTTGGTCTTGGGCCTTGAATTTTCAAGAGAAGGATTCTCCGAAACATTTTTAGATCCTTACGTCTTTGTAGGGGCGAACACCGCACAAGGTGGAACGATGACATATTTGATCGAAATAATTAAAATTCTGCAGCTACGCTGGGAAGGTTACGTACAACAGTATAAAAGAAAATGCACGGTACCTGCTGATTAAAGACTTGGGTTCACTTGGGGTATCTAGTTGGGGTCAGTAATCAACTACGGCACTTACTTACCACGCTATCAGACTGCGTACCTTGAGGCTCTTATAATGAGATTTGCTAAGATTTTAGTTAGATTTAAGAAATTTGTTGTTTATAGTTTGGCCGAGTAATAAGTTTTCTCGAGTTAAGCAAAGCCTGTATAGCCTGAATGGTATCTGACAAATTTTGGAATAGGGTTGAAAGCCATATTTTCAATTCGGTAATTTTTTTAATTAATGGCAAGCATGTATTTGTAATTGCATTAGAGAAAACAACTGATACATTGCAGTATTTTTCACGAGTACTGCCAAAAAGTAACTTTTTTCTCGCATGCCGTCCAAGTGAGCTGTCTTAATGCGTTCATGGATGCCATGGAATTTTTTAAGCTAGAATTTGCTTTGAACTCATTTTCTTAAAACAGCAAATCAATTTCCTTATTTTAGAGTAAGTGGATTTACTTTAATAATAGGAAGAATTACTTCAATCTGAGAACTTTTCCCTTAATTCAGGTACATGATGAAAATATCGCGTCATTAATCTGAGGAAGTAAATTTACTTAATATCAATCGTGTCGTTGAATAATTTTGATTTTTGCCAGTGCTTTGAAAACAAGCGTTACAGCGCCCTCATTTGGCATAAAAATAGGAAAAACCAAAATTTAGAACTAAAACTGTTCAACATAAAATATATACTATATCCTCCTGTTCATATGCACATTTTAAACAATATGATCTTAACTAAACCTAATCATTTTTATTAAAACATATGCATAAGATTTTAAAACAATAAAAAATTAAATATAAATCAGCAAAAATATAAATAAAATAAAAATTCACATCTTTGATTTCTTTTTGGAAATAACCTTTTTATAAGATTTCTTCAAACTGAGGAAATCAAGACGAAATCATATAATCATATATGTATATATAATCATATATATATAAGTACAACACAAAACTCCTTTGTATTTTGATTTTGCTTTTGCATAAGAATTATCAAAATTCACGTGTAATTTTGTTTTTGCTTTTACGGCTTTTGAAAGCACATATGTAGAAGCAAAAACCAAATATGTACATGTAAGCGAATAAAAAAATTAAATCGCCTGCTTTAGTAACAGGACCTTATATGAATTCACCTTGTAAAACACTACTGCCAATTTCTTCAACATTAATAAAAAAAAAACATCCTCCTGACAAGTGGATTTTTCCTAAGAATAAATATAATAGTAAACTAAGGAAATAGCAAATTAAGGAATTATTTTTTCCTCAAATTAGACAATTCGTTTACTCATTTTAAAGGAACCATGCGCCAAGGCATTTTTTTCTGAGTGTATAAAAACCGTCCTTTAAAACTTTATATTCGCCGCCGTAATATCTACATATTTGCAATTAAGGCTTTTTTTCTATTGACCAGCATTTTAAGCTCTACATGTTCATAACATTATTTATTTAGGTTCTGTTTAAAAACAAATTTCTCTTTCGTCTTCAGCTCGTGATTACGCCTTTCTATCGTACTGCAATTTTCGATATCGTTCATTAAAAATAACAATAATGAACTTGAAATTAATAGTTAATGTCTGTCAAAGTCTTATGAAAACAACGTAAGAAAAAAATATCAACGAAACAGTAAACAACACGGTTCACAGCAAAAAGTATGTGACTCAAAATTTAAACGCTTATCAACTCAAAACTTATTCTCTCGCCTAATTGATTCTCCTTCAGAATTTCAAAGATCTACGCAATTCACAGAAACAGTGCCAATGTGTAGTTAAATGTCACCCACCAGCGTACAGTGCACACATACATATGTACATACACAAATACATGCGTACATACGTACTACATGTCGCACAGCTGCAATGACATTTGAAAAGTAAAACTTGTCAGCAGTGCAAAAAGTCTCTAAGTTTTAATGAGCTCCACGAAAAGTGTTTGCCTGCACGAATTCTCTCGTGACTTCGGGGTGATGCAAGTTCACCTCCGATTCACCCTTCACCAAATGAATTGACTGTTATATTGCCGATTTACATAGTAAATATTGAGATAGTTATGCTTTCTTTTCTTGTTCGAACTTTAAAGTAGTACAAAAAGTAACTAAGTACTGCTGACAAACTTAAGTAGTGCAGATAATTTTGCTTTCATTTAAAAGTCATCATAGCTACTCACGTATATTCGTATTTTAATTGCTAACATATGTACATTCATACTTATGGGCATTTCCATAGTAACGACCATGGCGGTCGCACGAAATCAGGGTCGTAGAAAAACATAGGAAATATTTTTTATAAGAAATTTTTGCATGGCAGGAATACTCTCCGAGGTTTGCCCTACCGAAGAGCAGCGGGTATGAGGAAAAGCTTTTTTTATAATTTCTTATATAACTGGTATTCGAACCCGGGGTACACCAAGCAAAGCACGCATACCCTATGCACTCAGCTACGGCGGCTATCGATCTGTTTTCTAATAGCGGTCGTTTTTAAAAACAAAGTAGGAAATTGCATATTATTTCCAGGCTCTTAATCCGCACTCGATGCAATTATAAATACAGACAGTCAGAATGACTACACCAACCAAATTCGTAATACTGTGATAATGGAACAGCCAAAGCTAAAATTATGTTGTGTACCAGGGCATGCTTCCTTATCCGTAAATGAATTCGACGGCTCCACTACCAAAGGAGCTCTCCAAAAACCAATACGAAAACCAATAAGCCACACCTTGCAAGAAAATAAATAGTAGAATGAAACTTAACAAGCTCCTGATACCCACAAACTAACAGCACCAGAATCCACATCCCTAACTTCATTGTCCAAAATAGACAACAAGGGCTCGGAATTTCATCCACATTATTCAACTATCTAGATAATCCGAATATTCAAATATCCGGATGCTTCAACGCAAAATTCGGATATTCGGATATCTGGGTATTAACACAGCTTCCGAATATACGGATTTGTGGATATCCGGATATCATTATAATACTCGGATATTCGGATATTAGAAATGAATGACATGCAACATTGGGGAAATAAATAAATGGATAATAGGAAAGGCAGAAAGGTTTTGGTATTAATATACAAGTCGCTATCCCACATATCATTCACAAGTTGCGTTATTCCATTCGTTCACTAATGGTATGAGCGCTAATTGATAGCGTTAATTATTTTATTTAGACATCCGAATATTAACCGGATCTTCGCAAATCCTATCCGGATCATATCCGGTTAATAAAACCAACGAATATTAACCGGATATCCATACTATCCGGATTTTATCCGTATCAACGGATAGCCGCATGGATATCCAGATATCCGAATATGCGGATAGACCAACACAATTTTCCGATTGGGCAACTCTACTTTAGCATCCCACACATTTTATAAGAATTTCCGCTATATTCAAACCCGAGAACCTAAATATTTGGTAACTTGGATCACTTAACACTCATAACTTTTCTTTCAAACAAATCTGTTAACAGAGTTCCTGAAAGTCACAAACTTATACCACAACATCTATAAGTAAATACCTACATACACAAGTAAATTTAAGCTTAAAGCCTAGTTGCAATAGCTTTATTCTTTATTGCTCTGGCAACTTTCCAAACAACATTCTGTGTCCAAAGTTCTCATCGTCGTGTCACAATCCAAAAGAATGTAGTTGACGCTTGGTTTTCATTGCCTCCTCTTGGATCGTTAAATCCAACAAGTCCGTGATTTCTTCTAATGCAGACCGTGTTTATAGGCCACCAAACTACAGCAGAAGTATGACAGCTGGTCTCATACCCCAAGTCTTACTAAAGGTTTTCCGTCACAGTCCAAAAACTTTACTCGATTTAACTTCTGTTCGACATGAGCTTTCCAAGTAATTTTTTTATCAAGGGATACACCCAGATATTTCACTTCTTCGGAAAGGCTTACGTTTACGCCGCTGAGCACCGAAAGCCTAAGTCCTTCCAATTCTCTTTTCCTCATAAACAATATCAGGGTTGTCTGGCTGGGATTAACAGAAAGACCCTGCGTGGTACTTCAAGCATCAATCTTATGTAGGGTTCTCTGCATATTTCCGAAGACCTCCCGGAGAGATCTTCCTGACGCTAATGCACAAACATCGTCCGCGTAAGCTTGGATACGAACGAAGTCTTGCATTTCTGGTAAAAAGGAGTCCACTACTAAACACCGCAAGAGAGGGAATAAATTTCTCCCAACCTCTGTCATGGTACAAGTACCATCTTTCTTCCACCACATTCCTTCTGGCTGCAGAGCACATATAACCAAAGGTAGTGTTGTCAAAAGCTCCCTCAATATCAGCAAAAGCTTCCATTGTGTGCTCACCTGCTTCCAGCCCCACTTCTATCTTTGTTACACGATAAGCAAAAAGGATGGCAGGCTTATTGGTCTGAAGCTGTGCGTAATAATCTTTCACCGGTTTGGGAATAACGACTACCCAAACTTTTCTCCAAAGTATGGGAATGCTATGACCAAAAGCAAGGCAAGATCTGAAAAATCTTATCGCAGGGTCTTTTTAATGCAAATTAACTGGATTCGTCTGTAGAGCCTTTAACGCATCCTCACAATTATGATTTTTGGAAACATTGCGTCACCTGCAATTCAAGCAATTAATATTCTTTTTATTTTTCAGTGGCGTTGGCCTTCCCGTGGAAATGCCCATAAGTGCATGTATGTAGGTAAATGCTATCAGGAGAAAAGTTTTGCCAGCATTCTTGTAAAATTCGTACTGAGCCGCGAATCGAAGGTCAATTGTTTTTCAGAAGCGTAAGAAAATAAGAATATAAATATTTTATATTGTAACGATCTTAAAAAGTTGCAATCAATAAATTCCTTAATGAAGTATTAATGAGCAGAATATATTTTAAAAATAATTATTAGTAATTTTTTTATTTTAAGATGAAATATATGTACAACATATGTATGTATGTAACTAGCCAGACATGTATTTTACTTAGATTAACTTCTTCGTTTATTTCTAATGCAGATCTTCTTCTAGACCTTCAGTCCGATTGTATTCTATGCTACAAAGCTCCATTGGGGCATCAACAAGTGCTTGTTAAATAATGGCATTGAAGACCTTTTCCATAAAAAAACCTTATCCTCACATTTTATATAAACGGCGTTTGGCAGATATAGTTAAAAATGGTAAGGGTATATATAAATCAAGCTTCCCACCGTACTAGGGTATTTTAATTACACTAGTTTACGGCAAAACTTGGTATCGTATCACTATCCAGTTCTGTGTCGAATTGCTCGCTTAGTCCGAAAATCGAGTTAATTTTTTTCTAAGGATATACTCTAGATCTATTTGCAATTTAACCGTTATTCAACTAAAACGAAGAGTAATTCAATTTTCGCAGTTAGCAGATGACAGAAAAATATTAGCATTTGTAGGAAATTCATCTGGTATATGAATAGAAGTGAATCAGAACTTTTCCAAGAAAAAAAAAACCAATAGAAAATTGATACAAATTTCTTGAGTTTTTATAAGATCTGCACAAAGTTTGAGATTTTAATTTATAGAAATATTTTAGTGCATTAACTTTCCGGGGAAAAAATATTAAAAACAAACATGACAAGAAAAATCAAAATGTGGTCAGTCGTTGGAGTTACTGTACACTGCACTTTTTTCCGTACAGAATTCAGAGATTTGAGAAGTCGATTCACTATTGTTCAACAAAACTCAGCTCTCTTCTACCAAGGAGATTAGCTGTTAATCCGAAAGACATGGATTCCACTTTAATTTTATTGGCACTTGGCTATCGTTTGATTTCCATAGATTATTTATGTAGGTATTGTTCTCTCCAGCGTCCAAAATGAAAAATTATGGAAGAAAAAACATGGAAAAAGAAGATAGCATTAATTAGAAAATAGAAAGTTCTATTTTCTGAGCGATAAAAAAAAGCTCCAGAAATAACGAATACTTCCTGAACAAACAATAAAAATCGAGAAATAATAATTGAAAAGTAATTGTTTAATAATAATTAAAAGCCACGGTTAAGAACCATAAAACAATGTCTGGGAAAATTGTTCAATAGAACCACGCATTGAAAAAAAAGAGTTTTATGGATTAGTAGAGGCGGTTCTCCAGATTATAAATCTGAAAGCCCCGCCCACCTGAGGCCTCTAGGTTTCAAGTTGCAAAAATGTTCAAATTTAACCTCACTTCTTCCTTCGAAAATCAATTTAACTGAAATTTCGATCTTGTCACATATTGCTTGCCAAAATGTAAAAGAAAAACCTCTGAAAACAAAAACAAACTTCGGCAACGCCATCCACAGTATTTATACGCAGAACACCTTTCTGCGTAAGTAGCCTTCGGCAGCCCTTTAAAAAATAGCCCTGGTCAGTCCAACTTCGGCTACGCTATCCACAGCATTTTTCTGCGTATTTACAAAAAAGTGCATACTCCAAAAGTAAATTATTATCATCTCAGAATCATAACAGAATTCCTATGGCTTACCGAAATATTCCTACTCTACGTGCCAAAATATTTTACGCCCAAAATAACTATTTAAATTGTGTTGGATCTGGCATCTTTAGTAATGAAGGTTCACGGCCATCTTCCTGTAGTTGTGTGTTTACGATGATTAGAAAATAGCAGCACATTTCAATAATACATATAAAAGCAAGTATTGTTAAAGTATTGTTAAACTAAACTTAAACTAAACAAAAAAGATGCACATTACGTTGTATATGTATAAAGTGGAATATATATGTATATATGAAAATAATGTGAAGTAAGTGGCCACATTTTAACAATAATAATGGTCAGTGAGCACCTCCCCAACACTCCCTGAGCATTTAATTAAAAAATTCCCGGTACTGAGCCTCCGCTAACCGACTGAGACTAATCGACTTTGCCGGATTTCCAAACATGGAGTCTGTATCACCAGATTCCAGCATAGAAAAAATCACCAAGCTACATGGCTGTCCCTTTATAAATTGCACCACTACAACTATATTGCGATCGGCTTCCTTATCATTCCTATACTCACCAACTGTCTGTCGGCTTTTAAGCACGAAAAAAAAGTTGCCTATAGTCCACGATGACTGAATTTTGGTAACCCTTCAAAACTAATACAGCTACGGGCCGCTCCGAGCCGTTTAAGATTTAAGAGAGGGTTCTTAACTATCGTAGGATTTCTTTAACAATATGTTGGAAAAGATAATTCAAGCTGCAGTATTAAACCATCTGTTATAAGAGTGTACAACTTCTGGCGTATGCCAATAACATCGAAATCGAAGGGGTCTGCAGGGGAACGACCACGTCACTGTTGGCAGTTACAATTTGGACAAAGTTGAGAATTTCTTATTTTTTATTTTGGAACCAGCCAACAAAAATCTCAGCCTCGAATTCGAACGGAGAATCTCATTTGCCAACAAGTGATACTTTGGGTAAACGAGCAGTAAAGCCCTCTCTCGACGAACGAAAACCACGCTCTATAGGTATGTACCGATGTCCGCGCAATTATTTGGCGCAAACACGTAGAGGGTGTTAAAATCGGATGGCATAGGCCTTAGAGAGCCGAGCTGTAAGAGGTTTAAAACTTTGTAGACATAATCCAGCGCATTAAAATACCGAGGCTACGCTGCGTTGAAAGTATTCAACGCGGTACCCGTTATATCTACATAGCGCAAAAATAAGAAGAAAGTGAAAATAGTTTCGTAGTGCGAGCGAGTAATAATTTAATAAATTAATAAATTAAGTCCAAAAATACATACAAAATAGAATTTTAAATGTCTTATACTTAAACCCAGCAAATGAGTAATGTTAATTGATCGACGACTACATTGAAGCTACAACTCGCCCAACAGCTACGAATAAAACTGAAAAACTATCCCACAAAACAAATACGGCTAAGAGTGAAAGGGGGAAAACCCGAGAAAAGCACGATAGCCACAAAATCACGAGCATTTGCCATTTACTCGCTTCAACTCAACTCATGTTACTGGCATTGCGAATGGTGATGAGCCACTTCACCATGGAAGTAAAGTACTCCGTCATATTCCGCACTGACATTCTCATGCAATCATTTATCCACACGCCTGGGGATCTCTTCACCAGTTGTTCACTTTATATGTATGTATGTATGTTTGTGTGTCTGCATATATGTATATATATTTGCCTGAGTATAAGTGTTAGTGTGAGTGCTACTGTGCATGGCAAACTGCAATTCTTTTTCAAATGAAAGCGCCACCGATATAATTTCTGTGGTACGTTCAAATGGCACTCCCCAGATCAATTGCGATGATGAATTGTGCTGGTGGTGACTTTTCACAAAAACGAGTACACTTCTTGTGGGTAACGTGGGTATGTTTATGGGATTGACATTAGTGACTACTGCATTGTTGGTGGTACTCGTAATGGTGTTTTTGGTTTGGTTGAATCCAAACCATAAAGTGTGGCGGTTAAGTGGACGATTGCATATGATTTAGAGATTCTATGAATACGATTATGAGGGGAATGTCGTGGAGTTTGAAAACAATAATTGCAAATTCACTTTTCACTTTTTAATACTGTGGTAAGAAAGAATAATAGCTATATTATTTGATGAGTATTTTGCAGAAGGTCATTATTGAATGGGAAGCCGTTAACTGAAGTTATAGCTGTAAATACAATAAATATATTTATAGTCAATAGGAGAAATGTAATAGTAAATTAAATTATTTTCATATGTATGTATGTAGTTGAAATCTTTTCTTTTTGTTGCGTAAAATGTTTAACCTGACTTTAGTCGTCTTTAATTTTAGATATACCTACAATTATGCGAAAAACTCAATAATTCTCAACGTCCTTATGATTAATAATGATGGATAAGGATAATTTTTAAGATTATTTAACCATCCGCATAAGCTTGCTAAAATTTTACTCAAACAGAATTACTCTGGGCGATTAAAGATACAAAAAATATAAGACTAAATTATGGCTATAGACTTTGTCCTACTTATATTTCATGGAAGTTATTTTTCGATATTTTATAACAAATATCTTTAAAAATATTGACTGGAATGTACCGGAACCTCGGCCGTTTCGCCAAACGCCACCGAACAAACGGCAAATAAAAAAGTTTGAGGTTAGTTCTCTATCAGGTAGTGGCTCGAAAGTTTGATCTCGTCGCCCTGAGGATGTGGTCGTGGGGACGCGGCCTTTCCATCCTACGCCTGGTAATGGATGGGAAGCTCGGACGGTTCGACTATTTCATCAACCAAACACCACAGAACAAACACAATCGTGCGCAGCTCGGATAAAATTCCCTTTAGTTGCAAAAGCAACCCTGCTGCAATACTTCATGAAACATGAGATTTGTTTAGTGCTATTTAGAACGAAAAATAGATGTGCAATCAAATTTTAGGTTGACGTAGTTATATATTTAAAAATACTATTCAAATGAAAATTGATTGGGTCTTCAACTAAAATTTCCCACGGCTCATTCATAATAGCGCTATTTTTTTTTTTTTACTTCTCAACACTACATCTCAGGTCTGATATCGTTTTATCGAGTTGGCTCAACACGCACATTTTTCCGAATTAGTGTTGTTGCTTTACATGCAATTCATTTTCCTACATAGTGTTCTTTTGCAACTCGGTTACAATAAAATAGGCCTAATAAAAAAAGAACTGTTGCAAAACTATTGGGTAAGCCAATTAAATTTTGGAATAAGAAAGTTCAAGTTTAAAGCGGCTCAATAACAATAAAATGTCCGAAATAAATAAAACATCATAATAATCAATGCACTTGCGTTGTAATGTTGAAGAAACTTTGAGGATGCGACGTCATCACGCGAACAGCTGATTGACAATATCGTAAAGCAAAGAGTAACGAACCTGCGCAAAGCTTAATCTCTTAATCAATCAATCTTGGATGTGAATCGAGTTATCCGACATCAAGGCACGACTATGCAGTCTAAAGTTTATGTTTTAAAATTTTTTATTTTAATACTGTTGGGCATTTTTGGGCAATTCACAAGGTATCTTATTAGATACAATTGTTGCATACGCTATTTAAAACTGTTTTATTTTGATTACTTAGCATGTGAACCAAAAGCTGAGGTGATAGACGAGGTTTAGAACTAAAGTAAGTACAACGATTGCACCAAATAAGACACCTAGTGAATTGCTCAATTGCAAATATAATTTATCTCTCGTCATATAACTGTAACAAATATGTAAATACAAAAGATATACCATTATGTACTCCACTCTAATATTCTTCAAGATTTTGAGAATAAATTCTACCATGAGATTCCAACCACTTTTATAATGAAAAATACAATAAATAATTTTACAAAAAAAAGTTATCGAATTTATTGGTGGAATGATATTACTACACTAGAACTCAAATCTCTAACGCAAATAATTAATTGTTTATCCAGTATCCAAAATTCACCACGATTTAGAGAACTCACGATCTTCTAAATCGCTGTATAGGATCACTTATTTAGAGACACGATATCGAGCAGAAAGTATCGATGTGATATTCTTTCAAAGTGTCGCTCTAAAATAATCGAGTACTCATAAATATCAAATTTCAAAGACTAAAATATGAATAAAGTTCAGTCACAATTTTTTGTAAAGTTTGTTAGCTAGAAAGTATTCGCAGTAGTACCAATTAGGTCGTTAACTCGACCTGCTGAATTTGAAGACTCCAGTTCAAAAAAAAAACTAACAATCTTTCAGGTCTTTTTTTTTTATTTTACTAATTTTTGCACGTTGGAGACCGCAATGTTGCAAAATTAACAGCATAAGATGCGCCTCACCTAAAATTGGAAAGGTATTAGCTTACAGTGTCAACTTGGTGTGGGACTTTCCTTAGTACTTTCCTCAATACTTTTCCTTAATACTTTTTTCATTCCGCCTAATTGTCATATCTATACATTCCGCGACATATTATTCAAAATTTCCTGGATGCTGTATCGACAAGCAAATTAAAAAAAAAAAATTTCGCTTAGGGTTTTTCGCGGTTACGGCTCGTATTTTCTTGCAAATAATTTTCTTCGCCAATTCGATACGATACTGGGGTTCATGCACTCGATTAAAAAAAAAACAAAAATATCAGTACAAAAATATCGTGTAAAAAATATCGGTATCGAATGGCAGAAGTATCGATATGGTATCGTATCGTGTCGAAATTTGTGTACCTAAAATTATCTTGCTTTCCTTGCAGCATGAATCTCTCTTGTCCTTATTTTTCCGCACAGATATTTATCTTTTTTAAAAAGTATTAAAGTTAAATCCCTCTTTCTATTTTAAATGCTTAAATGTCTGACTATCCCTTTATAGAAAGGCCTAGAAGAAACAAATGCCACCACCACGAATTGGCCAATTTACTAACCAAGCAAATAGTACTAAGATTAGATTCGATTCTTCTTATTTTCATCTGATGGTCAATTTCGCGGTTTTTATTTAAAAAAAAAATATCGGAACGGGTTTGAACCGAAACGCTTTGCTTATTGACGAAGCCATTCAGCCAGAAATGACGACGACCATAAATTGGACGTAGCGCTCTTAAAGTTGAGGCCATTGACTCCGAATTTCGGTAGTAAATTTTAATAATTTCGACACGTTGTTGGATCGTATATCTATCCATGATGAAATGGCAAACCTTACTGAAGAGAAATGTCAAAAGAGCGGGAAAAAATATGGCATCTTTTGCTGTCACTATCGATCTACTTTTGTAGGCTCCCTATTGAAAACCCCGTTATTTGTTTGCGAATTTGGAAAGAAGAACAAGCATTCAGCTCAAGGGATGTTATCGCCTTGTATGAATTCGCCATGGCAAGTACCATGCCAATCGTTTGAACGTTTGAATTTGACACTCTGTGCTGACATTATGAATGAGAGTGTATTGGTAATTCTGTCAGCATGTTCTCGTAGGGTACATTTGCAAAATTAAATCTAAAGAGTTGATCATAAAATGCTTCTTTCTACAAATGTTTTGGATTTATTTGTCCACCTCGCGCTATGCTACTACTGTGCAACGTGCCAAGAGCTTTCAGTTATACAACTTGCAATTTTGCACCAAGGAGTACAGAGGCAGAGAGCGACAGGAGCTCAGCAAAGTGCACTGATTTATGCTCGAGCTGATGGTGGTGTGGCAATATGCGCGTGATTGTATGTGTGTGCTTCTGTGTGTATTTGTGTGGCGATTCTATGTGCGGTTTGCATGGAAATTTGCGAAAGCGCCAGCGGCTTTTATTGTTGATAAATAGTGTACATTAATGCGAAAGAAGACTAAAAGGCTTGCAAATTGAGCTGAGAGGTGAGGTGTATTTGTATTCGTTGAAGCATTTCTAAAATCCATGCCAAGGCCGTCGAGAAGGCATTAAAGATCCGCCACAACAAGAATGCAAGTGCATGCTCGGTCATTGTTCTACTACCAACTATACGAAGTATAACTAAATCTGAAAGTGAGAAAAAAATTAAAACATTTTAATACATTGTCGTGACATCAATCATAGCAAAGTTTAAAAGCTTGTGCTTACTTTATATTTGATGTCAACATAAAATTTCTACTAAGTATTTCGTAATTGTCTGGTCATTTATAGTTAACGTAGTGTTAAACAGCGCAGCAGGAATGAAGAAATCGGAGGTATTAAATATATATACATATATATGTATATGTATATACGCATACAAATATACAATGAGAATACAAATATAATCTTGCGACCACAGTTGGGGTTATATTTGACAAGTTTGAAATGGTACGTGAGCTGTCGATGTAAATGGTGACAACAGGGGTTTTTTATTTATAATTTACGTATGAACGATTTTTTATGAATGATAGATTAGTTTTAGAAGAACTGTTTCTAAAGTTCTTCCAAAGTAAAAACAAGCTTCAAACACCCTCCTGAAATCCCTTTTGTAGATAGCTAAATAAGAAGGTATTTGTGGCGCGTCCTACAAACGCCCTACTGCAAGCCCTTCTATGGAGTCCTGAAATTTCCGAATGACGAAAGTAGGAGGCCTACAGTTTGTTCCACACACAAACAAGAAGGGAATGTTGAAAGGAAGGCATTTTGGGATGGCCGTTAACTCCTGAAATTACCCACTGGGTTCTGATGTGATGAAAAATATCCCTTCTGAATATTCCTCATAGAAGAGAGAACCTTTCAAAATATCTTCTGCTTATTCCGATATATTTGAAATATCAAAGAAAATGAAAGATTTGCGTATTTGATAACAATTAAACTTTTTGAGTGCAATTTTTTTAACTTTTAAAAAATTAGTTAAAAACTTTTGTATTTCGAAGCGAAGCTTTTGTAATGCAAATAAAAACTCCTCACCACTGATTGCAAATTCACGATTTTTTTTTTGTGAACAAAAAAAATGTTTACTACTTAGCTTTTATCAAAAATATCATTTTTTACATCGACTTTTTTCAAAGAGCCTTTTCAAATACCATAGCTCAAAAAAATTAAGTTTGTTTGTCCACTTATGCTGACTTTCGAAACGCACTCAGTCAAACTCGGTCAGAATATTTTAAACCAACTAATTATAAATCAGATAAATTACGGTAACTAAATTTGTATTAAATAGTACAATACAAAAAAACAAACACAAATACAGCCACACACTTTTTCGAAGTGGCCAAAACAATCTGTCGGGTTTCTTGGTCTTTGCAAACATCAAAGTCTTAAGAATTACATAAAAGAGTTGCCAACCAACCAACCAGTCAACGAAGCGAGCAGCCAAGAGGCACGCGAAAACGATGATACCATAAGAGGAAATAAAAACGAACTTAAACCGCAATTAAAGTGAATGTTTTTACACGCTTCCACAATCCGCCAAGAGTAAAGTTTTCGAAGGCTGCCAACAACAGCAGCAGAGGTAGAGTGGCCAGTGGGCGGCGCAGCAAAGGAGTGAAGTGCACTTAAAACGTTTTGCCAAACTTTTTGCATTGCGTTCCTTAAAAGAATTTAGAAGCGGGACAGCGGGAGAACGCAACGCTTATGGCGGTGGCAGCAGCAAAAGCAACGGCAACGTCAACGGTAGCGGCGGCAGTTATTGCTTTTAATTGCCAGCACTTTTATACTTAACAGTTTAGCCATTTCAATTTTCACTTTATAAATATTTTTTTCACTTTCCATGGATTTCCTTTTAACTTAATTTCTAAGTTGTTGCTAAGAATGTAAGCGAATTTCTTCGGCTATGCGGTCAAATGTTCTAGTTAGCAAGTGTAATGTGAAAATTGCATCTTATTGCTAGCTTGTTGAACGATGAATTGTGCAATATTTAAAGTTCAGCTAAATGCTTAAAGTCGAAAATAGTTTTCAGAAATTTCAAGGTTAAAATAGAGGAGAATAAATGAGAATACAAGTTATTTAGAAATAAAATGCGTTTGACTTTAGCTTCTCGAAAGAAAGTATCAAAGGACAAGATTGATTCAATTGGAGGTGGGGGTTTGTTCGACAAAGCAAACATTTCCATTATAAATGGAACACGATCTAATTTAGCTCACGAATGGCTTTTTCGATATTCATCTTATGGGGCTAAATTATTAATGGATTGTTTGCGTAACGTCGGTCCTTCGCGGCACTCTACAAAAAAAAAGTCTAACGACGTCAAACTGCAGCTTCAGAGTGGCCAATTCGCATCGCCGAGACGGCTTATAACACAATTAGCGAACTTGGCGCGCAAACGATCGGTAATCATCGTGTCTTCAATTCCCGGACACAAAAACCGTTGACCGAAACTAGCTTTTCGACGAAGGGCAGGTCTGTGGAAACAGTTCTCGCACCACTCTTTTGGGTCGATGTTATCAACGGCGTCCTGAAGGAGCTTTAAAGTGGAGGCTGCTAGGTTTCTCCACTCACATCCTCACAAAGGAAGGAATGGGAGGAGGGTAGCCTTTGGGGCGGGGTGCCGGTAAACTTTTCACGACGGCTCGAAGCTGGTAGTGTTTTTCAGGCGGAGGTGACCGCATTCAAGGAGGCAGCCAATTGGCTACCCTCCAATGTAATGCCATCCAGACAGGCAAACATTTATTATGATAGTCAGACCGCTATTAAGGCCTCAGGATCGCTAATGGTGAGGTCAAAACTTGTTGGGGTGTGCTGAACTTCTGTCTCAGCCGCCTCGGAATGCCTCGACATTGGACTTGTTTGAGTACCGTGCCATAGCGGTATTGCAGGAAACTGCATGGTTGATTAAATCGCTCGCTCGGTGGGGTACCCTGGAAGGCATCACTCCATGCATGGAGAGAGTAGGGATCTTTTGGCTGCCTACGGACTTCTCTTTGATAAATTGACTCTCTGTCGACTCAGCGAGCAGCAGGGCAACTATTACGACATGCATGTGGGCATTCGAAAGAAGAGCTTTGCTCGCTAACAAAGCGGCAACTCTCGATCCTCATAGGAGTTCTGACTGGTCATTGTCTGACGGGTATTCACGCGGTTAGGGTAAATATAGCCTCTGACCCTTTCTGCCGCAGCTGTATGGAGGATGATGAGGTGGAATCATCTTTTCATTTTCTGCTCAGCTCCCCTGCTTTTGCGAGACTGAGATTTTAGTACCCCACAAGAACTCTCTGGGATGGAAATTGGTGATTTGCGTGACTTCATTCGGGGTACGCAACGTTTCTACGGTTAACCTTTCTTGATTCCGATGTTCGTCACCGTTCTTAATAACAAGTGGTATCTTTACTATGTCTAAGTGAGTTCACCCTGCGGAGAGTACCTCATTAACCTAACTTAGCCGTCGGAATGTAAATGCGTACATATGTTTCAAATTTCAACGAAATTGGACCTTACATGCGGTTTGTACATTGCATTGTCATTGAAATCTGATCTATGCTGTCATTTTGAAGCCCCTAGCTCAAGCGGGAGTTATCAATCGCAATATTGGTACCACTCAGACAACAACGAAAGAAAGTTAAGTGAACGTTTTATTCGCAAATGTTCAGTAATATAAATTTGTCGGTTTTTTATTAAAATTTAAAAACTTCGAAAAACTCGCCAACAATCACATAAAGTTAGTAAAAAAACACGTATGTTCATAATAGCCATTTTACAATTAGGCCCATCCCTAAATTGCCGCGTCAAGCGACAACGAACTGACAACATCAAACAATAATGCAGAGCTAGCGCCGAGCAAAAAGAACTTTCACTTTTGACAGTGCGTTACGTCATGAAGTTAGGTGCGGAAGACAGAAGTGAAAGAAAAAAAAAATAAAAATGAGAAGGAGAAAGAGATAGAGAAAGAGGAAAAGGCAAATAGAATAAAACAACAAGTAACGAACGTCGAGGCAATGGAAAAACGTCAACAGTTGTACGCGGTTGGTATCATAGTTACTCTAGCGTGGTCCCCCTACGTTTTTGTTTTTCAAACGCTTTGATAGCCTACTTGTAAAAATATGATCTTTGAATAGCAGTAGTGTAGAATACAATTTAAAAAATATTTTCTTATCACTAACGGCCAGCAAAAATTTACAATGCAACCACTGTGGAATGTTACGCATTTTCCTCCATAGAAAAAAAATTCCGAGCATCCTTAATACGGAGTAAATGTGCAATATAGTCAGCAAATATATTATCTAAAATCGATGCGATATTTTAGCCACCGCCTACAAAAATTTAAAGGACATTTAAACTGCTATTAAATACTCATTAAAAAGTTTGAAATTTTTGTATGCATATTTATTTAGTTTTATTAAAATTTTCACTAAGTTTGAAGCTTGGATTTATGTGGTATTTGTTGTAAAATGAATCATAATTTTATAACCAATCAATTAGAGTTTGATAAGATTAGATTATCAATAAGTCGCTGGCGCATAGTTATGATATGCACTAAATGTAATAGAAATAAACTAATTTAACAAAAATTCCATTTCAGTTTACAGAAATGACTAAAGGTGCTATATACCTAGACAGCTGAAAATCCTTTCGAATTAACAAAAGCAAACGTTCACAAATATTCAACTCAAATGCTCGGCTTCAGTTTTTTCTGAGCCAAGTCTACGGCGAATAAATTTGCTTTTTCTAACAGAGAGCTATGTATCAAAAATGAGCTAACAAATATAAACAAAAAATGTTAATATAAAAACCTCTTTTTACATAGTCGAGCCGTCGTCAGAGGTGTTTTTCGTGTATTACCCAAAAAAGAAAAAAAAGAAAAAATGTTTGCATACGCAAAATGACGACATGCTAATGTTGTCTCTATGATTATCATTATCGTTGTTGTTATTATTGTTGTGCTTTTGGCACACAATTTTGTTGCAGTAATAAATTATGGTTGTCAACAGTGGGTAGCAATTTCTCATGCACTTTCAGCATTTTAGATCAACAACCAAATAGCAGACAGACGGCCAGCCAACCAACCAACCAACCAACCATCCAGCCAGCTGCCAAATGTGATACTCCCCTTTGAAGTTTCGTAGGCAGTCAGCAAAAAGCGTTTGAAGGATGTATGTATGTTATGAATGTATGTACCTATTAGAAGTGTTTTAGTTAGATGGCAATGAGCTCTATGAGAAAGTAAACTCGGCATATGCTCGAAAATATTGTACTTATTTATAGGCGTGTGTGTGGGGAGGGGGCGTGGAGTGGAAAATTCCTTTTCGGGCGCTGTGGTATGCAAATAAAGTTTCCAAAAGGAAATTCGAGCTTCCAATGGTAAAAGGTAATACCAAGAGAAGGAACAGAGATATCTACGTGCGTACATATATAGTATAGGTTCAAAAGATATCTGAACCTTTAACCAACAGCCTTTTACGTATCACACATTTGGCTAAATATTTATATGTAAATATGTGTAGATTTTATTTCCGAGCATACGCATATTTTCTATGCACTTTACAATTGTAGTCCTAAGAATAGAAGTGTGTAGCAGATAATTAAATTGTTTTGTGGTGAGGAACTGATTTGCTCATAGCTCACTTTAAAAGTTTACTTTTATGTTAAAATACACTGGTGGCGAAACTTTGAAAGGGCAGAAGAAGAAATAGCAAATGAAACTTTGCAAACATAAATAATTTGACAATGGAACTTTTTACATTTTTCGGTTATATTTGTGTAGCAAAAGTTTAAAAAATAAATAAATATAGTAAATTTAAATAGTAAGGTGTCAAAATTGCGATTCTTGAACATCACAGCAGAATATGATGTATATTGAACCGATTTTCCGTCATCACTTGTCCAGTTTAGAGGCAAACTGGTTTCGGCGTTGTGCCATCTTCAGTGTCACTTTTAGTTCATTAGCCATATTTCCTGCCAAAATTCAATGACCGTTTCACGAATACATTGAAGCAACTTTACCTTTACATATAGAGATGTGAAAAAAGAAACAACATCATTAAATTGTTGTACTATAATCATTAACTTTATTCACTCCAACATATCGTGTACATAGGAATGTTGAATGTTTCGTTTTACAGAAGAAGAAGACCAAAACAAAGAAAACGTTATTACCTGATCGATAAATTCATAAACTGAATTACATAAGTAAGGTTTTTTTGTTGTCTCAAATTGTTTTTTTTTGGCGATGGTAGCATGACGAGTGTAACCAAAATTTAATTGTACATTTCGTTGGAAGTGGACGCGCCAGCCATACTGCATCGAGCCATGATGCAGAGAAAAGAAGGTGACGACAAAAGCACTTCCGTTACTTCGTACTTGCCTCGTTTGACGGATTGACGTCACAGATGGCTCTTAAAACGCTGATTTTTCAGAGTTTTCTGTGATTTTTACAAAAAGTTAAACACAGAATAATAAATGTGAAGTGCTGAGCTTTCTATTTTAGCAGTTGCCGTGCAAATAAAACGCCCAAGTGCAGTTATCATCTTCTTTTTCGTCTCGCTATTCCTGTAGCAGCAAACGGTGTGACGTGTACGCGGCCGGCGTTGTCGTAATCTCGTTTCCTATCATTCTTGGCATCGAGCATATTGAGTCGAGGTGACTTATAAAAAAGGTACATCAGAGCGTCTGCCGCATGTCCGGAGAAAGCCGCGAAGATCTTCACACTGAACTGGCTATTCTTATGCCAATGCATACTTTAGAATCGGTTTTCGGTGTGGTGGAAAAGTAGTAGATATGTTTGCTGTTCCGGTTTTATTTCATCTCATATATGTATGTACATATTTAATAATCCATCACAAACAATTTGCAGATTTTTAATCTCTTCAGGAGATATTGATGATAAAAAGAATCTTCACAGATGAAATATTGTAGCATTTCAATTGGGATGGCCGGTGCGGCATAAAATCGATATCTAAATTAAAAATTGTTAGCGTGGCTCTATTTGGTAATTCATATTTTTCACTTATTTTCTGAATTTCTAATTATATTTTTTTTTTGTTTTTTATAATTTTGTGCAGCCATTTTTAAACTTGAGACTCGTATAGAGTTTGAAAAGGATAATATTAATTTGTGAGCTCAAGGCCAGTATAAGAAAAAGTATATTGGAAAAAGGATAACAACAGTCAGGAGTGGTAGAAATTATAGCTATTTTGGAGATTACCACATCTCCTCATCAGATTTCTTTCATGACCTCACCGGCACTCGAACCCGCAACCAACGACTTGCTGGCCAGGTGCTGCTGTTGCTTTTTACCACTTTTCCTTATGTCCTACCAACACAATTCAAGTACAACAGTCTGTCACTATTAAATGAATGTGTGGTTTTTAATTGTTGTTGTGTAACACCAAATCTATTTTTAGTTTTATTATTGTTAGAATTTTGTTACGTTTGGGCGTGCTCGTCCATTTCCACTCCATTTCCATTTATACTGGCCTTGAGCTCACAAATTAATAGTATCGTTTAATAAAAAAAACAGGCCGAAAAATAATATACGAAGGAGCGTTGAACATAGCCGTAATAGGCAAAAACAGAAAACGCTATTTGTCCAACAAGCGCAATATCCCAATATAATAATCCTAGGTTTAGACATAGACTGAAAATAACAATAGTTTTAACTAAATGTGATCTCATTATCAAAATAATAAATTAATAAAGTTAAATTTGATGCAATAATATACACAATAAAAAATTTTAGAAAACTTGCAACAAATTATAAATTTTCTTAAAACCTAAAGTAAAATTTGATGCAATAATAAAGAATGTAATAAAACTTGTAACAATGTATAAATTTAAAAAAAAAATTAACCCTGCTGTTAGGTTAAGACCATTTGGTCCAATTTTTTTTTTGTTTTCTTTGTAACTTTGGAACGGTGATATATACTGTCTAAATTTTTCAGCTCAGGTGGTCTTTTTATAAAACAATATTATGTGCGAAAATTTAATTCTCTGACTTAAAACTGGACTAAGATAAATTGAAAATTACGAATCTTAGGTTAAGGGACCATTTGGTCCATAGTATATTTTCTTTGATTTTCTTTACATTAATTTTCCAAAAATAAGTATTTATTAGTTTGTTCGATATTTTTTGGCACTACATGATGAGCAAAAAAATGTTTTTCGGTTGGTTTTGCAAATAAACGCACTGCAAATGGAGCATTTTACATCAGACTTAGACTTGCAGCAACTACAAATTCCTCGCTTTCGAGCTCCTGAACTAGAAGCATTTTTAGGTGCTGGGTTTTACCAGAGTTGAGTAAATAATAAAATAATAATATTTAGCAAGTATTGAACCAAACTAAATATAAAGACTAAGATTAAATTGTTATTTTGTATGAAAACTGCAGTATGGACCAAATGGTCCTCTAACCTAAGATTCGTAAGTTTTTTTTAACCTAACAGCAGGGTTAAGTATGTTTATGAATTAAAATAATTAATAGCACACAACTAAAGCAATAAAATAGAATGAAAACAAATCAATCATATCACTACCCATTCTCACAACAAGTACGAAAAGTGTATGCTCTTTTTGTCATACAGCTCCCGAGCACTAACTAACAATACACGAAACGTTTCAATAGTAGGTGAGTAAAAATCAACGGCAATTTTCTATAAAAAAAAAATTTCCATTTTAGTATTTGCTCTGTGTTCAATTGTTTTGTTACTGTTAGTTAACACGAGCGCTATCAGAGTAAAGTTACTGCTCAACACATACATATGTAGCTATTTCTGAGTAAACCGGCTGTGTTTCGTTACCTAACATGAGCGAAACTAAACGATTCGGAAACGTTCTCCACCATTGTTTGTTTGCGTTCTCTGTTCTTTTTTATTAATCGCGAAGAATGATCTACATAGCGCAAATATGACAAAATGTAGATCTAATTAAGGATTTCAGACATTTTATTCACTACCAACGTTTATTGCGCAACTGTGTATTCTTGTAATTGAATAAAGTCACAAATATATGCCTGACAGTTGTAGTGATGTGACCAAAGTAAAATAGTACAGAGGAACACATTCTTTATAAAATACACAATATACTTTGAACTTTAAACGATAGCTTTTGCACTTGGAGTTCCCATTTTAGAAACGGTTCAAAAATATAATTAACATTGCCTCCGTAGTAATAATTTTGAAGTAATGAGCGTTATAATAAAGGCTTATTCTTGGAAATGGACTGTGAAAATTTTAGACCAATGCCCGGAATTCTTCTTAATCATAGCCCAATTAATTTGATATATAAACGATTTTATAGTAAAACTGCTAACCCGGTGTGCTTCAATGCACGCTACAAAAACATGCTCTGAAATTAAATGAAATTGAAGTGGGAGTATGAGTTTTAGAGATATTTTGGATCCAGCGCCATTTATTGGTAAATTTCTTTTTCATAAAATATTCATACATATTTGGCTAATAAAGGTTATGAATTGGAATTAAATGGGAAGGTATTTATATAGCTAAGATGTTTAGAATTTTAATCAAATCGGAGCAAAAATGTAGTTTTTACAAATAGCTCGACACCAGCGCCACCTATCGAGTCAGTAGTTATCGAGTCTATAAACTAAATATCAGCAGACACATAGAGCACTACTATTTTTTATTTTTTTTCTAATTGCCCTTTGCATATGTAACCAGAAATCGCATGTCGGTTTCTCTTACTTATAACTTGTGTATAATTTAGTTAAGTTTGGGGTTTCAAACAGGTGGCAACCCTCTCATAAATACAAGTATGAACCCTGAGCTTGCCGAGACGAGCCTTTTGGCATTAATATTTTATATACTCGTGTTTAAATTAATTTGATTTTTCAAACAGGTGGCCACCCTCTTGAAGATGTACCAATAAACTTCTCCCCAAAGAAACGAGCACTTTGACATCCGTATTTTACTAATTTATACAACTTGTGTTCAACTTAATTAAATTTGATATTCCAAAGAGGTGACAACTCTAACCAAAATATAAGTATCAATCTTCTCTTCATAGCGACGAACCTTTTGACACCCGTATTTTAATATTTCATATAAATTATGTTTAATTTAATTCAATTCGTTAGGGAACAACCCTATCACAAGCATAAAATATACTCTAGGATCTATTCTCATAGCTACTAAATATACTTACAAAATTCCAAAAAATCCCCCGAGCTGTTTCGGAGCAGTGCGAACACAAACACCGTGACACGAGATTTTTATATCTAAGATAATATTTACGAGTCGGTTTATTTGGATAAGCGACTTGTGTATTATAAGGAAAAGACTTTTAATTCGGCCTTAAAATATATATTGGCCAAATATCTTTTAAGGTCAACTATTAATACTCGACTAAAAGAATAAAATGCCGGATTTTTCTATTATTATTAACCTCTTCTCCAAAAAGTTCAAAAAATAGAAAGAATCAGGGGCTGGGATCAAAAGAACATTGATAACTTTCTTCTACAACTATATTTTGGCCGTAAAAATAACTGTTATTTTCTGTCCCTGGCTGTAACCGAGTTTTGTTTATAAATGTTCGCTGTCAGATTATCAAAATTTGTTTCCCATTAATTTAAAAACACTCATGAAGAGCCGAGAAGCAACGGCTATTGGCGGTAAGATGTTTGTCATGTCAGGTATGAAAATGATAACGTATGATTTTTCTAAATTATAATACCTGACACCGCATGCCTACATATATGTTGATATATCTATAAAATGCTCGAATTTTTCTCTCCACAGATTGATCACTTCGCTCTCGTTTAATTTAATTATCCTTTCATTTCCTTTGACTGCCATTTCAATAGATTCCCTTATTTTAAGCAAATTAAGAAACTTGCATGAGAAAACTCTTGAAACTTTTCGATAAGTGCATGTGATAAAATGCCAAATTTATATAATTACATAAATAGATTTAAATTGGCGACCACTTCTATATGAAACGAGACTGTATGTATGGCTCTAACTCTGTATGTCTAATTCAATTTCTATTTAAACTCAAACTATATGAGTTGCAATTCATCTTTTCAACATACGCCAATCAAGTTTAGGTGAGGATATGTGATAACAAATTATATTCAGAAACATGTCGATTACTCTGTGTACTCTGAAAACGGACAGAACAAAAATTGGGACAAATTCCGTTGAAGGACATTTGAAGCACTGCAAAGTGTAGATCTGGACAGCTTTGTGATTTCATGTTTTAATAATACAGGAATTATTCTTATCGCACGTACAAAATGTCCACAAATTTATTAGCAACATTTTTGAGTACACAAACACACACACACACACACAGAAAGGTTTAGTTAAGCATGTGGGAGAAAAATGAATTTTCAGATGGGTATATTTGTTTAAATTTCTTTGTGGATATAAGTTTTGTATATATTATTTGTGTTTCTTCTTTTTTGTTTGTCTTTTTCAAATAGCCAGCAATGCTGTTGTTCAAAATATTTTGCAAAGAAAATATAAAATTTTTAAATGGAAGGAATTAGAAATATGTATATGCAAGTGCCTAGCACGTGATTTTTAACTAGAATATTAAAAGCTCTGAACCAACAGTGTCGCATTTACAAATATTTGCGCATATGTATGTATGTGTATACTTGTACATACATATATTTAAATTTATATCAATGTGTATGTATGTATGCTGGTTGGGTTCTCGTAAAGCCAATGATGCTAAAAACATGTTTGCGCCATTTACAGAGCGATCTAACGGAAGTAAATACACCATGACCATTGCTGGCCAATTTCGTATGCATAGCACGTTCTAGTTTACTCTTTCTTATCACCAACACTACAAACTTACTGCTTAGATATTTATATTATTATGCACATACATACATACATACATACACAGTCATGCATATGAAACTTAGGATGCTTAGCATGCTATTCGTTTGTAGTAGGCACACATACAAAGAAACATAAGTTTTGCGAGCAATAAAATTTGCCAACTGTTGTTCTATGTGTTGCCTAGTAATTGGGGTCTAAAAGAAAATTAATTAAGCGCATATTTATATATGTAGGTAAATATATATAAATATATATATGTATGTATTTTAAAAATACATGAAAAGGTAAGCATATTCATGAATAGAATGACCGCTATACTGCCATTCGAGAAATTCTATTTATTAAAAAATGGCACATTTTTTAATGAAATTTTATTTGCGTAGAGTCGCTGCACTTCTATGGAAATTCTCAAGCATTTTTGTTTCGAATTCTCTATTCGTTTTGAGTCAAATTATGTATATTTTACGTAAAATGATAAATAATGATGAGTATTTTACGTAAAAGCAGGATGCGTAATCATTATGAGTTCTATTAAAGAAAATTTGATATTAATTCATTATTTTAGGGTATTTAAATTTTTGCTCAATATTAATCAAAAAATCTTGAGTTTGGTTTTTATGTTTAGAAAAAATAATCATATGTCTAGCTTCATTTTTTTGAACACAAATTAAACTCCTTTGGCTGATACATAAGGTGTCCTAATATGTCATAGGTCATAAAGTCATAAAATTTAAAAAATACATAATTTTAATTATACATATTTTTCAATGCAATCCAAAAACATAACTTTTGAAATTTAAAATTTTGTTAATTTATGGCACATTATGACATCTTGTAATCCATCCAATTGTTTGAGTTTTTTATTCTCTGTTATAATGATTACACTGTGGAACAAAATTTTGCGTTAGGAGATTTTTAACCCGGATTAAGGTAATTTGGGGGCGCTGATTACGAAAATAATATCAGTTTTGTCGAATTGGCCCTCGTTTTTCAGATAACAACTTTTAAATATTTCACGAAAAATCTAATTAAAAATACCAATATGGATTTAAATTATATTTTATTGCGCGCCTGTATAAAAATAATAAAAAAATAAAAAAATAAAAAAATATATATTCTTTTCATTAATTAATTTAAAAAAAATTACAAACAACTTTTTCTGTAGGACCTTCTATGATGTCGTTGCTCAGGACAATCTCGTATTAAGTTCCAGCAGTAGTCTGCCATCATGTGGTCGTCCCATCGACCTTGGTATCTTTCTTCCATTATTTTTATGTCCTGGTGGAACCGTTCACCTTGTTCCTCACTGTAATCGCCTAGGTTGTCCGGGAATTTGTCCAATTGACTATGTAAATAATGTAATTTAATGCTCATTTTAGATCCTAGTTTGCGAAAATTGAGAAGCATAGCAGCAACTAGTTTTGTATAGTCTGGTGATTTATAATTTCCCAAAAAATTTTTGACTACATTAACAAAGCACAGCCAGGCTTCAGATTCAATTTGTGACATATGGTTTAAGAATTCAGTGTCTTTTAGAAGGGTACGAATTTGAGGACCATCGAAGACTCCTGCTTTTAATTTTTCCATACTAAGGACTGGAAATTTTTTGCACACATATTCGAAATAGTCACCTGTCTTATCAAGGGCTTTGATGAACTGTTTAATTAGCCCAAGCTCGATGTGAAGTGGTGGAAGAATGATTTTTTTCTCGGCTTATCAGTTGGTCATGAACCACATTTGCTGTTCCTACCTTCATATTTTCTCTCACCGACTGTCCCATAAACATACAAAACAGAGGTATTTAGTATACCCACTTTGTTGGCCCAATAAAAAATTCACATTTTCGTATTCTTCTTTTAGTTTGGTACTATGACCGATTGGAACCGAAGCAAGTTTATTTCCATTGTGTAGCAACACACATTTCAGACTTCTTTTTGAGCTATCTATAAAAAGCCTCCAATGTTCGGGATTATATTCGGGAATGGCCATAGCACTCAAGAGTCTAGAAATATTGTTACAATATACAAGATTGTCTTCTTTGGTGAAGTAAGGCAGAAGGTGTTGCTCTCTGTTCCTAAAGCCTGTAATAGCAACACCAGGTTGTAGGCAAGATTTTTGTTTTAGCCTCGAAGACAGAAGTTCAGACGACTTTTTTGATAAATTCAAGTCACGCACCAAGTCATTGAGCTCTTCTGTAGAAAATCCATGTTTCATACAACTACTTTCTTCAAACTCACTTTCACTGCTATTTGTCGGATTTTCTTATGTATATGCTATTTCAACATCATCACAGTTTGCACCAGATGATTCTCATTATTAACTTATTGAGGAATAATTAAATTAATACAACTGGAACTGGGTCATATAATTTTTTTTCATTAATTTCTTAAGTTTCGTTTATCTCAAGAACTAGAGCCAATCCAAAAAAAGTAAAAACACAGTTCATAAGCCTGCTACTAATGTTAATAAAAACTATTAACAAAATCATGACCGCAGGTTTTTTTAAAATTTTTGTTACGCAGTGTTATTTATTGTATTCCGATTTTTTTATTAAAAATTATTATAATTTTTCTACTAAATTTTTTTGATCATAAACAAAATCTCAACTTTTTCAGCTAAATTATTATTGCTCAACATAAAACTCGATTCTTGAGAGTTTTTTTTATTTTTCAGAACCAAAATCTTACTTTTGGGTTTTATTTTTTGTTTCTGTTTCTTTTACAGATTTTTTTGCTAAGCCATCATACTGACGCGGCACTAAAAAACTATATCACAATTATACACATACCATGTATATATGTACAATACATATATATAAAAAAAAAACGATTAATAAGAAAAATGTACTGTGGCTGCAAGCGAAACCCGTAAAGTGGTTTTATTTTAATATTTACAATGGTTTTCAAGGATTTCTTTTATTAATTTTTTATAGAAATATACAATGGTTCATTATGTAACATAAACTCTATACACTAAAGTTTCCAACTTTATAAAAAACAAGCATAAAGATTCAAAAAATTAGAAAAATGGCATCGAATTTTAAAAAATTTCAATCAGAATATTTAGCATCTTTTTGATTATACAGTTTTGTTGCCAATTGAATTTCAGTATAATAATATATAAATTTTTAAAAATTTTCATTGGTTTGTTGTTTGCAATTGGAGTTTTTTGTTCTGCAAAAAAATAAAACTCAAAAAATATAACTCGAAAGTGCTGATTGTTTTTAATGAAAAAATAAAACTTTAAAAATTATTATTTTTTGTGGCCAAAAAATGTAATTCATAAAATGATGATTATATTTTGATACAAAAAAAAGTAGGAATAAAAAAATGAGCATTATAACAGAACGAAGAAATAACACTCAAAAAATAAGTTTTGTTTGTTTTCAAAAAAATATAATTCGACATATGATTATTTTTACGTATATCAGTGCAAAGCTAACCTGCAGCATTGAATAATTTTGTCTACTAAATAGATACACTCGATGGAGGATCAGACAGAGATTTTCAAGCAGAAAATATGGGCTTAAAAAAGTATTGCAAAATTTCGCAATTCCTTGGCAATAGAAAGTTGTTAATTGAGAAAATGCTACAATTCGAAATGAATAATTTCTTTCAGTACTACTTCTGCAAATTATTTAGCTTCGGGTTTGACTTTTTATGCTAGTAAAAATTTACAAATGTTCGACCGAAATTCGGCTTTTTTTGTCCGAAACCGAACCGAAACAAACACGAACTTTATTGGCCTAACATGGTCGCAGCCGAAGCGGAAGTTCGGTCGTTTTGTAGCAATCAGATTTAATTAGCTTTCCATGAAACTGATACTCAAAGCGCAAGATTTAAGCTAATGAGGGCAAGTAGCTCGAGGTAATCAGCAAGACCAACAATCATACATATCTTCCCGATTCAAGGGACTTCATTCATATAAGCGGGAATTATAGGAGGACAAAGGAAGAGTGAAATTAAGCCGTTTGAGAGCAAAACGAGTAGAACTTCGCTGCATTCGTTCAATTCGAAAGGAATACATTGAATAGATAAAATTCCAAATTAGTGAAGCACTCTCGGGTTTAGAACGAACTAAAAAATTAAATATAACTTTTGTTCTATACGGATTCTTAAAGTCCCAATCATGGCGGCGATGAAAAGCTAGATAATAGTAAGCTTTGGGAATAATGAGGCTAGTATGAGTAAGTAAGTAAATTTCGAGTCAAGAATCACTCCCAGATCTGCATATTCATTGTCATCAGTGGAAGGGCTAGCATCAAAACGAGAATATAATGGCCTAATAAGGTTTAGATTTCTAAAAATAATCATGTGAAAACATTTCTTGATATAAGAAAATAATTTATTTCTTTTAAGCCAAGTAGCCCAGTTATTAAGACCATTTTGTAAAGAGAGAATATCTGACAAACAGGTAATAACTCTAAAAATTTTTTCCCAAGTATTTTGAAATTACAGAGCCTTCGAGACAAAGCTGAGTCCAAAAAGCAGAGGTTTAAAGAAATTTTGTACACCCATAATCACTTTTTTTAATTTAATAAAATAAATTAATGCGAATTAAAAGAACAAAAAATCCGACTGGATGTAGTGAACAATCTGGGTTCTTTTAAATACGTCTTGCATTAATTAGTTCACTTATCCCAAATTGCACTGTATACTCATTTTACCAACGTTCTTGATTCAATTTCTAATGCTCTCAAAGTGGCACACATAAATATATACCTACTTACATATATACCGATTCTATGAGTGCTCAAAACTCTCTAGCATTTATTATAGTTTTAAGTTCCTTTCTCAAGGAATGGAAACAAATAAGGACACAATGGATAGTTGCGGTCAAGAATTTAACAACTCAGCATAGCCATTTCATACATTTATGTAATATAACTACTCTTTCGATTTTTTATTTCTGATTTGCAATTCTACCGCTCAACCAACTAAGTACTTTGAATCTGAATGCGAATGTGTGGCTTTTCACTTATGTGGGTACTTGCATCTGTGCAAAGGCGAACTCAAATACAAGCTCACATGAGTGCCGCCCATTCCTTCACAATCCATACATAAATAAAATTTCAAAAAAAAAAGCAACAAACGCAAATAACTAAATTGCACTTGCTGAACTCGAAAACTCTATTGGAATATTCAAATTGAGAACGGAAGACTTTTGCAATCGATGGTTAACGTGCACACTTTTGTACCTACATACATACATACATAATTCAATTGTAACGGAAGCATCGTTGCCAAAATTCGCTCGCACGGTTCACTTCACCAATGGCCAACCAATGTATTTGACTTCACTTTTGTTTGTCATATTTCCTTGTTCATATTACAAATACAAAATTTGGATTACATTATTACATATTTTCACTTTATTTCAATACACATATTTTACTTTCATCCATTGTTCATCTATGCAGCCACAAACGTTTTGCTATTAATTGATTTTCGCATTATTACGACATTTATTGCGTTAACTTTTTGACGTGTTAATAAAATGGCATAAATGGTAGTGTAAAAATCGGTAATAAAAAAAGCGCTTAAATTATTGTTGGTATTATTAAATTGTTGATGTAAATTGAGATGCGATTTTCATACATAGTTCGAGTATATTGTGATATGCATAGAGCAAGTGAACGATTGTATCTATGACTGTTGAGGTTAAGTGCCATGCAAGTGTTGTACATATTAATATCGTTGATATCATGGAGGTACAGTAGATTAATATCAGATTTCAATTTGATGTGCATTAAAGCGTTCATAAAAATGAATTTAATCGTTGGGAATTGTAGAATTATTTCTGTGCACTTATTCAAAAAATAAAAACTGCATGGGCCTAAGTGCGCGAGCCAGAAGTAAAAAAAATATGCTAGAAATAGGTAAAAATAGTAGTAGTAATTAGAAGTTGCATTACAAGAAATAGTAGAATATTAGTCGAAATTAGTAAAAATAGTAGCAGTAACATTAGTAAAAATTGTAGCAGAAATCAGTAAAAAAAAAAATAGTAGTAGTTATTAGTAGAAGCATTCGTCATAATAGTAGTAGAAATAAGTACAAATAATAGGAGTAACTAAATAAATAATAAAGAGCTACTACTAAGCATTACTAAATATAATGGAATATTAGTGGAAAATAGTAGCAGTTACGGAAGTAGCAATTGTATTAGAAATTAGTAAAAATATCAGTAGGAATTAGTAGTAGATTAGTGAAAATAGTAGCCGAAATTAAAAAAAGTAGTAGCAGTAATATAAGTAAAAATTCTAGTAGAAATTAGTAAACCTAGTAGTAGAATTTACTAGTAGTATTAGTAAAAATAGGAGTAGAAATTGGAAAAAGGTAGTAGTCACAAGTAGTAGCATTAGTCAAAATAGTAGTAGACATAGGTTAAAAATAGTGGTAGAAACTAGTAAGAATTATAGTAGAAATTAGGAAAAATAGTGGCAGAAATCATTAAAAGCAGTGGTAGAAATTAGTAGTAGCATTAATGAAAATAGTTGTAGAAATTAGTAAAAACGGCAGTAGAAATTTGTGACGCTATTAGTGAAAACAATAGTAGAGATTAGTAGTAGTTTGAGTAAAAATAGTAGTAGAAATTAGTAAAAAACCAGAAGTAGTTATTAGTAGTAGTAGTCTTTAGTTAAAATATTAGTAGAAATAAGTAAAAATTATAGTAGTAATTAGTAGTAGCATCACCAAAAATAGTACAATATTAGTAGAAATAAGTAAAAATAGTAGTAAAAATTAGTAAAAAAAAAAAGTAAAAGTAACATTAGTAAAAATTGCAGTCAGAATTAGTGAAAATAGTAGTAGAAATTAGTAGCAGTATTAATAATAGTAGTATAAATTAGTAAAAAATAGTAGTAGTTATTAGTAAGAGCAGTAGTAAAAATAGTAGTAGTAGCAGTAGTAGTTATGATGATGGCAGTAGGAGCAGTACCAATCGTAGTGTTAGCAACAGTAGCAGTATTAGTCGTAGGGGTAGAAGCAGTAATTAGTAGTCAGTGATAGTAGTAGTAGTTGTAGTAATTAGTAATAGCAGTAATAAGTAGTAGTAGTATATAGTAGTTGTAGTAAGTGTAGTGGTGAACCAGTCCCGAACTACTGAAATGGTCGAGAAATATCTGGTCCGAAAATAGTGCCGATAATAGTGCATATAAACGTCATGTCGCATACTTCGTGGCGCAATATTAACTCGACCTTCGTCACGGGATGTTAGAAATCACTATGATGTCATTTAAGGAGTATTACTTCAAAAAGGGAACTTAATTGACATAATCACATCTTGACCATTTGATAGCAATTGAAGTGAGCATATCAATGGCTTGTTTCACGTTTAACATATTTGTAAATAAATATGTAGAATCTCACTTTGACTACTATGAATATTTCAAATAAATTTAACGAAAGCCAATGGAAAAGTTCGTTAGAATATTGAAATTCTCTAGGGAATTTTAAAGCTTAGAGTTTTACTGAAAACCACGGAACACGAACGTTTTCCATTCTCAATATATCTAACCCAAATAGGCTTCATCTCAGCCTAGCAACCAAATACAGAGGAAATGATCTGCGCTATCGTCCACCATTGCTCGCATTATCTTCCTTGCTTTTCTTGTCTGGTTTTTTCAGAAAGCACTTGTCTATTTTGCTTCCTTACTTAATTACTTACTGGTTTCGCAGGTGTCGATTTTCCACCCGGAAGTTGATGAGAGAAAGATATAAATTTTGCTATACTTAAGGAAGTGGGAACTGCAAAATTGGCGAAAGGAGGCATCTAGCGTTAGTCTACTCATGACGTTTGTGACCGTTGCGACCGTTTGGATCATTTAAAAAAAAACACTCTACGCTTAAGAACTATATAGATATCATTCTAATGAAAGATTTAAGTGATATTGTAAGCCTTTTTATGTTAAAGAAAGAGGAGTGTTATTAGGACGTTTTAAGTTAAACATTAGGAGCGGCACTCCTCCGAAATGGCTTAATCTTGGCCTGCTTCGGTATTTCAGGTAAGAAATTTTTGATGAGTGCCGTTAGAAGATGGTCAATCAATGCTAATCTAAAATCATTGTCTCGAAATCTCTATTTCCGAATTTATATAATCCCAACTTCGATTAGTAGTTTTTCATGCAATGAACGGGATCAGATTGATCGCGAAAATCGGCGCCCAAAATGCAGGCGATCCTAGAAGTAGCGCTCAGCGACATTCATCCCTCCCTCTTTCCTGCCACCTTTTCTCCTTTCCCACACCTAAAATACGGTCGTACTTTTTCCTTGCAGCTTGTGACTTTCCATCAGTGCCATTTCCCAAAATGTATCTACCGCCAACAGCTTTAGATCTTGTGGAGCTTGACGCTACGCTCTCTAGTATTGCGGGAAATCTTCATTTCCAGAAATCCGGTTAATATTATTAGATGTCAAAGCAAAAAAATTAAATCAACAAATTTATGAACAATAATAATGTTCCACAATTTTTCGATGTGCGATTCAACTTTCGATCTCCACAGTTTACGCTATTCCACCACTGTCTATAAGCGCACATATCGTAAATGAACGAAAGAAATAAGGCAACTCGTGAATGATAGCGACTTGCAGAATTCTTGGTAGTTGAATATTTTCATGGCATCACCTACACGGGTACCCTATTATCCATTAATTTATTTGCCTTTTTTTTTGCATTTCATTCATTTCATACATCCGGTTTCTCAAATATTATATTAGTATCTGATAATAATCGGTTATCCGAATATCCGCATTTTTCGTTTAACTCTTCGAATATTCCGGATGGTTGAAAAATACGGATAGAGTTTCCAGCTCTACTCCCTAAACCTCTATGAGTTCACACCTCTATTGTAGTGTTCCAATTGTCTTTTAAATTGGATTTAAAGTATAGTAGATTTTCAGTTGCCTTATTCGTTTGAACTCCATGATGTAGTATTTATTTGAGAATTGAATTTATTAATTTGTAATTAATTTCTCGCACAGTTGGCAACCCCTAAAGTATTTTTGAGACTAAACCTTCCGAAACATTCATTTATGGGTTCACTCCTGTAATACCATGTATCATTTATCTGAATTGAATTGAATATTAATTTTAAGCAGGCGACAAGTCGCCCAAAAATTTTTTTCAAAATAAACTTGGCACTTCTGAAACCTCTTTCGTTTGATACCTACATACAAGGCGAATTTATAGAAGGTGATGGCATAAGAGCAGCTAATTGGATTTTTATATATTTACCTACATGTATTTTGTTTTTGCTTTTGCGTATGAGCTTTCAAAAGCCGTAAAAGCAAAAACAAAATGTATTTAAATTTGGACAACTCTTACGCAGAAACAAAAACAAAATACATAGGAACTTTGTAGTTGTATTCATAACACCACCTTGTATGGATTCGCCTTGCCTACATATATGGCAATATTTTATTGAACTTATTTATATAATCGTATTTAGATGTTTCAAAAGATAGCAAACCTCTCTATAAATATTTTTGAAATCAAGCTTTTCCATATTATAAAATTTCATTTAACTTACGATTAAACAATTCACAATCTATCAATCTATTTTTAATATAAGGTAGTTTTTTTTTTGCAGCTACAGAATACATACATTCAAATATGAACAGAATGAGGAATAACATATGAACTCCCTGTACAGTAAAAATAAAGGTTATTTTGTTATCAAAATCCGAATGTTGTCCTTCGAAAACTTTATAGGCATCACACGTTTCACAGCAAAGCCACATTCATGAATCTTAAGGTGCCAATTTTCAATAAGGGCTTAATTTCTTCTTTTTTTTATTTATACAAATAGAAAATTAAATATATATTTCTGTACTCATTTACTAAAAAACAAAGAGTAAATAGTTTAAAAGTACACTTTTTCATATATGTATTAATTTTTCGCTCAAAAAACGCTTTCGTAAAGTGCAAACTGCTGTGCAATCAATTGCATCCATTTAAGTTATCGATTCCCCTTTAAGGAAAACTTCAGCGAATGTATCAGTGTCACTCACCGCAAATGTATACACACCGACATTATTTCACATTCTAAAAATGCATCTCGAATACGCAAGGAATTTCAATGGATACTACTTGCTGGTGAAGAATATTGACCAGAGGGTTTTTGGGTGTTAGAGAAAAATTTATGTACAACAATTCATAGAGGTAGCTGGTTTAACAAGAACATTGAATGATCACTTTCTCTAAAAACTCGCATTTATATAGCAGAATAATTGTGTGTGTATGTGTGTGTGTGTGTGCATGGTATAGACTCCACTGCCACCATCGTGGCCAATCATGCGCCACATCGTCAATACCAGCCAATACTCCAAACTACCAAACTAGCAAACCGACCCACACTCGCCTGTGTATCTATCGGTAAATATAAAGTAAACAAGTAGAAGAAACTACCAACACTCCATAGCCAATGCTGGAAACTCTCAAACAAAACCTTTAAAAGCTTCGCTAGCTTAGTGGACAAAACTCTGTGGTGCCACCCAGCGACCAGTAAACGCACTCAATTTCCTTCAACTCATCGCCTTTGGCTGTGCGGCAGTGATCTATTGATGTAACGTGTCACATAAATTACAATCGGAAGTATGTGATGACTTGTAAAATTTTGTCTCAGTGGAATCTTCAATGCTCCTTCTTATGCTTCTTTCCCTTCGCGCTAAGCACAGTTTTTTTGCTTTTTTGCTTTTGCCATGTTGAATGTTGCAACTAGCTGATGAAGGTGATGGAATTCCGCCCGGTGTAGGGTGAAGATGAATATTGGTCGCATGGCTTTTGATACTGTATGGTAAGGTTTCTTGTTAGTTTCAAAGTGTGGTTGCTATTGTTGTCGATTTTTTTTTCATTTTAGCTTCGGATTTTGTTAGAGAAGTGGCGTACTTCCGTTCTGAATTTGTTGAAATTTGCTCGCCTTTGATGGAGTAATTTATTTCTGACGTCATGTTCGTGTATGTATTGTTGTAGTTCTTTTGGCTTTTGTTATTTTTATTAACGTATGTCTCAGTTTCAATGGTGATGTTTGTTAATACTCAATGAGTAATAATTTGACATCCGCTGACAAATGGATTTTTTTTTTCTTTATACAGCATCTTACAGATATTCACTTATAGGCATAAAAAATGTTGGCAGGCAATCAGCAAGGGTAGACAATACATACACAGACTTATATAAATACCTTGCGAGAAATAAAATTAAATTCGAAATAACTATCAATTAATTTTTTTTTCAATGACAACTAATCAGCCAAGGCGAATTCATATAAGGTGTAGTTCAAGGTGGATCCATAGAAGGTGATAGCAAGATGAACAAGGCAAATCCGCTGTGTATTTTGTTTGTGTAATTTTGCATGTGAAATGCCGAAATCTGAATTCGCCCAGTATTGGGCATGAATGTTGTTAGTGTCATTTTGCGAGTGAAATGTCAATAACTGAATTCGGCCAGTTAGCTCATGTATTTGGTTTGTGTAAACAAAACAATCCAGCGAATTCAGAAAGAAGAACAAGCATTCAGCTCATGGGATGCTATCGCCTTGTATGAATTCGCCTTGGTACTTTGTTTTTGCCTTTGCGTATGAGCTTTCAAAAGCCGTAAAAGCAAAAACAAAATGTATTTAAGTTTTGACAACTCTTACGCAGAAACAAAAACAAAATACATAGGAATTTTGTAGTTGTATTTATAACACCAACTTGTATGGATTCGCCTTGACAAAATGTATGTAAATTTTGACACCTCTTACGCAGAAGCAAAAATGCAATACATAGGAATTTTGTAGTTGTACTTATAACACCACCTTGTATGGATTGGCCTTGTAATCAGCCTTAAGCTGAGTTTCCCTTTCGCCTAAAAAATTTCACTTTTCACTTTTCCCTCATAATAAATTTCGCACGATAATGTTCCGCTTTGAACATACTTTTCGCTAACACTAATTTTATCGGTAACACTAATTTCGGACGAAATGAGTAGCCTAAGGTGGAAGGTGACGGCAAAATAACCAAGGCGAATCCGTTGTGTATCTTGTTTGTGTAATTTTGCGAGTGAAATGTCAAAATCTGCATTCGCCCAGTATGGCTCGTGTACTTTATTTGTGCAAACAAATAAACCCGGTGAATTCGGAAATAAGAACAAACATTATCTCATGGGGTGCTATAGCCTTTTATGCAATCTTCTTGAAATAGCCATTTTTGCTGGATTTTTTCACTTAAATTTGAGAGGCGAACAAACAGATTCAAAATGTAAGTAATGGTTTTATTTATAAAATTACAATAAAGTAACAACGGAGTCTGCTTTTATTGTAGGAGTAAAACGATAAATAAGAACCAGCGTGATATCCTTTAAGTAGAATGTTTTGTGAGGGAGAATAGAGTGAATGGGGCTGAGTTCTGGAAGCAGCTGACAGTGGAGCTAAATTGCGCGAGGCCTACTTGAAAATCTTTAGGAACACCATTTTGATAGCCACCTTCCGCAAAAAAAAAGTAAAGAAACGTTAAGTTTAACGCTTGGGGGAATACCAAACTTTTGTCCTGAGTTTGTTAATGTATTGGTTAGTACGTCCAATGAATATGTAAACACTATTTTGTTTAGTCTATAATATGGTTTGAATCTACAAGTAGTCAATTTTTTACAAAAATGCACAAATAAATTTCATTATATTGTACTTACCAAACTTCAGGCAGCTCCAATGGATTAAAAATGTATCTCATGTGTCCTAGTTACCTGTTGATCCGCATTGCCACTTTGCTCACAAAAGTGGCATTGCAATCCCTAAATGTGACACAGCAGGGACCTAAATGATTAAATTATTGTTTTCGGCTTTTCTCAATTTTATACTTTGCAAACAAAACACAGAGCTGTAATTTCCATGTTCGAATTTTACCAGCTGTTTCGAACGGAATTTATTTATCGGGCGAATATTGTGTTTGGGGAGGAACTCAGAATAAGGATAAATAACTGTTTCCCAAAATGAATTTAATCAAGTGTGATAAATACTGATAGCTCCAAAATGATTTTATTATTTATTAAGGTTGTAAGAAAACATGCAAAACTCAAAATAAATTTTCACAAATGAAATCAGTTAAAAGTGGGTTGTTTAGAAATATGTAGTCCGACTTACTATGGTACTTAAATTGTGGCGTTTTCTAAAGCGCGTCATACCCAAATAACCGCAACGTTATCAAATTCTCGCGAATCTCTTTGTTGATGTTTTACTTTATTTGCCACTTCCTCTCTCCCATTTTTGTTCTTTTCTTTCTCACATCTCACCCAACGCCCTGTCAAAATTGTTATTGTTGTGATACTCCATACAAATTGCACGGTCATGAGAAATTTTTTCAGTTCGGTGATATTTGGGGCCCCCATTTAGGGATAGGCCTCAGGCCAATTTTGGACCCTTTTCTGATGAAGGAAGTATGCCATCATCCATTCTGCGTATCGGCGGTAAGGACCAAGAAACAAAGATCTTTTCAATTACACTTTAAATGTCAACAAAACAGAGATACCATATTAGAATCGAATTTACTAGAGTAGGTAAGGATTATTTTTAAAATGTTCAATGAAATAAATTAAAAGATGTCAAATATCGGAGATCAGGTTTAAGTATATGTATATGTATATTTCGTCTCTATGCGAGTATGTTACGATCTAAAAAATTATAATTATTTCTCTCAAACAGAAAAAAATCGTATATCGAATTATATTTTTGTTGTCGAATCTAAAACTTGTTTTCCGAGTGTTTTTTGTTTTTGCCAAAAAAGCCAAATTCTCAGTTTATACTTAAACTTAAATATTTGGGAACCATTTTTATATTAGTGAACGGAAATGATTTGAACACAAACAAAAATTGCAATGAATATCTTCCGGTTAAAACCAAAGGCCACGCGTAATATCAGAAGTGACAACTCCCTATACGAATCGCCAGTATGAATATAGCCTCTGAAGAGCTTCGTCGCAGCAAGAAGGAGAAGTTGAGCAGCCCAGTAGAGTTTATCGCGTCAGAAGGCTTGCCAGCTGACCCGCAAAGGTTCTTGGGAAAATTTCGAGGACACATCAGAAGATTGAGGCCGACTCCAACTAGGCATCATAAGAAATTGTACTCCCGCGCCAGGTTGACGGCACCTATGTACATATGTCATGACTAATTCCTGGATGAAGTCGCAGCAGCTTTCATGCTTTCAATTACTACATATATCGGGTGTTTTTTTTACAGGTTTGTTTTTCGAATAGAGATAAAACTGGCATTTTGTGGTCAAATCTGGCAACTCTAATGTCATTTATGTTCAGTTTGGTTTGCCATTTCATCATGAACAGGTTGACAAAAGAACAACGCTTGCAAATCGTGCAAATTTATTTCGAAAATAATGGTTCAGTTCGCGAAGTTTACCGCGAGCTCCGTCAATTTTATGGTCGACATAATCGTCCATCAGAGCAATTAATTCGGTTAACCATGGATCGTTTTCGCACTACGTTTACTCTATGTGATAATACGCATCCGCAGAGACGTCGAACAGTGCGCACCGAAAAAACAATTGCCGCTGTAGAGCAAAGTGTTGAAGAGGACCCGAATGAATCGATTCGCCACCGTGCACAGCAATTGGAGCTTTGTCCATCAACTTTATGGAAGATTTTGCGCAAAGATCTTGGCTTGCGACCTTACAAGATCCAGCTTGTGCAAGAATTAAAGCCGCGAGACCATGCAATGCGTCGTGATTTTGGTGTATGGGCCGAAAATGAGATTGATCTCGATGCTGATTTTCATCGCAAAATTTTGTTCAGTGATGAGGCTCATTTTTGGTTGAATGGCTACGTCAACAAGCAAAATTGCCGCATTTGGAGTGAAGAGAATCCACATGAGACCCTTGAAACGCCATTACATCCACAAAAACTGACTGTTTGGTGTGCTCTATGGGCTGGGCCATACTTCTTCCGCAATAATGCTGGAGAGGCAGTTACCGTTAATGGAGACCGGTATAGAGCCATGATAACCGACTATTTTGTTCCCGAATTGGATGGCATGAATGTGGATGAGTTGTGGTTTCAACAAGACGGCGCTACATGCCACACAGCGCACGTCACAATCGATTTATTGAAGGAAACATTCGATGAGCGCATAATTTCGCGGAATGGACCTGTAAATTGGCCACCAAGATCGTGTGATTTGACACCATTGGATTATTTTCTTTGGGGATATGTGAAGTCGCTCGTCTACGCCAACAAACCAGAAACGTTAGGGGAATTGGAAGCCAACATTCGTGGCGTTATTGCCGACATACGGCCCCATATGCTCGAAAAAGTGGTTGAAAATTGGACCTGTAGAATTGGCTTTATTCGAGCCAGCCGCGGCGGCCACATGCCCGAAATCATATTTAAACATTAATGGCATAAAATTATCCTTCCAATAAAGCCAAATTGATGGACCTTAAACGATTTTCTTGTGTTTTATTTCAATTCGAAGTTCTATACCCCTAAAAAAAACACCCGATACTTGTAATTCAAATTCGATAACTTAAAAATATATTAATTTCAAATTAAAGCGCCAAAAAAACTAGTTCTTGTACATGTTGTTTTATACTTTTCTGTTTTTTTCCGAACAGGATAATGAGCAACATATGTACTTATGTATGTATGTAAGTTCCGTAGGCCAAATTGCTGGGCTTATGGGTTTGTTGCTTTTTAAGTACAGAAGAGAAGTGTGAAAAGGATATTCTTCAAAATATGCCTCGATATTTTTTCGATGCATTTGCACTACGGTAGAAAAAGTTTCTTATATTGACGCCGCTGTCGTAATCGCAATAACCGTTAAGGCAATAGCATCAGTGTACAAATCGGGAAGTTCTAGAGTTGAATATCATCTATAGGAGAAAAATCTATTTTTATACTTGATCACCAGGCCAAGGGTATTCTAATTTTATTCACATAACTGTTCCTTGTAACAGATTAAGGTAACCGATATGGTTAAAGATATATATAAACCAAAATCTTCAAACTACATTTAAAACGCAGTCATGTTTCGATTTAAATACAAGATTTTTTTTCAATTTCGAGTTCGATATTCGGTACTGCAGGAACCGTTTTCAATTTTTTTGGAATGTTTTTCTGTTTTTTTTTTGTTTTTATTCTTCATAGACCAAAACCCCTTTTGTGATCGTCGTCTGGTTTCTCGGTGGTGCGCTAAAATCACATTAATCGCTTTTTGTTTTTTTTTTCTTATATAAGTAAATAAAAGTCGTTAAAGTTTTCAAAATAAAGAATATTATATTAATTGCTTTTATTACGTAAATAAGTACTATTCTTTTCATTTCAAGTCTAGTTTTACCCGAACTAAATTTCTTCTTTTTTTATTTGATTTATTAAAAATGTAATTTTAATTTTTTAAGTTTTAATTTAATAATTAATTTACAAAAAAACGCCTTTGGTTTATAATATTACTTTCGGTTTTTTGTTAGTTTATTAATATAAAATATTATAGAGCAACTTAAATTTATTTATTTAGAAATTCATATTAGCGTACAACAGCCGTTACTCGAACCGGCACTGCCAGAATCGCAGAACCTAATATTAAGGCTACTTCATGCGTGAAAGGTGTGTTAATAATAACAATAATAATAATAATAATAATTTCGCGGTTACACCATATATAGCTCGATGTTTGACCGAATTTGCATCTGACTGCTGCGCCCCACCAATTGAGGGACCTCCAATTTTACGCCAACTCCGAACGGCAAATGATTTTTTGTGTGATAAGTTTCATGGTAGAAATAATATCAGCGATTTGCCATTGCCTACAGATGGGTGACTTTTCCGGACCAAAAAATAAAGTGATCACCTACACTTTATTTCCGCCTTTGAAAGTGCCGTACCTCGAAAAAAAACTGAAAGGCACAGTTCGTAAAGCATACGATTTTTTTTTTACAGACTGGGTGCTTATCTTCTCTGTTCAGCTGATTCACCATCCTTTCCACATACTTACAATTCAAGCATACATACACACATAGACACGTATTTCCATACTTCTCAATATTACTTATTGTAACCAATTTTGCCAGCGGCTGCTTCAAACAAAGGTGATATTTCTTGATTTGCCGCAAACATTTGCCGCACTAAGTTTCTTAATGCCACTTGCAGCTTCCTAATGCCTTGGCGTTCTGCCCAAGAGGGATTGAACCGCCAAATATTCGAAAATGAACATAATATATGTATGTGTAAGATATTTACAGGGTGATACTTTAAAAGCAATGAAACTGAGACAGCGTTTATAGTCCAAAATTTTCCCGAACTTAGCTGAACAAAATAACCCCCAATATGGTTTGAATACTTTCTGTCTGAATAATTTCTATCGCACTAATTTGGATGCAGGAAACTACATGGCTGATGAGCTCGCTCGGAGGGGCACCCTAGAACTCATTACTTTAATCAGAGAGAGGATGAGAGCTCCTCTGACCGCTTACGGGATTCTATTGGATTGGCGTTCGAAGGGCTTTAGTCGCTAACTAAGCGACCACTCGCAATCCTCGTAAGAGTTCTGGCTGGATATTGTCCGATAGGTATTCATGCGGTTAAGCTGAATATAGTCGCTAACCCTTTTTGCCGGTTGGAGGGTGGTGAGATGGAATTATCTTTTCATTTTCTACTCAGCTGCGCTGGCTTTGCTAGACTGAGGTTCAGTTACCTACGCTCTTAGTTCATTTTGGGTATGCAGCGTTTCTTCAGTTAACCATATTGGTTACGGTATACATTACCGTCTGAAAAATAAGTGGCATCACAATAAACCACTTTAATATTTCTAACTGAGTTCCCTCTGCAGGAACTACCACATCAATCAAACCTAACCTAACACCTACGCTAAATTTTGCACTATCGAAACTAAAACTAAAAAAAAACAAAACTATGCTGAGCAAATTGTCTGTAAAATTTTATTTAATCTCAAACGTGTCACCCTGTTATGAGTAAAATAAAAACAGAAATAAGACATTGTCATCGAAGTACATAAAGAATGAATAAGCCAAAAAAAAAGAAACTCAAAAAAGTTAACGTTTGCAATTCACTGTGGTGCCTGCCAACTCACTTATGACAAAAAACAGGCCACTAAGCCAATTGCTGAAATTTCGAACAACTGGTAGATATTACTCTATTACTCGTTTGTACTACATTCAAATTTAAGACAATTCCAAATCTTAATTTAGATGCAGATGGATAGGATAAACTTTTGTGAAGTGAAATGGGGGTTAGTAGCCACATACTCGTGTTGCTCAAAATACTCGTAATCTTCGATATTGAAATTTCAATAGATGCATACATGTATGACATATCGAATTTGCTATATATATTAATTATAGCTTACTTTTTGCCTCCCAAATTATTTAAAATTTTTTTTTTTTGCAAATAAGTACCGACATCAACTAAAATTCAATCATCTTTTACATGTCATTAAAACTGCATCCAATTCCGGATAAGCTCTTACTCTTTGTAGGTCATAAAAAAAAATTAAATTATTTAGAAGTTATAAATTTATAATTTATAAGAAACCACCAGCAGATATGTCAACATATAGCTTACCTTTGTCAAACTTTAGCAACCTTATTTTACATACATATGTAGGTATGTATGTATGTACATATATTAGGATGTATCACTGCCCATACACCAAAAAAAAACACTCTGTACGGGGTTTCCATCGGAATTATAAAACTCTGTATAATTTAAGACATCAACCGAAATATTTCGGAAAAATATATTTACGTGAGCTGGGCCGATTTGAAAATACCTCCAAAAATTTAGTTTTTTTTTCTTAAAAAGATCACCTTTATCTTGCAGTTTATAATTATTTAAAAATTTTACCCACATGATTACAGTAATTAGACTTATGATAATTTTTTTTCAACTTTTTTGAAGTAAAACTTCTTTAGCGTAAGTGATTTTTTACATCGAAATAAAAGTCGCGTCAGAATGTCGCATAACGAAAGTGGCGTCAGAATCGCTTTATTAATTTCTACCACCACTTTTTTTATATTAATATTTTTTATTTATTTACATTAATGCTACTATTAATTTCTACCACCACTTTTACTTATTTCTACCCCTATTTCCACTAATTTCTACCACTATTTTTATTTATGCTAATACTAATTTCTACCACAGTTTTTACTAATTTCTACCACTATTTTTACTAATTCCTTCCACAATTATTTCTTGTTTCTACAACTATTTTTACTAATTTCTCGCACTATTTTACAAAAGCTACTACTAATTTCAACCACTATTTTTACATATTTCTACCACTATTTTTGTTAATTTCTTCCACTACTTTTACTAAGTTCTACCACTATTTTCATTCATTTCTACCACTATTTTCAATTTTCTGCCACTATTTTTACAAATTTCTAATACTACTATTTTCTACCACTATTTTCATTAATGCAACTACTAATTTCTACCACTGTTTTTACCAATTTTTCCACTATTTCTACTAATGCTACTTACTACTCATTTCTGCCACTATTTTTACTAATTTCTTCCACTACTTTTACTAATTCCTACCACTATGTTAACTAATATCTACTACTATTTTTACTACTTCCTACCCCCCTTTTTACTAATTTCTACCACTATTTTTAATAATTCTACTAGTAATTACTACCACTATTTTTACTAATTGTACTAATAATTTCTACCACTATTTTCACTAATGCAACAAATAATTACTACGACAACTTTTATTAATTTCTACTACCACAAAGAAGGTTTAATTCTGGGTCGCGAAAACTTGATGGTTTTGTTTGTTCTTAATTAGCAAAATTAATAATTGTTAATAATAATTTATAATTTGAATACATCGTATATAACAACCAACATATACATAAATGCATGAAGTTAAATTTATTTGACAATCACGGCGTGCCGCATTCGCCGCTGAACACCTGCTGTGTACTTTCCGCTTGAGACATACGCATAAACCAAACGCATCCACACTTGTCACTCCTAATTTAGTCTGTAGCCACAGGGTTGTTCAGACCATTGATCAAAGGAAAAAATGTGAGAGATTGGGTACATTTTAAAATATATAATTTCATCTAAATTCATTGGCAGATCTTACAAAGCGAAATTTCTTAGTTTCATTGTAATTTGCTCATAAATTTAGAATGAGCCATAAATTATTCTTTGAAAAAATATTTTCTCACACTTGATATGCACACTCCTTTATTTTCACAAATCTCATTGTAATGACTCCCTCGAAAAAAATTTTGAATATATTTATGCAGTAATACAAAACTAATTGGAGATTCCGACCACTGCTAGACAGCTTATTTTTCTTCTATTTAATTGGCGCTCGTGAAAGGCAGAAACGATGATGTCGCTGTCATAAAAAAAAAGATTGTACATGACCGGTTTTTTTTATTCCTGTGAAAGTACATTCGATGCCATTATGTATGAATCTCGATTTCTTTTGCACGGGCACCACGGGCACGCTTGCAGAAGTCCAGACGCTGAATCCAATTTTCGACGGTTTTCAAGCATAAATCGGCCGATACTGCTGCAATTTCACGTTCGATATTCATACGAAGTTCATCACTCGTCGCTGGCTTGTTGGCATAGACCATAGACTTGATGTAGCCCCACAGGAAATAGTCTAACGGCGTCAAATCGCACGACCGAGGCGGCCAATTGACTGGGCCATTTCGTGAGATAACACGTTCACCAAACTTTGTTTTCAATAAATCGATTGTGACATTCGCTGTGTAGCTTGTGGCCCCGTCCTGTTGGAACCACATATTGTCCAAGTCCATATCATCCAATTCGGGCCAAAAATATTCGGTTATCATTGAGCGGTAGTGATTCCCATTCACAGTAACGTGCCGGTCTTCATCATCACGGAGGAAGTACGGCCCAATGACGCCGCTGGCACATAAACCGCACTAAACCGTAATTATTTCGGGATGCAATGTTGACTCATGGAGTACGTGTGGATTGCTGCCTGTCTTTGCTTTGTTTTTTACAACGATGTTTAGACATTTCTTTGGAACTCAGTTTTAGAGACAATTTAAGTCTAGTATAATAAAGTGTAAGTTTGTAGTGGCTAGAAACTACCGTAGATTAAAAAAAAAAATATTTTTAATTTTGGCCTTGAGAATTAGTTTTCATATATCGCCTACACAATTTTATGTGGCAGAAAATGCAGAATATACTATAGGCATATTAAATGATTACAAATCAGCGTGAATTTTAATAAAATGCATGCGTGTTATGAAATAATAAGCTATGAAACTGCATCTAAAAACGCTTCTAACAAATTTTAAAATTTTGATGAAATTTAAGTTTGAAACCTTAATGTACTGAGTTTTTGTTATAGTATGAACAATGTATATGTATTCGTATATAAAATTATCAAAAAAATCATCATGGATAACATTGGTAATTTTGTAGAATTCGAACGGTTTTGCTCGCCACTGTATGTTTGTTTGTTTTCTATTTTCCCAACTCGCCCAACAATTACGCCTTAGACTGGCTCTGACAATTGCCACATTAAAAACCAAAAACAAAATAAATGTAAGATTTCGCTGTCGCTACCACCTTATATGAATTCGTCTTGCATAGCATGAAATCAAATGAAGTTTCCCACATAACCAAGGCGAATTCATATCAGGTGGTGTTATAAGTACAAAAACAAAAATGTACACTAACAAAATATACGCACAATGACAGTATGATTTACAACAAACACACCATTTTGACTTAACGTTCACCAAGTTAATTCAATCATCTGGCTTATCAACTTCACCTTATATGAATTCGCCTTGGCCTACGCAAAAGCAAAGCTGAAAGTTCGCGCTTTGACAATCATTCAATAAAAAGTTTTCCTTATTAATAAGTTCAATAAGGTTCTAGTAAAAATGAGAGAATCTCCTTATTCATACTTTATGTGATTTTTAACATAAAAACAAGGAGATTTCTTTTCGCAGTTGCATAGTTTGGCAGAGAATTCCTTAAAAATTAATAAACAAGAAGTTATCTCTTCGTTTTCAGCAGTTTTTCTTTTCAATACATTTAAGAAGTAATTCAAAATAAGATCCAGAAGATTTTCTAGCAAGCATTTCCTCAATCTTGTACCCTCTCGCTTTCCTTAGCCACCAAAATTTTTTAAACATCGATCTCTTTGATTATAGGTAAACTTTTTAGCTCTACCTACCTACATGTAGAACAATCAGTAGTGTGATTCACTAATTTTAAACGATCCGACAATCGTAATTTTTATCGACAAAATTTTTCGTTTGCAGTAACGATTGTGCGATTCACTAACTCATTCCTAACGGCACTTAACAGCTGCCTCGTTGTTTTAAATTAAAGTATTTGCATTTAGAAATTTTCAATTAATTAATGCAACTTACCAATCGAAAACATGTCATGATTACCGTTTTCAAAATTTACTCCATTGCCTTTGGCACAGCGGATTAGATCGGCATACATATATGACTCGAATTGCGCTCAAAGGTATTTAGCTTTTAAAGTTTTTTGATAAACGTTTGCTTTCACCATTTGCGGTAGCCTCGGGGTTTTTCATAAGTCTCCATGATTAAAATATGAGCACGATCGATAGCCCCAGTGGCAATCCTTGGCTCATGGGGAACTTTAAACTAAACATTTACACGATGTACTCTACGTCTTAGGTTTATCGATACTGCCCATTGTTCACCTTAGGGTGGTTAATTATAACCAGCATATTAAAGCAGCTAGCATCTAGCAATACGAAATGAGAATTTAATATTGCATACAAGATTACTTGAGCTGCCTACATCCCAGAACAATCGGCAATCTACTTACTTCCTCCCCACCTCGTGATATTTCATCATATGTCAAACATTCAAAAGACTGTCGACTAGCTAACGACAACAGTAGTGCGATTCACTAACTTTAAACGAATCGGCAATCGCATTTTTTGTCGACAATATTTGTCGTTCGAAAAATTGCATACAGGCTTAAAGATAACACGAGCTACCTGTTTCCCAATCGATATTGCTGTTATTCTGGAGCCAGGAAAATTAGGTATTCAGCCAAGTCTGAAGTTAACCGATACAGCTTCTGAAATTCTGTTGCATTCAAATGAAAGGAATTGTCCACATCGCGGAGTAAACGTCGATCCACTGTTGGAGCGCTTACTTCTTCGTCACCTCGTAATAAATCATATGCCAAGTATTCAAACGACATTATTTAATATTTCCTTTTTTTATTTCAAGAAAACTAATCTCCGTATTTCTTATTTTTAAGTTGAAATGAGTTGATATTTTTAATTTCTCGATTGAGTTAACATGATCAAATTTGTTGTCGTTTAGTTTTCAATAATCGACTAGCGAACAACAACAACAGCTGATCCAGCGATAACGAATATCGTTAAAAAAAAATGGTTGCAGAATAACAAAATTGTTAAAATAATCGTTAAGATGACTTTACAAATGCGAATATCGTTAAAACAAATTAGTGAATCGCACTACAGTTATTTTCACCAACATTTAGAATCCAAATATTTGTGTAAGGAATAAAAATCTTATCTAGTACAAGTATTCTGTCAAATAAACATTTGTTGAGTACTAAAATCACCTTGAGCCAATCGACCGCAATTGCAACCCAAATCAATGTCATGTCCAGCAAGTATGTATTATGTAAATAAGCACCTGCAATATAATTTTAAACTGAAGAAACAAATTGAATATGTTTACAACTACTACTCAGTTTAATACCTATTACATTTATAAACAAACAAACAAAAAAAAACAACCATTAACACGCAAGTGCTATCCGGGCATTCCACAAAGGGCTACATAGGTTTGACCTTTTCTACTACATACATACATGCTTTCTCCAATATATTTGTCTAAAAGTATAAATGCACATAGATATAAATATTGTGATATCAGTCCATTTATTGCGACCTGTCGATATTTTGTTTGTGGCTCATTATTTGTGTTATTTGTGGGTGCGTGGCCTTTCACTCTGCTGCCATCGAATGAGGAACTTGTGTCAGTGAAACGACAATCCATGTTGCATATTTGCTTATACATACATATAGGAGTATACATATACATACATACTGTACTTGGATATATTGCATAAGCGATTTACATGCAACAAGGTTGTTCTGTTAACCATAAAACAACGTGGTCTTTGGCACACCTAGTTGTAGGAGCAGCAAACAATATCACTGACGATATCTCGTTGCTCCACTTTTGCAATCCAGCAGGGGTGACAACAATAATAACAACAACAACAACAACAATGCATTGGAAAATGTAAATTTTCACATTCAGCATATTATACTCGTAGATGTGTGTGCATTTTTGTTGGTTTTTTGGTTGTATGTATTTTGTTTTTTTTTTCGGAGCTTTTGGTTGACCCTTTCGGTTGCCAACGTCATTGTGGTGTTACCATTATTGTCGCTGTGACTGCTGTTATCATACGTAATAATTACAGTTATTGCAATTGTTTCTGGTACACAGTAAGTTTTGTTGTTGTCACCATAGTGTCCTTTGAAGGGCATACACGCGGGCAAGCATGTATATTTACAAAAATACACCACACATATAAAACCTGCATATTGACGTTGGGTAATGTAAAGAACCACATAACTGAATAATTGTACATTTCGAAACGTCAATAGCTTTTTGTTTTTTACTTTTAAGGTGCTCCAAGGTGCTAAGGTGCAAGAAGCAGTGAGGTGATTTAGAGTCTGATTCTCTAGCTCGAAACGAGCGTTCGTCTCGCCCAAACTGTCGTTTGTTCGTGTATTTCCCTAAAGCCCGAACACACTATCCTAATATATTGCTCATTTTTAATTTATATAGTAATTTCGCCTTTTAAATCTGTCAATAAATTAATTATCATAAATCAAGAACGAAATCACGCACAAATAGTATGGGTTCTAAATTATATCTACAATAATAATGGAAAAATGTGTTCCCCCATAACCAAACTGGACGACGCATTTTGATAAATAAGCATTTCACTTAACTGTTGCTTGATTTTCACTGCTTCTAGAAGCTTTCTTCGTAAATTTAAAAAAAGAATATCATCATATTAAAATTTAAATATATTCAAAATCTACACAATCTCTCACAGTTTTTTTCTTTGATCACAGAACTAACATTTGTCAACATTTTCTCTGGGTTATTTGTTCTTTTCTCAAAATGTTGCACTCTGGCCGGACAATAAGCGCAACATTTTCTATCCGCTACCAAACCTGAGGACGAGCGTTGTGCAGCTGATTTTTAATTGTGATTTTAATTGTGTTTTGTTCGAAAGTCTCAACTTTGACACTGCATTTAGTTATTGTCTAACTTTATTGAGTTCGATAAATTAAATTGATGATGAAATTTTTTTTTGTTCTTTTCTCATATGAAACATGCAACATTTTCGCAGGTCCCATGGCTGTAATGTTGCCCTAGAATAACTTGGCATTTATTTCAAGAAAAGAAAGCACTATAAGCAACCCTGTGGCTGAAGAGCTGTCAATATAAATTGAGAATGGCAGGTGTGAACGCACTTGTGTTATGTGAAGTAATTTGGACGAAAATAAGTAGCTTACGTCCGGCATACGAATTCAGGTTACTAGCGATAACGAGTCGATAACAACTGTTTGTTGCGTATGACAATGTCGAAAATGTGAATTCTCTAATACGAAAACGACTTAAAATGCCGAAGGGAACTGTCAAAATCAAACGAAAAAGCTTTTGTTATCTTGTAAGCTGCTAAAAAGAATAATGGAAGTCAAATATATTAATGTCATTAAAATTAATTGTTTAATATATTTTGCAGTGTTTGAAAGAAAAAAACCAGTGCTTAGAGTTGGAGAAAAATCCAGATCCAGAGGTCCTCTAATATTTGGTGAGAATCTGGTTGACCTGCAATGGAATGAATTAGGTTTTTTGGAGACGATAACATAAGAACGTAAGTAGGTATAGGCGATCATTTTCAATCGGGATAGGAACTTCCGAATTCAGACGATTTCGTTTGGACACGAATCGTTCGTCTGGCTTTTCTTAGAAGATAGAGTATCAGGCTGTTGACCGCGGAATCTCGAACCTACCTACTAAATATACATAAAATCAGCACTAAATTAGACGTTAGAAGCCATAGGGCACTGTGGAACTAGTCAGAGGAAATCAACCGTGAAAAAATTTGATGGATAAAAAAATTTCGACTGAGAGCTTTTTAGATAGGCAATACCGTAGCCGAGTGTATAGGGTTCGTGCGCTCCATTCGCTGCGTCCCGGGTTTGAAACCAGGCCAGGGTAAGTCATATAACAGGTAACGAAAATAACCGTTATTTCAATTTTTTCGGATAATTGAAAAGAAGCCGTTCAAAAAAAAACTCGAATATATCGATATATTGCTTATGCAAATCTAACCTTTTGTTTATTTAGAAGATTTTCTTTTTTAAATCCATTGCATAATCGATAATTTGTGGTTTTTATTTTATTTTTAATTTTTGATAATATTTGACATGTTCTTTGTTTTTCGATTAAGTTCGATCGTAATTTTTCGATAAAATTTGATCGATATTTCGTAGTTTTTATTGTTTGGTCATCAAACATTAATTTTTTTATTGGTGTTGTTGCTGTATTGTCATCACAGATTTTTTATATAATAATTATAACCGTGGTCGCCCCTCAGCTGACAATGGCAAACCTCCGAGTATATTTCTGCCATGAAAAAACGTCTGCCAAAAAAATTATTCCGTTCGGAGTCGGCGAAGATACATATTTAGGTCCCTCAATTTGTGGAGCAATTACCATTATTATTATTATTATTATCATTATTGGTAAAGTCGTTGAGTATTTTTCCATCGGCAAGTTTATAAGAAGAGAGTTTAGTAGTTTTTGTTTTAATAAAACGAGGCTCACAGTGGGTAACAGTACAGCAATATTAAAAAAAAAGCAAGAAAAAAGTAATCGTTTTCACTTTAGTTGTTTTTGTGTTATGTCATTCTTTACACGCACAGTGATTTATACATTCATATATTTTAGTATAAGCATGTGCATATGTATGCATATTAGAGTGCCCGGAAAAAAAATCGAACACTTTGGCAAACCTTTAAATCGTTGTAAGTGCTTCTAACGATTCAGTCTTGATATTCTAGTAACTATTCCATTTTCACTTTCAATTTTATAATCTATATAATAATAACACTGTAGAAAAGTCATGTCTGTACATTGAAAATTTCTCTAAAAGAATGGTCGAAGGTGATGCAGGGAATTTAATTGAGTACATTTGAAATATTTTTAGAATGTTTGTGTTTATTTTTTGTTGTTAACGTTTTTTTTTTTTGAAATTTTCCACTCAATTGAAAATGCATTTCAGTTGTTCGGGCAATAACGTTAAATCCGCTTATGTCTTTTGCGTAGACGGATAATAACGCCAAGCATGATTTTGAATTTTTGCGTATCGGAGACGTTCATGGAGACAGGCTACTCACTAGACGGGTAAACATCTTCTCTGATAACCAGGCTGCTATCAAGGTCTTAGGGTCTTTAATGGTGAGTAGTTGCCAGGTGCCTGACTTCTCTCTCAGCTACCTCTAAATACTTTCATATCGGACTGATTTGTGCGCTGGGCCATAGCAATATTGCAGAAAACTGAATGGCTGATGAGCTCGCTCGGCAGGGCACTCTTGAAATAATTGTTCCAAGCAGGGAGAGGGTGGGAGTTCCTCTGGACGCCTACGGACTTTTATTGGACAGATATGGGCTCTATGTCGGCTCAGTGAGCGCTGGACAAATATCACGACATGCAGAATTGCAAGGACCCTTTGAAGGTCTTCCAAGGAGATCTGGTCGTTAACTAAGCGACAAATCTCGATCCTCATTGAAATTCGGACCGGACATTGTCCGATAGCTATTCATGCGGTAAGGCTGAATATAGCCTCTGACCCTTTTTTGCCGCAGCTGTCTGGATGATGACGAGGTGGAATCATCTTTTCATTTTCTACACAGCTGCCCAGCTTTTGCGCGACATAGGTTCATATACCTAGGCTCTTACTTTATTAGCACCCCAGAAAATCTCTTAGGAGTGGAAATCAGCAGCATGAGGGACTTCATTTTGGGTACGCAGCGTTTCTAAATCTAACCTTTTTTTGGTTACGATGCACGTTACCGTTGGAAGATTAAGTGGTATCACAATGAGCTTCCTTATATGTCTAAGTTAGATCCCTCTGGGGGGAAACATAACCTAACATAAGCCTAACCTAACCTAACCTCACCCACTATGCAGAGAAACGAAGGTGCACTTCCGTTACTTCGTACTTGCCTCGTTTGAAGGATTGACGTCACAACTTGCTCTTAAAAAGTTGATTTTTCAGAGTTTTGAGTGGTTTTTACAAAAATTTAAACACATAATAATAAATTGAAGTGCCGAGCTTTGTATTGTAGCAATTGTAGTGAAAATAAAAGCACCAAGTCCAGTTATCACCGTCCTTCTCTTCTCGCTATTCCTGTGGGAGGACCGGCTGTGACGTGTACGCTGCCGCCGTTGTCGTAATCTGGTTTGTCATCATTCTTGAACCACACTATAGTAGGTTTATGTGAAATTTTCATGAAGTGGTAAAGTTATAGGAGATTTTAGATTTGGTGTAACTTACCGCTTCGCAATAATGACTTACGTATTTTGTATGGGAAGACAAGATTATCATTGTGAAATCTATTAGAATAGGAGAAAAGAAAAACTCATTTCAACCTTGGTATTTCTGCTAAACGAAACTACTGCTCATATTTGAGGGGCAAGCTAAAGTAATTCACGAAATTTCTGCTTACGTCCCGACACCCTAATGCATGTGCTTGTATGTATATGTATGTGTGTGTGTATAGATGTACGCATACTAATTTGTATATTTATACGGTAATGTTGACGCGTTATCAATGTCCACACATAAAAAAAAGCCGCGACCCAAACGCACTCGCGTTTATTCCAACGCCCGCTGGTCAACAGCGTAGTAGGTTATTGCTTTTATTGTAAATGCAAACAAAGTCAACGCCATACAAACTAACTATATATATTTTATATAAATTTATTAAAACGTTTATCCTTTGTAAACCAACAGTGACCTACCGATGCGGGTGACAATGTAGACTGACGCTGGTAACGGTCTTTACGAAGCAGCGGCCGCCGCCATTGCCGCCAAAGCCATAGCCAAAGCTTTAGCCAACGTCGAGCCATTGCAACCGCATTCAGAGTCACCGTTTGCTATTGTTGTAATTCGGTGTTGTTGTTTCTGTTACTCTTACTCCATATCTGCATCTGTCAATTTGTCCAGCATTGTCGGTTTGACCATTTTCGCTGGCCTGCAGCACTGCCTGATGGTCTGCCTGCCGCTTGCCGCTTGCCGCCTGCCGCCTGCCTGAAACGCTTCGGATGGCTCTCAGTGTCCTTTGATAAATTATTTTTAATTTTAATTAAAATTTTCACATAAATTTGCGGTTTTGTACCACAATATCCCCGAGGCAGCAACAGCAATAGCAATAACAACATCAATAACAACACTGTCACACACTATTCAAACCTGAATGACACGAACGTCACCAACTGAATTGGCCATTTCACTCACTGGCCACTTTTTCAGCGGATTTTTCGCATTAGTCACTATGTAATTTATCTCATTTAGCGCTTTTAATTAAATGCCAGAACATGTCAGGCCGCTATGCACTCTCGTCTCGTCACATTAGAAGAGAGTAGCAATCACACACAAATGCACTCACGCACTCACGCACGCACGCACGCACGCACGCACGCAACCGCAGATAAACGCTGTGCTATTTAAGCGATTGATGCGAATTGAGTGTAATCAATGTGTGTGTGTGACATGTTTTTGATTTATGCATTTGACCCATACTACTACACACATAGCTTAACTAGCGGTGAGTTGCAATTGCAATGAAATGTTACAAAAACACTAAACGCACTTTGGTTGCACAAAATTCACACATACCCGCGCACAGCATGCAACATAAATTAGTGATATATTTAAATTTGGTTTTTGTTTATGATTATGTTAGCGATTTGTCATAAGCTCTGATTAAATAAATGTCCGCTTGAATGTGTGTGTGTGTGTGCGAGTGTGGTAGTCGGTTAGGAGATAAATTTTAATAAGGCCAGCAAATATTTTGGATTGTATTTAAATGTACGTGTAATTTAAAGTAATTTTGTAAAATTTCATTTCGTTTACTGGTAGATACGCAAAATATCATTTGCTCAATTTGCAAATGGTGCATCGTTTTGAACAGACCAGGCATTGAACATAGATAATGGGACTGTTAGCCCGTGAGGATAAGAGATGGGTGTGGGCCTAAATATCCGGTGTCAATCCCGCCCATTCTGACGTTTTCCAAATTTGTCCCGCGAGTCCCATATGTCGAGATATTTATTAATGAACGAAATAGTATATTTTATTTAACTCTGTGCATTTAACCGAGGATGTACATTAAATGCATACGTATTTTTAATACTGAACTCTTTTTTCGAAATAAAAATATTTATTCTTTCACTTGTTTTACTTTTTTAAATGCGTATTAAAAAAAGTGATTTCTTCGAAGTTTTTTTTTCCAGGTAAACGTGTTTTTCCGTTTTCTAAAATTTTATTGAAAGTGGAAGTCAAGGTGAATTTATATAAGGTGTACTTACGAGTATTATAGCAGTCGATTTGATTTTGCTTATTCACCTACACGCAAGAGGAATTTATATGAGGTGAAGTTGATCAAGCAGCTGATAAAATTCGCTTGGTGAACGTTGTGTCAAAATGATGTGTTTGTTGTAAATCATACTGTCACTGTGTCTATAATTTGTTAGTGTAAATATTTGTATTTGTATAAGCTTTCAACAGCGGTAAAAGGAAAAACAAAATGTATGTAAATTTTGACAACCCTTCCGCAAAAACTAAAACGAAACACATGGTAATTTTGTATTTGTACTTATATCACCAACTTATATGAATTCGCCGTAGTGGAAATCACTCGCTGATTGGCGGCGGTTGAGGGCCGAATGTAACTCATTTGCTTTGCAAGTTGTCGATTTGTCGAAATTACTTGAGACTGAATTTCTCGCGAGTACCGCTTTCTCAGATGACTTAGACCCAATTTTAATTGAGCTGATTGAATACAGATTGCTGATTAACTTCAAAATTTAATTTTTAGATCACATATTTAAACTGTATTTAAATTCCTAATTTATCCTATTTCAATATGGGAAAATGCAGCTTTGCTCCCTGATTACTGAAAACAGAGTTTATAAACATTACTTGATTGCACACATCTCGGTTTTTGTTACAAAAAAAATACAAAAATTTACATAAGGGGCTCTACCTATATATGTACAGATCAATTTAAAAAAAAAAGGCTGCAGTCCTTCATGAAATTAAAAATTCAATATCTGTACGGAATACATGTGACAATGATTATTTATGGAAACCGTGACAATGCTGTTTAAACAAACCCACAAAACAGCCAACTTTAAGAAGTTAGCGCAACGGTGTCACTTTTTTGGCATATTTCAATTAAAAAAATTAGATTTGAATGCCGTTTAGCCTCTTCATCTGAAATTTACTGCAAAAACTATAATTTCTTTATATAAATTGTGTCTATAGTATCGATATATTCATGGAGTGTGCCAATAATATTGGCAAATAGCTATGGTCACTACTATCGCTAACTTTAAACGATACGAGAATCGCAACGTTTGGCAAAAATATTTGCTATTTGCCCTAGCGTTTGTTCGATTCATTAACTTATTCTTAACGACACTTTACAGCTGTGTATGCATTTTTAATGTCGACAATCATCTAAAAATATCTCTGAGACGGGAATTTGACAAACTCCGTTTTTATTATCGTAGTCATAATAATCTGTACTTAAAACTCGAAATCAAACCAAATGTCCACAAAGCAAATAAGTCAGATATCTGGCAGCATATCTGGGTCTACCAGTATTTTCATTATACCGTATCATAAAATAGAGTGGAATATGTTACCTTCGGGTTTGAATACTTATCTTGTGTATTCAAGACCATTACTACAAAAACAAGCTGCGTGAAAAATTATCATATAATTTTGGCCAAAAAATATTTATTAATATTATGCATACAAATGTATTTGTAGTAGATCACCTTCATAAAAATCGAAGATCATATAGAAAAGCTATAACGAAAAACCCAATTTAACTGTTTTTACAAGAATATTTTTAGCCCATTTTTTGCAATCCACAGGTAAGTGTTCAAACTCGAGGGGCACATTTTAAACTTTTTCAAGATCCATATATCGTGCTACGCTATAAAACCAGCTCGTAAGTAGTAGTAGGAACAGTGGTTAGTAGTATTTAGTAGTAGAAATTAGTAAAAATAGTATAAGTAATTAGAAGCAGTAGCTCACAACTTCCGAGTGATTTTACCCGAACATCCGTTTGGGGGTGATCTAACGTGAGAAGGCGAACCTGGTGGGATCACTCCGGCGTTTTCGGTTTAGTCCTCACTAATGTTTTGCGGCGTCGTCAGCGGCTCGCTATATAAATGTGTCCTAAACTAAAAATGCCCTAGAATCTGGTTGTGCGTCGGGATTTGTACCCGCCACGTAAAAAGAGCTTCCAATGAAAAATGTCAACGTTTGAAGGACTATGCACCTGGAATGACCGGTAGGGAAGGTGTCTCTGTCAGGCTAGTGGATGTCCTCGTAAAGGCAAAGGCTGACATCACCGCCATCCAAGAGATGCGATGGACGGGGCTAGCAATAAAGAGGATTGGACCTTGCGATGTCTACTACAGCTGCGATATAAAGGAGAACAAATTCGTGGTCGGATTTTCGCTGGGAGAGAGATTACGCCGCCAGGTATTGTCGTCCACTACAATGGACGAACGTCTCGTCATAATCCGCATCAAAACATGATTTTTTAAAATTTCGCTGATTTGCGCCCACGTCCCTACAGAAGAGAAAGACGATGTGACCTTATGAGCGCCCTGAGTGCGCATATGATGATGAACCCGAACCACCAATCAATGAAAGCGGAGTCGAACTAATGTTAACCGACCTAGAAGAAACTCGGGTAAAAAACAATAAGGCCGCTGGTGCTGACGGACTGCCAGCAGTAAAGCGCATGCACCAGCTCATTTGCAAAATATAATCTGACGAACGCATGTCATCTGATTAGAATTTAAGTGCAATCTGCCCAATCCACAAAAAAGGCGATCCTGCAATATGTGCCAACTGCCGCCGGATCAGTATCCTTAGCATAGCATATAAGGTTCTGTCAAGCGTATTGTGTGAACGACAGAACGAACTGATTGGACATCAGTGTGGCTTTAGACCCATCAAATCTACCACCGACCAAATATTAACGTTACGCCAAATCTTCGTAAATACTTGAGAAAGAAGGATAGGCACACACCATCTTGCATAATTGAACCATTTAGGCACCATATCTTACAAGAAAGTGCAACTTCTGGCGTATGCTGATGATATCGATATCATTGGCATCATCAACTGCGCCGTTACTTCTGCCTTTTCCTATCTGGAGCTGAACGAGGGCAAAATCGAGTTATCTCCTTTCATAAAATAAACAGTCCGCGTACTTGCGTCTTGGCTCCCGCATCACTGTTGACAAATACAATATCGAAGCAGTGGAGGACTTGGTTTATCTGGGAACCAGCATCAACACCTGCAATAATGTCAGCCTAGAAATCCAAGGTAGAATCTCTCTTGCTGAAACTCTTTTTGGGCTGATTAGGCAACCGCGCAGTGAAGCGCTCTCTCGGCGAATCAAAGCCATACTATATAAGTCTTTAACTTTGTCCGTGCAATTGTATGGCGCTGAAGCATTGGCACTGTCAGCATCGACTGAAACGGCCGTTGGAGTGTTCGAGAGAAAGATTCTCCGAAAGATTTATGGACTTCTACGTCTTTGCGACGGCGAATACCGCAGACGATGGAACGATGAACTGTATGAGCTTCACCGCGACATAGACATAGTACAGCGAATTAAAATACAGCGGCTACGTTGGCTGGGACATGTCGTGCGAATGGTCGAAAATGTTCCAGCCCCGAAAGTATTCAATGCGATACCAGCTGGTGGTGGTAGAGGAAGAAGACGGCCTCCTATGTGTTGGAAAGACCAAGTAGAAAAGGACTTGACGTCACTTGGTATTTCGAATAGGCGCCAGTTAGCAGGAAGAAGGAGTGACTCGCGCAATTTGTGGAAAAACTCTTAAGAGGTTATATCGTCAGTGTAAGTAAATAAGAAAGTGAGAAACATTTTATGCTGCACAATCAAGTCCGTAAATATTTCCAAGCTACAAATGTGTGTATGTACTAATGAGCATACATATTTTGTACGAGTATAAATATACTTAAAAAAAGGAAAAATTGTGCAAATTTCGCTCAAAATTTGAAAATTTTTATTCAGAATTGATAATGTTGGTCATGCAGCTGCTTAGCCCATGCAATGTTACTTTATACAAGTACAGGGTGGGCCAAAAGAAACCAAGGGGTGTAAGAGTTTAATAACTTTTTCGTTTATTAATTTTTTTTTTATTTTTTCTTTCAGATTATATAATATACAAAAGGGAAATTTTTTTACACTAAGTATGTAAAATGATGTCTCTTAAATGACCATCGTTTTAAGCTTCGCACTGATGGGCTCTTTTTAGAGCATTTTCCGTAACATCTTTCAAAACTTGTGGCTGTATCGTTCGAATTTCTGCAACAATGTTTGCCTTGAGTTCAAGGATTGTCTCTGGCTTGTTCACATACACTCGCTCCTTCAAATAACCCCAAAGAAAATAGTCGGGTGCTGTCAAATCTGGCGATCGCGCTGGCCAAATAATTTCCGAATTTCTGGAAATTATTCGCCCTCCAAAAATTTGACTTAGAAGTGCCATTGTGTCTCGGGCAGTATGGGCAGTGGCTCCGTCCTGCTGAAACCACATACCAGGTCTGTTTTCACGAGCAGAACGTAAAAAATTTTCTATCATAAACCGATACCGCTTTCCATTTACGGTTACAGCACTTCCATCTTCATTCTCGAAGAAGTAAGGCCCAATGACATTTTCAGATGTGATCCCACACCATACTGTACACCTGATGGGGTGCAATTGGCGTTGATGAATGGCTCTTGGATTTTGAGAACCCCAGAACCTACAGTTCTGCTTATTAACAAAGCCATTCAAATGAAAATGAGCTTCATCACTCATAATCAAATTTTTAATAAAGATGATTTCATTTCTGGCCAACTCTTGAAATTTAACTGCAAAATGTAAATAAATTCTCTAAGTGTTGTCTATATAATCTGAAAGAAAAAATAAAAAAAATTAATAAACGAAAAAGTTATTAAACTTTTACACCCCTTGGTTTCTTTTGGCCCACCCTGTATAATAAAGTGCAAGCTTAAAGTGGTCACAAATTAAAGTAAATTTTTGACATATGTGATTTTTTATCGCACACTTTCCTTGCAGCGCAGAAATTCAACATGCAATGCAATGCGAAAATATTAATTTACAGTTAATTGCTATCGCACAAGTTGCACATATGGTGCAAACCATTCGCGCCGCTGTGCCATTCAATAATCATCAAATCAATTAAGTGTCGGACAAAGTCAATGGACAATGATTTATGGCGATTTTAGTAAGTGCCCAGCCGGCGACATTGGTCTTGTCCTGGAGATGCGGCATTAAACCTCAATAATGCATTAAATCACACTTAAATCAAAGAATTTATTACACCTTACTTCTGTGCCACGGTTAATTTTTTTTTTTTTTTTTTTTACTTTCAAAACTGTGGGTATGTGAATGATGCTGATTTAGTTTCTGTGTGTGTGTGTGTGTGTGTGTGTGTGTGTGTGTGTGTGTGTGTGGTTATGAGTGAAATTGTGTGAAAAGATAATTTATTTATTTTATATTTTCTCACTTCAATAGCACAATATTAAAGCGATCGAATATTGAAAGCGTATTTTACTTTCACTTGCACCAAACTGCTAACTATATCTCAGTACGTACTTATATCGAACGAATGTAATATTCGAACAACAAATTTCTATTGAACACAAAAAAACACTAAACAAAAAAAGTGAGTTAACATGTTTCTGAGCAATTACAAGCCAACTTCAGTCTACAATTGAAATGCAAATTCATGCAAATGCCATTGCGTTAGACGAAAAACCGAAACAATACAGATCGGTTGGCATTGCTGCTAATTGGAAAATTACGTAACTCACACTGGTTGAAAAAGCGAATTAATATTATGTAAAAACAATTAGGCAGCGCAATCGGAAATGTTTTGCGTTCGAAAATGCACAGCGTATGCGGCCGCAAGGCATGTGAACGAACGGAGGGGAAGGGAATGCAGACAACACACACACAGAACAAATAGACCGGTAAAAAACTTGACTGACCACCACCAGTCAGATGACTTATTTTCCACTATCAAGCCATCAGTTATATATTCGTGTTCGTACATATATGAAGGATGCGGGAAAATCATCAGAGCTGTAACGATTTTAAAATCGTTTGAAATCCTGTTCACTTGACATGATGATTTCGTATATTGATGAATATCACTGCACTCTGTCGTTTTTGTATTGTTGCTTTCGTTATCGCAATTGTGTATAGCCATATATGGTGTTTGTTTATGGAAACTGTTGGTACATGGATAATTATACTGCATGTGCCGAAACGTTTGAGGGCCGTTAATTATACAACGCTGGTTGATTTGGGCCTCACTGGCTTAATGCGTTTTTAATGTGTAACAAATACATTGTACTTACATTTACTCGTTCATAAAAACAGGAAGACATGGCAAAATGCAGCTAAGGACCTACATTAACATTCCATCATACATACATACATACATACAATACATATGAATGGGCTACCCAGTGTATATTTTTGAAGGACGTAGGTTACAAAGAAGTTGCATAACTCCAGCCGTTCCTCTAATAAAAGATCTCGTCAAATTTTACCATACCAGAGTAGTGCGTTTCTGAATTAAACGATCCGACAATCGCAATTTTTGTCCACAATATTTTCGTCGTTTACACTAACGATTTTGCGATCCACCAACTAATTCTTAACGACACTTAGCAGCTGTATCGTTGTATTTATTCAAAGTACTAAAGAGTGGCATCTTGGTAAAACTAAATGTCAAAATTAACGAAAATCACAAACACGAATTGAATTGAAAATAAATCAATGCGTGCTGTCGAATATAAATTTGAACGCGTTTTATTATATTGGATTAAAGTGAAAGAAGATACTATCTTCTTTCAAACTACAAACATTTATAATTATTTTTATTTGTTACAATATTACAATGTAGCGGAATTTCCGACTTTACTCTGAGTGATTTGGTTGAATATTCACCAACTCGACTCCACGGAATATCCGGAATCACCTGCAAATATGTCATGGTTTTCGTTTTCAAAATTCGCTCAATTATGAATCGTGTTGTGCTCCAGGGTATTTAAATTTCATATTTTTTAATTAGGTTCATTTATCTATATATGTATGTATTAATAAACTCCTCATGATTCTTTGGCGCCAAAGTTGATACATGAGTACAATCGAAGGCCACAATATTGCCTGAAGCAAACATTTCTTTAGCAACTTGACGCTCCACTTGGGTCATAGAAAATCTGTCAAGCTAAGAAATTAGATATTCAGCCAAGTCTGGAGTTAACCGATACAGCTTCTGGAACTCTGTTGCATTGAAATTAAAGGGAATATCGATCCACTATTGGGGCGCTTACTTCTTCGTCACCTCGTAATAAACCATATGCCAAGATCATGCAAAACTTTTAAAAGAGGATATAAAACACTGGTCTATAGTAGATCCTCATTTTGAGCGACACACAGATCGACAAGTTACAAAAAATCCAAAATTGAGCGAAGCAATTTATTTTGAACCAGCGCTACGATACACCCACACGAGAGATGTCATCAGATATGAAGTAGTTGAGTGTGAAACAGCAACTAGCCGTATTTGATCATGGTATAAAATTTGTGTTTAACATAAAGAAAGGTAGGCTTCCAGATTACCTAAGTGAGTGAAGTGGACAATAAGTATATTTTTTTAGAAAGGGTTGAAATGCTTCGACTATCGTCTCCGATAAGAAGTTACGATAGTTTTTCCATCGCTCATAAGGTATGGAGACTCGACCTTTCCACCCAACACCAGGAAATGGAACGGAACTTCGTACGTTTCGACCACTTCCTTCCGCCATAGAACAAAACAACAAAAGAAAAAGTTACTTTGCTAACAGTCAGCAGATCGAGAGGTGTAGGCGTGGGCACTCGGTCTTTCCACGCTACACCAGGAAATGGATCGGAACCTCGGACGTTTCGACCATTTCGTCAACCAAACGAAACCGGGCAAGCGTAATCATGTGCAAATCGAATATAATAGCTCGAGCTTACCTCTCCAACAGGCAGCGGTTCGAAAGCCCGTACCGTCCGACTGCCTACAACGCGTCCTAGAACTAGTCCTTCCCAATCGCCTAGGCAATAGGAATCGAAGCGTGTCATTGTTCCAAATCGAAATCTCGTCCATTCAGACCGACTCGGGATATGTCGGATAACTCGATTTAGAGCGCACTGGGTAGTACTGCGTCAAGCTTAGGCCAAACCAGCCTGGTGGTCTAAGAGTTGGGTTAAATGGCCCACCTGAATGAATTTAGTTCTTAAACTATGTTTGCAGGAGGTGAGAGATATGTCCACATCTTGAGCAGAGTAGGCTAAGCGCCCTTCTGTATTCCAAAGCCGCTTTGGACGTTGTGCAGTTGTTTTTTTAGAGGTTTAATAAGAGATAGGCTATCGGAATTTATAGCGGCGGCCTCCATTTTGAAATTTCGCGTGTTCACAGAAGAGAACTCCGCTGACTACTTTGCTGCCAAAATTGAATCCATCTGTATACATAGCCATCGACTCCCGGTCTAGATCTATCAACAATTATACTATAACGGGTCTATTCTGCACCGGTAACAACATTTTTATTACCGGTAATAAAAACGTCCGGCAACTTGTAAACCCTTTTGGTATTCTGCACGTTCTTATTGCCGGAAAATTTTATTACCACCGCACTAGGTGGTAACTACTAGAAAACATCTGACGTTTATTTACATTTTTGTAATAAATTAAAGAGTAGTGAAGTATTAAACGTTGATATTTTTATTAAACTAATTGCAATACGAGTTTTCAATATTAAAAACATAATGGCGACTTCTTTGGTAATGTTACTGCTGATTGATGAGGAGGATGATGAAATATCCCTACGTAGACAGCAACTGAAAAGTCTTCGGAACAACAGCGATCCATTTAGCTTACCAAACGAAATTTTTAAACAGAATTTTCGAATGCCGAAAGAAGCATGCAATTTCGGTGCCTTCGGGGTGTTCTTGCCTTGGAGCAGCTCCGGACGGTCCTTTACGAAGGCTACATACCAGCGTAATTGCTGCTGGGTTGTCCTTGCGTATTTTCTGCAATTAAAAATTAATGATATTATAATAATTTATTAAATTTACTTTAGTAAATCACTCACTTATTCATCTCCATTGTGATTCGCTTGTAAAATTTGTGTTCAAATTCACACCACACCAAAGCAAACACCGTATGGTGAGTTTTACACTGTTGACAGCGTTACCAGTGTGCAAGAATGCCGGTTACAAGAAGTGGTAACATTTTTCGGTAATAAAATTTGTCGGTTACAAAATTTCCGGTAACGTGCAGAATAGACGTGTAAGACTAAAAAATTTGCTTTTTTTTTGTACTTAATTGTCGCTATAGCCGAATAAGCCATTTTGGCAGATTTCAGCACGGTCAGTTGCTCCTCTGCTTTGCTAACTGGCACTAGCTTGAGATTCCAAGTGAGGCCAAGTCCAGGTATTTCCAACATAGAGGAGTTTTCTCCTCTACCTCTGGCAATCCCCTGGTTGTTGGACTTTTTTTTTCATTGGCAAGTGCGAGGTCTGCCAATTTGTTGTTTGAAATACACTAAGTAATCAAACTATAGCGCCATTTAGGAGCCTTATTAATGCCATCTGGTGTTAAAAAGCTGAATCTCAATCTGATATTCGCAATTCTACAGAATTTTGCTGAGCATTATGATGTGCTTATTGAGATGGTTACAAAAATCAAGCAAGTATTCCAATGCAGAGCAAGACTCAAAAATTATATACCAGGACATGGAAATGTGTCTTGATAAAGTCATATACTAAAACGTTTGGGAATGTGGCAACTCCCGTTTACGTTATTGATTAATTTGTATTTAATTTTTCTAACAATTGACGTTGAGTTCCTTCACAGCCATTCTAATCTATGGCAGTGATTCATTTATTTAATGAGTTTTATTGAATTTAAACTTTTAAACAACTGGCTAAAATCTTTGGAATTAAACGTTCTTACCTTTTTTTCGTTTGCCACCAGTATAGTACATATTTTTTCAGATTACCTTGCCAATAAAATTGAAACAGCGTAAGAAGAAGTTGACAACTCCCTTCAAACCCGTTTTCGTATAAAACTTTTAGTTTCGCACCATTTAGTCACATGTTTCAGCAAACTTATATATTGCATTAAGTTATTCATGTTAAACAGGTGGCAACCCTTTTTAATCCCACTTTGTTTAAATAAGGTTTCTTACCATTTCCTTCAACTTATTAATTCAGTTGAATTTATTTTTTGTGCAGGTGGCAATACTCTCCAAAAATATTTTTGAAATAAAGCTTTTTGAAGTAGAACTCATTTAGCGACATGAGAAAAATTTTTCCACGTCGCCTCTCACCGTTGCGTCACGAAGTCAGTTCTTCTTGTTTTTGCTTTTCCCCCATATTTGCTAGGTGCATTTTTAAACTGTGGACTACTCACGCTGTATCACTCGAGGCACATCGAAAATGTTGGAATACATTACATTTCAATATCACAGACCCTTTTGTATTTATTTTAATATTTAATTTCACTCCTTCAAACTTTGATTACATTCATCAACCCTCATCCACTCATTGTGTGAAAAATCACACACAGATAGTTTGTCAATAGTTATTTCAATATATTTTCAAAATGATGTTCATGAAACTTTTTTACAATTCCTTTTTAATCAATACTTTCTAAAAACTCTGAAAATTGTTGCAAAAATATGAATCATTTGCGAAATATTTTAAAGCTTACGTTTCGTATCCTCATGTGGGTATTTTCACACATAAGGCGTTGCCATGTATTTTTCTATAGAAATTCGCTTATTGTACATTGTAAAATATTTGCCCACAGTTTTTCGTGGGATGGTCACGCTAAGTTAGAGCAATAATGTTGAGGAAAACATTTGAACCAAATTATTCGATTTGACAATATGTTGAGGCGACTTTAGGAAAGTTCTTATCCGCACTTTTGGCTCTCAATCCCTCTGATTGTGTTACAATTTTTTAGTAAGTACTTTGATTTCGGAGAAAAAATTCCGCTTTCGTCTACACATGTGTAAATCTGATTGATATGATATGCAATTTTCGATATTGGTTTCCTTTGAAACTTGCTATGGTTGAAGAATTCAATAGTTCTTGGTTCGTGGGTCATAGCATTACAATGCGCAATTTTTTCCTCATCTTATAATCCAGCGCAAAATGTGTTGTCTCGAAGTCTGGCATTGCACTAAAACTTTTGCGATTTGATAAAATTCCTTTTCTTTCTATCAACATTTCAATTCACTGAAAACACGCATGTATTCGTAGTTCTACAAAGTGCGATGCAAACTTCGATAGCGATTCAAATGGATGGTAAAAAATTGCCGAAAAATTAAATATTCAGTATTGTAGCGAAACAAAGGGTCTCGGCCTATTACATATATCATCTTTTATTTAGGAGGAGTGGATACAGCTACATATATTATCAAACATTCGTTCGAAACTACTGGAAAAAGATTTTTAAAAAATAAAAAGCTCCACAGACCTGGCGGTTATAGGGAGGAATCAAAATATAAAAACTATACACATAAAACTATGGATTACTTCTGCAAAAATTGCGTTTGTCAGCGTCTCAATGTTTGTGTAAAATATATTGCAGATAAACTTGTATAAAGAAATTTAACAAAATGCCCTTTTTTCCTACAAAGAAATATTTTTTCCGCAAAATACATACCCATATAAATTCCGTATGTGTGAAAAGTCACATACGCGGGTAGGAAACGTAAGTTTTCTTGAGGAGGAGATGAAGGTTAACAAACATTCTAAATATGTATATTGAATCTTTGTTTTTGCTCTCCTTTTGTGACCAGTTCAATATGTCTTGACTTGAGAGTTTAAAATGTAAAATGATTAATGTTATTCCATAACTTCAAAAAAGAACTAGTGTCATAACATATAAAACTGCCAATAAAACAAAAATAGTTATTTTTCAAATTTTCCATGTAGCAATGACCACAACATATTGCAAGGAGTTTGTACTGCCACAGGCATACCACACCAGCATACAGCTTCCAATGCTGACAATTTAATTGTCAATTGTTAATGCAATAAAAACGCGTTAATTGCAATCCTACTGCACACCAGAGCCCCCAACGAAAGCAACATAAGTGATGGCAACAACTGCAAAAAAAAAAAAAGTGGCGTAGTGAGCTGTTTTACTATTTATAGTCGCTTTTGGTATTGGTATTTATTTTGCATGTGTGTATATATGTATGTATGGGTTGTATGTATTGTCCCACTAAACCAAAGCATCCGACTTTGTCGTAAATCAGACTTTTCTGAATAAATTCGAAAGTCTTTCGCTCTGGCTTAACTAATTCGCAACCATTTCGTAAAGAATAACTCGAAATTAGTAGGCTTTGGTTTGATTCTAGGAAAATGACAAAATAGAACGCATTTAAAGTGAAAACGCAAAAGAGGTAACTTATGCTGGTTGTGTAGCAAATTAAAATGTCGCGGCAAGCTCAACATAAAAGTCGTAAAAGACAAACAAAAAATATTTTACATTCTATATTGCATAATAAAAGTGAAGATGATGTGGTTGAACATATAGAATCGTATTCAAAACATTCCTTTGTACCACTGCTGAAAAATGAGTAATAATTCGATAAATATTTCTGTAGAAGAAGAAGATGGTAAAGTATTTCACATGTATTTAAGTAAACTTAATTTTCATATAACTCATTCTCGTATTTATGCAGCCATTAGTCCGGGAAACCAAGTCCTTATTTTTACGCAATTGGAGCCACAACTTTCGTCATCTATGGATCAGACTCCGGGAACTACCGAACAGCTGACATGTGAGTGAGCTTTTGTTGTTGATAAAATAAAAACATTTAATTTATTTGGCTATATAATCTTTACTTTCTCAATATCAGGAAACCCCAAATACGTATAGTTTTTCTTATTATTTTATTACAAATAAAAATAGGTACAAATTTTATAGGAAATTAAAATTTTATAGTCAATTATCATCTACCTAGTTGATTACATATTTAAATCTTGATTATATATTTATTTGTTTAGATAATCAAAGCTTGCTAGAAACGCTGGTTAATCAAAATAAACAATTGATTGAAGAAAATAAAAACCTTCGCGAAGTCAACAGTAAAATTTACGAACGCTTTACGGAAGAATTCGTAGGGTTAAAGCGATCCATAGAGCAGGTCTTAACGTCCTTCAAACGCCAGCGCACATTTGGTTCAAAATTGCCAAGTCTTCCATTCACAGAAGTTAGTGAAGTATTGAACTTTGAGAAGCTCGTGCAAGATGACGAAGAAATAAAACAAGACTTGGTAAGTTAATGTACACAGTTTTTATACATAGGTATGTAGCAGTAAACTATGCCTGTGTTAATTCATCATTCTAACGACCTTTCTTATTGTTTTTTTAGGTAACGAAGTTCGATAAGCAACCGACAGATGACCTGAAAAAGTTTATATTTTTCAACTTAAAGTCCATCTTTATAAACAATTCTTTGGCTTCTAATTTTTCTTGGACAAATGTTAACAACAATATAGCTGTCAAAGACTTTAAATTCGTAAAAGTACTTAAAGGTTTGTAGTTAACAAATGGTTAGTACTTTCAAATATCTTATTATTTCGTTTATATATGTAGATTCATGCATGGAGAACATACCCCAAACGAACTACTCCAAAATTGACGAAACAATCAAAAAAATTTTCAACGGCGCCAAGGACAGGAAAGCCAAACAAACAAAACGTACGAATACACAACATGAATAATTTTTTATATAATTAATTTAACTATATGTAAATGCAAATGATAATAAATACAAATATAAATGTATGAATTAAAAAAAAAAATTCATTCACAAAATAGGTAGATTCTTAAAGATTTCGAAACGAAAATTTCTAAACGAATTCGCAAAGATTAAAGAGTACGGATTTCGTACCGACAAATTCGTTTCGATTTAGTTAAGGCAACTCCTTACGATTTAGTACAGAGCATACTTTACGAAATCGTTAAGCTATTTCTTTACGAAGTCGTGTCAACCCTCCCATACATTTTTCGTTACGATTTCGTAAAAAAATCGGTTCCGATTTCGGAAAAGTCTTAAGACGCGGCGTTACGACTTCGGTAAAAAATCGGAACAAATTGGTTAGTGGGGTATTTTATTTGGGACATGCTCGATGGATTCATATGTATGTATATGTATGTGTGTATGTAGCAACAATATGTGCATGTGTTTGTATGAAAGAATGTAAAATTATAATTTACAATTTATGCCGACGAAATCATCATGTTCTATGCTATTCCATATTAAACAAATTACTTTTTGCTTCACTTGTTCGATAAATAGTAATTGTAACTATTTACAAATTGGTTATAGTAAAGATTTTGTAACATGGAACACGAGCTCTATATATTGTAATACCTCTGGCTAAATATTTTCAAACAATACATATTTGATTGAAGTAAATATAATTAAATTGGAAATTTAATTGCAATTTGGCGTATGATGGTAAATTTTTGCAATCACATGTGTAATATAAATCGCACACACAGTGCTAAAAATTTCACCTATAACTAAACAGATCGACGTCTGAAATAGCTTGATGGTCAAGGAGTACGAGAGGGAACAATATCGATGAAATTTTCGCTAGAAAATGTTCTTAATATAGGTTTGAATTTCTTATTCAATTCATTAAAAAGGAAAACGGAGATAACTTCTTGTTAATTAATTTTTATGAAATTCTGTTCAAAAATATACAATTTTAAAAATAAGTCTCCATATTTTTAGGTTCAAAATTACTTAAAGTAAATTAATAAGGAGATCCTCTAATTTTTAATAGAATTTTATTGAATTTATTGAAAGGAAAAACTTTTTAAATAGCAGCTCACAAGCCGACTGTGGTCCACTGGCTACGCACTTCCCCCGCAAGTCGCAGATTGTAGGTTCAAATGCCGGTGGAGTCATGAAAGAAATCTGACGAGGGGATATGGTGATCTCAGAAATAGCTACCATTTCAACCCTCCACTTCTGACTGTTACTGTCTTTTTTCCAACATACTTTCCTTACACTGGCGTTGAGCTCAAAAATTAGATATTATTATCGAAAAACTCTTTTATTTTTAAAAGAGTACTTTTTAGTTCAAATTTTGCTTTCAACGTCTTAACGTACATATTTACTTTTTGAATAGTCTACTTTATATTATTTTTAATATAAAATTATGAATATTGTTCTTTGGATTTATTTATTTATTGTTCCAGAAGTTTTCAATGAATAATATTTTAAAAATAAATATACTTTCTTTCATTTGTTGTGAATTAATATCTACTAAAAATGCCAGTTGTGCCATAGAGGTCTACAAATGATTTGACCACACCAATTGTTATATTATACTCATTTAAATTGTTCTTATATTATAAGAAAATATGTAGAACCCGTATTAACAATATATAATTAGTTAAACTTATTATAATTATAAGTAAAACTTGTATACTTAAATAATGGGCAATTTATAAAAGACAGTGTGATATTTATTTTCTACGAAAAAAAAATGTAGGCGCCAATAATTTTTCAATTGACAAAATCTTCGGGTTATTAAAATTAAGAGGAGGTTTTAATGCAACCCAAGATTCCCTTTTTAATTTTATTGAAAAGGTTTTCATCTTAATTCTACGGGTCACCTTCTTAATTATATTGAAGAGGCTTACTTCTTAGTTTTATAAATTGTATGCTTGATTTTATTGAATAGACATACCCAGTCGTAATTAGAGGGGATTTTTATTAGAAATAGAGAATCCGCTGAATTTTGTTCTGATGCATAGGGCATTTTAGGTGGTATTTTTGCAATAGCTAAGCCTACATATATTTTGTACTAGACTCCTGTCGTGTAAAATCGATCGCTTGGCCCAGGGAGAAATTGAATCCAGTTGTAAAATAAAAAAGCAGGAGGTTAATGTGAACTATAAGGCAATCTTGCTTTTGTTTATTTTTAACTTGAACTACACGAGTATTGAAATGAATAATTTCTCCTCAACACATATCGCTCAAACTGTTAGCTGGAAAGCCTTTAGCCGGCAAGTAATTGATTTGATATATTTATAATGAGTTAATTTTTAAGTCGGTAAAAATTATCAAACTTTGATGAACACTAATAGTGGTAGATTTACCATAACGGCTACAGGGGCAACTGCCCAGGGCCGGCAAATTTCCAGGGGCGGCAAATTTCGAATCAAATTAGAAATTAACCTTTTTTGCTTCTTCTTGCGCGTTTTTTGCGGACACTTTAGGAGATCCATCCTGCAATTACTTTTCATTAGAACCAAGCATTATTTCCACAGTCATCATTTGACACTTTTAGTTATGCATTCGAATAATAGGCTTCATACTACACCAAAATATTGGAAAAAATAAAGTCTTTTTATATTTTATGTTACGAAGCTGATACTTTGACACAACTCAAAATTCAACTTCGTCTTTAATAAATTAACACTAGAGGCACGAATTGTAAGGAAATTTTTAGTATCACATATTTTATGGATGATCCCGAAGAAAACGTTGTTGGAAGTATAAAGCAAAAATTTCACTCTCTAAAACGAAAAAAAAATACAAACATTTTTGGGATTGAAAAGGGCGACATTTGGACATTTAGCCAGAGCGGAAATTTTGTTGCGTTTGAACGCAAAGTAGTGGCAAACTTTTTGGGATATCTGACTAAAATTTTTATAATATATTATATATTATATTATATATAATTTTATAATATATTAATAATTTGTCGGGCTACAAAATCGGAACTCATTTATAAATGGTTTTTAAAAAACTGGTTATTCAGATATATTTGCTGTTTTTTTTTATTAACAAAACAAAAAGTCTATTTATTTCGGTCGTCGCAGTCAAGTGTGTAGCGTGCGCGTACTGCATTCGCATTGTTCCGAATTCAAATTCTCAAAAATTATAGAAGAGCTTTTTTCTAATAACGGTCACCGCTCGGCAGGTAATGGCAAACCTCCGAGGGTGTTGCTGCCAAGAAAAACTTCTCTCAAAAATCTTCTGCTCAATGTGTCCCTCAATTTTGAAGTCTCCCCATTTGTAGTACAACACCAAAAAGCACACCACAAATTGTAGTAGAAGTTCCGCCAAGCATCGAGCTTCATATATGATATAAGCTCCAAATTATTATTATTTGATTATGGAAAATTGTTACGCTAAAAAACGCAGTAATAAATGAAAGTAAATTTTTGTTATATGGGTCATTATTTGACTTCATATGTCTTCTTCTTAATGTGCGCTATAAATAGCACAAACACGGAGGTCAAATGAGATTTCAATTTCGAGTAATCACACTGCCCGGAAAGACCATTTGTGCAATCTTAATAGAGCCAGATTATGCAAATTCTTACAAATGTCCAAATGAGGAGGAGAAATGAGGAGAATAGCATTTAGATATGTAGTATGGTATGGGTTAGAACTGAAGATGTGTGTTTTTTGTTTTCTCTTCCCATAATAGATTACTATATATATATATATATTGTTTTTTCTCTTGCAATAAACGGAAATTTGCTTGCAGACTCCGCTGGCTTTATTTGGTTTCATATGCATGTGCATAGTTTCATTTAAAGAATTAATTTCATTATGAAAACATCTTGCTCCTAAAATAAATTACTCATACGACACGTCCAACCTACATATGAGGGTTGCTAAGCGAACATTTTTAATAGTATACTTCCTCTCACCTTTGAATTGCCAATATGTAGATGTTTTTATGTCCTTTATAAGTGAAAGAGAAATACAAGTAAAATTAAGCGTCACCAAATGAGTCCACTGTACTTTAAATCGCTTCTCAAGTTTTTAGTATGAATATCACTTTCTCTTCTAAATGAGTGTTTCAAATCGATTTCCAGAGACTTCATACTCCTCAAATCAAGCTCAAATACCTATCCAAAGAATATCACGCAAAAGGTTTCCTTTATATGTAGGTAAATCAACAGCATTAGTCCTTTTTTAAATTGTTTTAAGAAGACGGTGGCCGTAGCCGAGCGCTTAGCATGTGCGCACTTTATCCGGAGTGCAACGGGTTCAAATCTCGGCCGAGACAAGCAAACATTTGAGTGCGTTTTCTTGTCATGAATTTACACAAATCATCGACAACATCAAAACGCACATCACACGCTGTGGAAGATTAAATTATTATTAAATTTTAAATCTGCCTAGATCTGCAATTTATATTTGTGTTTTAATTTGTGTTAATATGTAATATATGTACGTCGCAGTCTAAGGTAACTATAATATCAGCTGTTAACTATCTCCTAATGGTGATCGAAAAGCATCCAACTGGTTATTAATTGTCTCCGACTGCTTTTTAAATTTAACTGTAGCCATTCCTCTTTGAAAGCCCTTTGCTAGGAAAGCATTATTTTCTAACTGTACCGCAATAATCTCAAACTGTACTGCTTTTTTTAGTTTTTTAATATTTAAAGTAATAAAAATGTTTTTAAATATATAACATCAATTTATCTAATATAGCTATGCAAATTTTTTTCAATAGTTATCGACAACAACCGCATGAATACCGATAATAAGGCAGATATATCATAACACAATGCTTGGAGTTTAACAAGTTGTAGGCTTAAGGGCCACAACATTGGCAAAAGAATGGGATTTTGAACTTTTTTTTTTTAAATAAATGAAATATCGATATATTATGTATCAACAATACTTTTTTTTATTAAAGTATTAAATTTTTTACAACTTATAGTTAGTTGCACTTTTCTAGTTGTGTAAGAAAACTTCTTCGGTTGATATAGTGATTCAAAGAAGTCCTCAATGATGTGTAAAAATCAGATGTTTTTTCTACATGGCAACTTGACATTGTTTACTGGAGAGTCAGTATATGAAGAAGCAAATACCATCTACGATAAAACCAAATTAAAGTCTCAGCTCACGTACCTTTCTGACAGCTGCTATTCAAAATAATGTAGTTCAAAAACTATTTAGGATATTTAAGTTGATTTTTTGTGTATTATTCTTAAAGGTCTAAGCTACCTAAAAATGTGCACTGGTTGTGTGACTTAAAGTTCTTTACAGCCGTAATAATGGCAACTCCCTATATATGATATTAAAAAAAAAAATAGTAATAATAAATCTTCGAACAAAATGAACAGTTTAATCGAATAAATTTAAAAATGTTTAATTCAATGTTATGAATACGGGATAGCTTTGAAAAAAGTAGAACTATTTTCATATCAATATTATTTAAAATTAGTATTACTTTAAACTAAGCTTTTGAGATGCTTGTTCAAGTCTTGGAATGTGCATTAATCGTGACATTTAGAAATATTAAGAATCATTGCACGATTCGGTTGATTATTTCTTATTCCGTGTGTTTGCTTGTGCAATTCCATTCTACGTATTTAATTAAAGCAAATTTTCTTTAATAGTTACTTAAATATCGCGTTCTTTTGATTTTAGAAAACCACCGTTATATAAAAGGTGAGCGTTGTTTTGGTCCGATTTATACAAAAGTTTGCTTACTTATAACAAATGTAATCTGTATACCAAATTTGGTAGACTTTGGAAGCATGGTTTCGGAGATATACTTATTTGCTCCAAAGTGGGTTTCCAAATTTTTTTGAATCAGTGCATTTGGTAGTGTAGCCCCATCTTTCATATGAAATTTGGGCGAATTTTCTTCAATGCCGTCTTAAATATCGCATTTGATTTATTTTTTAAAAATAACCGTTATATGAAAGGTGGCCGTAATTTTTTCCGATTCGGAAAATTTTCGAAATTTTTCTTGTTAACTCGAAATGCAATATGTGTACCAAATTTGTTAGAGCTTGGTTAAGTAGTTTCGGAGATATAAGAGTTCCTTATAAAGTGAGCGGAGCCACGCCCATTTCACAAAAACAAAAAATTTGCACGCGTATTTTTTCCCCAACCCCAATCCTAATTATGAAATTTTGGCAAATTATCTGCAATAGTTACTGGAATATCGCGGTTTTTTGATTGTCACAAAATACCCCTAAGTGGGCGTGGTTATTGTCCGGTTTCGCCTAGTTGCAATACCAAAGTACCTTGGGTTCAGGGCAATGTGTATACTAAGTTTCGTTAAGATAACTCAATACTTTACACGAGTTATCCGACTGACGGATGGACGAACGAGGGGACAGACTGTCTTGGCTTAATCAATTTCGCTATTCATTCTAAGAATTTTCCTATATATATACAAAGTTATAATAATACCCTCTGCACTACCAGTGCGCTCGGGTATAAAAAGAACAACCAACATTAAATTCAAATTCTGGATTTCACTTTTCGGTTTTGTTGTTTTTTTTTCTTTTTCAAATTTAAAAATTGCAATTATTATCGCTTGTGAAGTTATACAGTTGAAGTGCAAACGCTTTCGCTTGTTATGCCAATGCTATAACGAAAATTTTACGTGAAAATATTAAAGAAATATCTGCCGTGCAATTTATATTGAATTTATACAAAATTGTCTGTTTTTTCATTAAAAGACCTTTGAAAATATTTTCGCAATAATACGGATTTAACATTTCATGGACTACAGAGCCTGCTAGTTAGTTTAAGCTCCGCATACTGCTTTCATTTACGCTTAAGCCATTTAAACGAATTAAAAAATATTTTTCTTTCATTTATTTCGTTTTTGCAATATTCACATACTATACATACATACTATATACTCGTATATATGTACATATCCAACAAAAGCCCTATGAAAAGCAGTTGCACTAGAGAAAAATGAAGTAAAATGTTCAGACTACCTTTGGTACATACAAAAATATTTGCCATTTTCATCCTGTCCACCTGCTCTCGTGCACTGCTGGCCCCGATTCGATGCCTAAGTGAGCTGCGCAGCAATTTGCACTGGGAGTTCTGTGCACTAGCACGTCGAGTCACACCAAATGTTACCTTCGCATCTACACATGAATGCACATACACACACACACACACACACACACAACCATGCAAATATTCAAGCACTCATACTCTCGTTTCGACGTTAAACACATTTACCCAAGAGCTTGGCATTGCAACAGCAGCTTGCACGAAACGAAACTCTACTCGCTTCACACCGACAGAGTGCTGATCTGGTGTGGCTCTTATGCACTGCAACTGCCACATGCACACTTGCCACTCGGCTACTACTCTTCATTTGTCGCTGTCTAACAAAAATGCACACATCCATACACACACACACACACACACACATTCAAACACTAGATCTGAGTGGTGAGGTGAGTGCAGCTGCTCCACAACCATTGCGACCGACATGGCATTTTGATGCCACAACCAGCAATGGCAAATAAAACTAGTGCACCGGTATTTTGCATTTGCATTTGCTGACATAAGTCCCCAAGCGCAACATTCGCACAATCTGCCATAGACACAAACAAACACACACGCACACACACACACACATACACACACACTTAGGGCTATAGTCGCCAACTGAAACCAAGCTATGCACACCACAGAAATCACCACATCAGACACGGCCGCTTTGCTCGCGAGTAAATCAATTTATATGAGCACGGGCACAACATACATAAATACTTGCATAGCTATATATGTATATAGTAAAGTAAAGTAAAGAGTGAAAAGAGTGAAGTAAGCAGATGAAAGTGAAAGCACGCGGATTCAAAGTACTTGGCTCAAGTTTTCGTATTTATTTAATTTCTAGTGTGTATGTATGTATATAAAACATTTCGTGGAGAATAAGCAGTTGTTCTATAATGAAACATTTTCAGAATTAGTGCCATCAAAAACCCGGAGGTAGAAAATTTATAAATATAATTTTCAGTGAGGTAGGTATGTAGATGGGTAAAGGCTGGTCAAAACTGGGCTCTCATAGACGGAATATGTCTTTTGTGTTAACGGAATTTTTGGTGCCTTATAATCTACATCACACGAATTTTTGAATGCGAGGCGGCGAAAGCGTTTTTAAAATATAAATTCAACAAACTTTGGTGGAGGTGTACTGACACCAACCAGGGCTGAAAACAAACTGGTATTTATTGATTACACTGCGTAACAAAAATTTAAAAAAAAAAACCTGCAGTCATGATTTTGCCAATAGTTTTTATTAACATTAGTAGCAGGCTTACGAACTGTGTTTTTACTTTTTTTGGATTGGATCTAGTTCTTGAGATAAACGAAACTTAAGAAATTAATGGAAAAAAATTATTTGAGCCAGTTCCAGTTGTATTAATTTAATTATTCCTCAATGAGTTTTGTTATATAAATTATTAAAACAAATAGTTCGTTGGTTTAAATATTTTATTTCCCTTGCAGGAGAGCAAGGGCAGCCGGTTAAGTCGGGTGAGTTAATACAACTAAACATTAATTCGACGACGTCGCCTAAATACCTGAAAACTCTAACAGTTCCTGCCAGCCGCTGCACGTTATCGACCGCGTGACTTGTAAATGCAACTTGTAAATGGGCCAACAAAGTGGGTATACTAAATACCCCTGTTTTATATGTTTATGGGACAGTCGTGCAAGAAATGAACATTGGATTAGAAAGGACTGGCCGGTGAGAGAAAATATGGAGGTAGGAACAGCAAATGTGGTTCATGACCAACTGATAAGCCGAGAAAAAATCATTCTTCCTTCAACACTTCTGAAACAGTTCATCAAAGCCCTTGATAAGACAGGTGACTGTTTCGAATATGTGTGCAAAAAATTTCCAGTCCTTAGTATGGAAAAATCAAAAGCAGGAGTCTTCGATGGTCCTCAAATTCATACCCTTCAAAAAGACACTGAATTCTCAAACCATATGTCACAAATTGAATCTGAAGCCTGGCTAAGCTTTGTTAATGTAGTCAAATTTTTTTTGGGAAATCATAAATCACTAGACTATACAAAACTACTTGCTGATCTGCTTCTCAATTTTTGCAAACTAGGAGCTAAAATGAGCATTAAATTACATTACTAACATAGTCATTTGGACAAATTCCCGGACAACCTAGGCGATTACAGTGAGGAACAAGGTGAACGGTTCCACCAGGACATAAATAATAATGGAAGAAAGATATCAAGGTTGATGGAACGACCACATGATGGCAGACTACAGCTGGAACTTAATACGAGATTGTCCTGAGCAACGACATCATTGGAGGTCCTACAGAAAAAGTTTTTTGTAATTTTTGTTTTTAATTAATTAATGAAATTAATATATTTTTTTTATTTTTGTATTATTTTTATACAGGCGCGCAATAAAAATATAATTTAAATCCATATTGGTATTTTTAATTGGGTTTTTTCGTGAAATATTTAAATGTCTTTATCTGAAAAACTAGAGCCAATTCAACGAAACTGTTATTATTTTCGTAATCAGCGCCTCCAAATTACCCTAAATCGACTTAAAAATCTCCGACCGCAGAATTTTGTTCCGCAGTGATATTAACTTAAAACTAAGCTTATTGTTAAATTACAAAATTGCTTATTTTGTTTTTTTAGTTTAACATAATAAAAATGCTTAGCAGATAGTTTTTATTAAATGTCCGCAATATTGTTCAATAATATTGCGGTTCTTGGAATTTTGTCCGTATTTAATTTTGCGCTATTTCTTTTGCCCCAATTTATTGTCAAACTGCCGGAATTGATATTTTGTTGCATTGCTTGTTTTATTTTATTTATGAACTCATCATATTCGTCGAGTTCATTGTCTGGCGCACTTACATAAGTATTTACTTGCATACGTAACTCACGCGCCGCTATTAATATCGTAGGACGTCGCTGTCGCCTTGGCCATTCCTTCTACAAACGACCACCTCGAGTCGTGGTCGAACGAACGTAAAGTACGTGTCTATTGTTTCCCTTTGGAGTTGTAATTTCTAAAACATAGCGCTATTAGCGATTGGAGGAGTGTGATGCAAGATAGCGGTACTTGAATCTTCTCTCTTGAAAGATGGTAGAAACTTTGTAAACTTACCGCCGTATAGTTCTTACCATGCAAATAAAAAATGAGCAAAATAGGAATAATTAATGGATTTTAATAAAAATTGATACCTCAACTGATAACAAAAATTGTAATTGTTTTTTTTTTAACCAAAACTTCTGTAGCGGCTATATATACTAATGCTACTACTAATTACTACTACTATTTTACTAATAACTACTACTATTTTGACTACTTTCTACTACTAATTACTTTTGGTTTTTTACTACTTTCTACTACTAATTACTACTGGTGTTTTACTAATTTCTTTTACTATTTTTTACTAATGCTAATAGTAAATAATCTACTACTATTTTTACGAATTTCTACTACTATTATTAGTAATTACTACTTTTTCTACTAATTTCTTTCACTGTTTTTACCAATGCTACTACTAATTACTGCTACTATTTTCTAAATTCTAGTTACTACTACTGCTACTGGTTTTATTTATACAACAAAAAATGAACTTTCATAGCAGTATGCAACATTAAATGCGATTTTAGCTTATTTATAAAAATAATAGCTAACTTGTTTTAACCGCAAGATTTATGAATTCAATTTCCCTAGCAGTGTTGCCATTTTAGGCTTTTTCTGGCAAGATCTAGTTTTTTTATTTTCTTTTAGTCGGAAATTTTTAAATTTTTTTGTGCTTTTCCTTAGAATTATTTAGCTTTTTTATCCTTCTTCTTCTTTTAAGCTGTAAAATGGTTTTTTATTACTTATCTCATAAAAACTGCAAATTCGATACTAATGAAATAAATGTCATCGAAATGCAATGGAAAAAATTTCGCTTATACCAGGAAAAAATCGACTGTAGATTTTGTGCAGAGGTTCATAAATATAAAATGCCAAATGGCGAAAATCCTTTTGCTACCCTTTTTGCCGTATTGTTTTTAATTTTTTAATCTTATTTCCCGAATGCATTATTAGCGATATTTAATGGAATTTTAAGTATTAGATACACGGCATGAATAAGGAGGAAAAGTCTTGTCATGATTTCGCAATACAAAAAAAGATCTCGCTCAAATTATGATATCTAATGATAGCGATATAAGTACTGGATATATAAATTAGTTTTGCGTATGAACAAACTACCTCACACCTTAAAAATATTGAAGCCTATAAAATCGATATAAATGGGCGAACCCCATATAAAATTTGCTATAAAATCGGAATATGAAAAAAATGCTTAAGTTGTTGATTTATATGTTTAGCTTTAGAGAAAATTGTGATTTAGTCTTTTTAGTATTTTTATTTTGTCTATTTGGCCGTTTTTTTCACAAAGTTCTGTCAACATTGTTCACTAATAGTGACTACGACCACCGTTGTTCTGAATTACTGCAAAAATTCCATTTGTCCTTGGATATCGACTCCCAGGTTTCAATAACGGCATTTTGAGGTTCGATACGTTGCCATATTTTCGGCAAAAATCTTTCTTGCCATAATACCCTAAATACTTGGAACGAACAGGTGTTCTGTATACAGAAGCATTATCCTGCTGAAGCTTTAAATGTTCAGCTTGGTGTCTTTCCAAATATAAAAGAAGACTGGTTCTTAGCTACATATATTGTTCACTCATTTCGCACAATTTTATGATTATAAAGGGTGGTTAAATTTTAAGGGCCGATGTTGAATGTGAACCACACCTAAACGTCAAGTTTTTTTCTGCATTTCATTTGACATTTCTCAATTTCAGACTAACTCAATTTGAACATGGAAAGATGCACAATCGAGCAACGTGTTAAAGTTATTCAGGCTTATTATTAATAGTGGATGATCAATTTCCGAAGAAAATCATCTTCAGTGATGAGGTGTAAATCCTCAGTGGATTCGTCAATAAGCAGAATTGCCGCATTTGGGCGAATGATAATCCAAGAGGGATTGTCGAAAAACCAATGCACCCACAAAGTGTGACTGTTTGGTGCGGTTTATGCGCTGGCTTCATCATCGGGCCGTATTTTTTCCGAAATGAGGCCGGTCAGGCAGTTACTGTGAATGGTGTTCGCTATCGTGAGATGATAACGAATTGTCCTTTTTATGGCCCAAATTGGAACATATGGATGTGGGCGATATGTGGTTCCAACAGAATGGTGCCACTTGCCACACAGCCAACGAAACAATGGCGCTTTTGCGCGACAAATTCAATGGCCGTGTTATCTCATGTGGTGGCGATGTCAATTGGCCACCAAGATCATGTGATTTGACACCGTTGCACTACTTTCTTTGGGGTTATGTGAAAAAAAAGGTGTACGTCGATAAGCCAGCAACAATTCAAGAGCTAAAGGATGAGATAATTCGGCACATTAACGTCATAGAACCTCAATTATGCCTCAGCGTCATCGAAAATTTGGACCATCGGATGGAGGTGTGCCGCCGAGGTCGCGGCGGACATTTGGCCGATATATTGTTCCATACATAGTTGAACCACACCATATTATCATAATAAAAATAAATTACAATAATTTCTAAAATAATTTGTGTTTTATTCAAAATTAACAACCTTTAAGTGCAAAACGTAATCAAACAATGTTGTGCTAGTATGATGAGCTTTTTTTTGTATTATAAGTATATGTATAGATTTTTGAAATTGTTTTATAGGTGGCAACTCTATTTGAAAATTTGTTTTGATAGAAGCATATATTATAGAACTTTTTTAACTTAAAGCGAAACATCTTTTTAATTTTAAAAATGTTGGGTTTAAATGTATGAGTGAGATCTACTGATTTGACGTATGTAATTAATTGGTTGTACGAGTATTTAATTTTCCAAACAATTGGCAACTCTTCAACAATTTTTCGAAAGTAACGGTACTTCATTGCTAATTGGGCGTTGAGTTCCTTCACCCTAATTTTAACCAAAGTTTTTTTAACCCTTTTCTTTTGACACCATCGTAGAACATAACATCCCCTATATGGCCAAAATATGAATGGGTAAAAATTAAAATGTTGTAAAACCAAGTTTGAAAGTTTATTGCCATCATAAAATTATAAGGCTTGGTTTCTGATATAAAAAAATATTTGAAAATTACTTCCTTCAGATTACCAAATAGTATTATGCCATACCCACAAAACTCTCACATTCATAGTAACTGTGATATTTTTGTATTACAGTTGGGAATCAAAATGATCAAAATTGTATCCTGGGTTTTGGTATAGCAAAGAAAATTTAAAAAATTCGGATATATTTCAGTTAGCTTTTTAATTGAATTAAATTAACTATATCTTTAACAGGTGGCAACGCTCTCTATAAACGCTTTCATGATTAAACCTAATTAAACCTATTAAGTTTCATTTACATCCCTTAATACTTAATTTAACTAATTAATTGAATTTAACTCACTTTTTTAAACAGATGCCAGTCCCCTCCCAAAGTATTTTTTTTAAATAAAGCTTTCTTAACCCCCTTTTGTTTGGCACTCATATTACACTATTACCCCTAAACAAATTTTTTTTTAAATTTTACACTTTAAACATGTGGCAACTAGCTGCAAATTTTTTTTAAATCATATTTTCTACGACCTTTGAAAATCGTACCAATGTTGTAAAATTTCATTTAACCTATTAATAAAGCTTAATTTCTTTTTAAACAAGTGACAACGCTCGTTTAAAAAAATTTGGAAATAGAAATTTATTAAATCTCTTTTGTTTGGCACCCATTTAATTAATTTAACTTAATTTAGCCTACACACAGGTGGCAACCCCCTTTAAAAATAGAATAAATAACGAATAATAATTTGGTGCTTGATGTAAGCTTGATGGTTGGCCGAACTTCTACTGCAATTTGTGATATGCATCTTGATGTTGCAAACCAAATTGAGGGACCTAGAGTTCTACGGCGACCCCGAACGGTGGATGATTTTGTAAGAATTTTTTTCATGGCTGAAATACACTCCGAGGTTTGCCATTGCCTGCCGTGGAGCGACCGCTTATAGAAAAAAGAGTTTCTATCATTTTTGAGGTTACTTACTGTGGCCCAGATTCGAACTCGGAACACTCTGGGAGAAGCACACACTCGGCTACGGCGATCGCCAAAATAGAAACGAAGTTATTAGTAACCCAGATTGTAGCAATAAATATAAGTATCTGCCAAATTTTATTTAAATCCGTCCTGCGTTTTGGGAATGAAGGGATTACAAAATAGTTGAATTGAAAACATTTTTTACAATAAGTGCAGTAAAAAAGTATACTACTTCAAAAAAGTATAGATACGAGAGTTAGTTATCGTAAAATCTATAATCGTATTATATGTAAATGGGCACATACTGAAAGGAAGTTATGTTGAAACAGAATATTAACTTTACAAACCACCGCCTATATCGTATCTTCTGCGATAGGCGATGCGCTCGAACTGAAAGGAAACAAGTGGTATGCTAATTCCCTCACAGCCTTTTTCAGTTTGGTACAAGTAGTACTCTAATGATATGCCGGTCATTCCACCACAAGTGGCGATCAACAAATTGGTGCCGGCTTGTGTACTACAAGTCAACAGAGTTGCATTTACACAATTTGCTTGCTTGCGCAGATGCTACTCGTAGCAGTACATGCTTACTTTCATTGCGTCATTTCTTCCCTTTTTCTTGTTTTGAATTGGCCAGCTTACTTGTAGGCGATTTTAGTACGCTTGACATTTCGTGTATGGGCACTCAGAAACCTTTTCCCTTTCGTTGCCCAACTCTTTGGCTCTAGCCTTTGGGGAACTGCCGCAAACACCACAATGCTCATACGTCACGGCTAAATTCCTCTGTCGCCGGCATTTCTGTGTTTTGGTCTGTCATTCAACTGTGTCGTTTTGGTAAACTATGTGCATTCAATTTTATTGCAATGTTGCCGCAAGTTGCAAATGTGGCCGACATTCCTCCGGGTTTGTGTGATGGCAATCATTGTTGTCATTGTTCTTGGTTTATAGTTTCACTTGTTCGCTGCATTGTTCTTGTAACTGCTGTAATGTTTGGTTGCGATTCATCCTACATATTGAATGGCTAATGTAGCTAAAAAAAAACATTACAACTCCATTTGGCCTCATTTCAGACCACGTATTTTTGAACAGCGAAAATGGCGTAAGTTTTAAGATGTGCCTCTTTTGATTAAACATCAAATAGTAATTTGTATTTAATGCGTATACATAGATGTGTATGTATGCAAATTTATAGTTTATTGCACACAATTTTTTTAAACTTCAAAACACTTTTTTCTTGGTGTTTATATTATACAACTCTTTCCATGAATGAGGAAATATTTTTTATGTCTTGAACTGTGTAACCACGTCAGGACTAGTTCAGAACCATTTCAGGACTGTTTTCCGAATGATGACGATCAAGTAGCAAAATGATCTCGAACTTATCCCGAACTCGGCCCAAAATTATCCCGAAATAGTTCCATAATTCAAGACTGAAAAATTATTTTTTCGCTTATAATTATTATCAGAAAACTTAATACATAATTGAATAAATATGAATAAATATTTATTGGTTCTTCAAGTAATTCTAAATGACTGAATGAATAAATTTTCATTCGTCATTTAAATAAGTTTTAATAATACGAGTAAATTTTCATTCGTCATTTAAATAATTTTTAATAATACGAGTAAATTTTCATTCGTCATTTGAATAATTTTTATAAATGAATACAAATTTATTCGTTATTCAAAATTATTCGAATGGTAAATGAAAATCTGTTCGATATTAAACATTTTTTTTATGATGAATGGAAAGCTATTCGTTTTGCAAAATTATATGAGCGACGAATGGCGATGTATTCGTGAATTAATGATTGAAATGAATGAAATTGTATTCTTCATTTAAAAATAGAAAATTTCTGAAAATAATAATATGTTTTATGTTGTTTAAGATGTCTCATTCATAATAATTATGGGAAGACTTTTATAATATAAGTCTCAAAATAATAATAATTATCGAAACTTTATCAAACGACTTATTAATTTCAATCTCAAAATAAAAATACTTATTCTTTTCTTTTATAATAGTTGCATTAGTCTATAAAAGATAGTGCGGTGGATATAAGAACATTTTAACTTTAATTTAATTTTAAGAAATTCAATAAAATTACCGAATTTTAAAGTAAAACCTCATATCTGAAGAATCAATAGTGTGGGAGCTATAAGTCATAGTGGTCCGATCTTGACAATTTTCTCTGTACATTTTATACACCTAATAAGTGAAATAAGTACAAAATTTCATACTCTTATCTGCGTTAGTGTAGGAGTTATAACGCGCGTCTGAACAATCAGTTATATTGTAGCTTGATATGTATATGGTCTGATCTTTCCGATTCCGTCAGATGATTAATCTATACCTATGCATTTAAATAAAAAAGGATGTTGGTATATGAGAACCCTGTAGACATCGAGACCGTGTATCCGGGTTTTGGCTATATTTCGAACAGCGTTGGCAGATATTTAAATAGTGAAATATTAAAATATTGCTGCCAGACGATTCGCCCTGATAAGGAGAAGATCAATAGCTATATATATATATATATTTTTTTTTTTTGAAGAGCGTTACCACCTGTTTGAAAAGTCAAATTTAATTAAATTATACGCTTTTTATATGTTAAAGAAATCTGCAATATCTCCCGAAGTTCTCCAGATGTCTCTAAAACTGATCGATTAGCGTGCGCCCAAAAAAACATAGAATCAGATGGGCGGGCATGGCTAAATCGGGTTATCTCGTCGTCCTGATCCTTTAAAATTGGATATGGGCCTATCTCGTCCCCTTCTTATACCTACAAACATCGTCCCAAAGTTAGAATATCATTTCATCTTCATGAAAAATATACAAATCTTAAAAAGAGCGGGACCCCATCATTGTAACACATCTTCCTCAAAAGTCCCTGTCTTATACATACGTAATACTAACAAAGGTTAAGCAAGCACACAGAAATTGTTGAGAATTTTACGAATACATTTGGACTTTTCAAAACCTACAGTTGTCGAGCCTTACTTAGCTCAGTTTTTGATTTCTCAAATGAAAGCTTAATTTGTATAGCTATGTATTATATTTGGTGTTTCTTCACTTTTTTTAAAATAATAAACTGTCTTCAAGCGGTCGATAATACCAAATTAAAACGCAATGAGCCTCTTGCATAAATATTGTGTCTGAGCGCGGACTGAAAATTTGTACAGAAGAAATGAGTTTACGATCAGAAAAACAAGCTTTCGTTCTTTTAATAAATAATAACAATAATTTACAATTTTTTTTTTTTTTTGCCACAGAGTAACCATAGTATTTTACTGAAAGTGGGCACAGTTCAAATGGTGTTTGCTGATGAAATTTATAGTCCACCACGTCTGAGTTTTTTACTTATTTGGCGCTATAACCTCTTAAGAGATTTTGACCGAGTTCAACAAATCGCACCAGTCTCTCCTTCCACTTGGTCTTTCTAACGCAGAGGAGGCCGTCCTCTTCCTCTACTACCACCAGCTGATACCGCGTTGAATACTTTCAGGGCTGGAACATTTTCGACCTTTCGCACGACATGTCCCAGCCAACGTAGCCGCTGTATTGTTATTCGCTGGACTATGTCTATGTCGCGGTAAAGCTCATACAGCTCATCGGTCCAACGGCTGCGGTATTGGCCGTCGCAAAGACGTAGAGGTCCATAAATCACCGAGGTCCGTCTCCTCTGATGCTGAGAGCATCCATGCACGGGCCTGATGAGAAATTTATAGAGCGTGGTTTTCGTTGGTCGAGAGAGGGTTTTGCTGCTCATTTGCCTACTCAGCCCAAAGTAGCACTCGTTGACAAGAGAGACTCTACGTTGGATTACCAGGCTGACATCATTGAAGGTATTAATGCTGGTTCCCAGATAAACAAAGTCGTCCACTTTACACTTTTTTGAAATTTTAATTGTCCAACAGTGATGCGAGAGCCAAAACGCGAGTGCGTTGACTCTCTATTTGATGACAGGAGGTACTTAGTTTTGCCCACGTTCACTTCCAGGCCAGGTATTTTTACCACAAGTACAAAAACTTGAGAAGTTACAGCTTTAATGCCTAAAGAAATATTATCCTGTATAAGAAGCTTAAACTTTCTATATCTATACTTAAAACCGTTGATACTTTTTGTGGGAGCCATCGCATCAAGTAACTCTTCAAGTTTTTATTAGGAAGATGGAAAAGCAGGAACAGTTTACACGTCTTGCTTGATTCAGGTCATCGACAATCCGATGTTGTCCTCATGGATTGTTTCTAGTAATCAGCCATACCAGCGCTCGTAACTTCCTCCTTCTCCATCTAAGAAGAAATTTCGCCACCATTCTATTCGGTCTTTTCAGGAAGCACTTTTTTTTTGGCTGGTGTCGGTAGTGCACCTACGACTCGCGTTCGTCTTATTCATAAAATCATTGATGTACCGGACCATCCCTGCTTTGCTTTATCCTATTATTTTTTGCAATTCGGTGTTCAAGCCGCTGTGTTCCAGCATCTGCATGAATTCAAGATTATTATATTTCCCAACAGAGTTTAGCCTCAACTTAGTTTCTTGGACAATTTTTGAAGAGGTGCGAGCAATTCTCCAAGACCTCTTGTGCAGCTTTATTGTCACTGAATTGGTAGCCACGTCACCTTTTTGCCAATTATTTTTAAGTACAGCAAATATCTCCGATTGGAAAACCATTATCGTTGCACCTAAGTCTGAAAAGCAACTGAAATCGTCATCAAGATCTGGCTGACATCTTCAATTAAATTTTCTGTCTTGGAGTTTTCACCGAAGCTCCCAAGAGAATACATAGATCTCTCAATTTTTCTCTTGTAGGAAAGCTTACGGTATAATTTATACAAAAAAAAACTTTCGGTAACAGCATAGATACGTCCACGACATGTCCATAGTTCCTGAATGAGTTATTTACGGTATCAATGCATTACAAAATTTGCTGTCATTTTTATTAGCATAAAATCTTTGTTGGTATGCCAACTAAATTTGTACAAATCAAATTTTAAATTTGTGTGTGAAAAATATGCCAGCGCCAACCCCCTTTTTTGCGCTCGTTCCATTTATACCTTTTAAATGCGCAATCTTTCCAAAACTGCAACAACAAAACACGGTGTGTGTACTTGTCTGACTGCTTACTCAATGAATAAGTAGGAAAAGTAGTGAAGAAATAAATTTACAAGACGACTGTAAATGTCCCAGATATAAATTTCAATTCACTTTCGAACTTCTTTACGTACAAATGCATAGTTGAATGTAAATAGTGTATGTTTAACAAGTCCGTTTGCCACTTACTTTGCCCATTCAACTCACCATTTGCAACAGTGGTCAAGTGGAAAAGAAAATTCAAGAAGAAAACCTGCTACACTTTGCAAAGTTTCCACACAAAAAGAGCCAGCAAAGTATTGGCTATTGCACTGCTCCTCTGGTGGCCAAGTGACTGCCAGGTCTACTACCACCGTCAAAGTGGTGGTCGGTCACATTTGATTCGTCAATGTAACCGTCCATACACCAAGTATTTTCGGGCGATAACATAGACTTACGAGTAGTTGTAGTATGCTCCCCATTTTCTTTTTGGCTTGTATCGAGTATTATTATGCTATGTTGTTTTTTACCCTATCAATACTTGGTGGTGGTGTTTTTATGTTTATTTGCTTTTGAGCGCAGATTTATGTGTTTGGTATTATCTTGCGTCTCAGTGTCCTTTACGGAGTTTGTTGTTTTTTTTTCAGATTCATTGTAGTGAGCCAAGTGCCAGTGAGTTTGTCTGGTCGCAAGAAAAATGCTTATGCAAGTTGCCATATTGCATGTGAGACCAAAGGGAATGTAGGAACGTATGTCTGTGTGTGTGTGTGTGTGTGTGTCTCAGTAAGTTAGTTGTTATTGTCAGTTCGAGGTGACTTTTGCACTTTTCTTACTGCCACAGTGTGCAACTTTGATCTGCCAAATTTGGCCGAATAGCGATACTTTTGCTCAGTTTGCTGCTCAGATTGCAGCTACTCCTGCTACTGCTGCTCCATTTTTTTTTTTTTTTACTATGCTATGCTATTGCTGCATCTGTTGCAGCTGTGATAACGATTCGGTTCATATACTTTTTCCACTTGTCTCTGCCGAAAAGTCAGAAATTGCACAGTACTGCTGTACAAACTATTTTTTCAAGTGTTGTTTTATTGTCTTGGATAGTTTCTTTGTCGCAACAATGACACTAAACCAGTGACATTGATATACAAAAGAAATTTTGTAGTTTATTTTGTAACTTCTCAGTTTTGGCCAAAGTAACGAATAAAATGCCTGAAAAGCAAATTCTGAGTATTATAAGGAAGTTCTTACAGTGAACTTAGCGCCTCGAGGGTTTTGTGTAATGGAGGTACTGACCACTCTTAATGCTATCATGGCCTTGAATAACTCCGATTTTGAGCAAATAACAACTCTTAGGCAACGAGCCAACCTAGTCTGGATCAATGACTATTGGCATAGTAGTCAAATGTGAGTTGAGTGTTAGCCGGTATTCTGTTACTCAGTCGCATCTTAAGTCACTAAATTTGAGACAGTCATTAGAGACATTATTTGTCACTTGAGGGGATTTCGGTATTCAGTAAGCAACAGTTTCAAAAAATTTCAACAGACTGTGGTGAAAAGCAGTAGAGAGACCATCAGCTAATGGGTTGTTCAGCTAGAGATGCACAATCAACCTCAATGACGATGTGTTCATAGATAGCACACAAAATCCTTTTTCAATTCTTTGTCAACAACATTATTGCTCTTTAAAAATTGAAACAATATGGTTATCGTAAAATTAACATTGAAATTAACTGTTCAGAATTCTTATAACTGCATTTTATGTGAAGTGTGTGTAAAAACTAGGACTATCAACAATCGTTAAATGCTGCTACTTAAGTATCTACTATATGCACATTAAATAAAAAGAGCAAAATAAGATACATAAGCAAATGTAAACAATTAGTTTTTCTTAATTTTGCGTTATGAAAATTAGGTGTTATTTTTTTACAGATCTAAGCAAAATTTAGCGAACGATCAAGGGACAGATCGAGTGCTACTTCACTTTCGCATTTGTTCAATACTTTCCTCAATTTCCTTGTTTTGTGACCTGCCCAGCACCAGCTGACAAATTAGTGACTTTATTTTGAGACTAGATATTTGAGATGGGTTACTGAATACCGAGTAGTCTCAAAATCAATCTCACCACCGAAAAGTCTCAATAAGTGACTAGAGACTGCTTACAGAATGTCGGAATTAGTTTAAACAATAAAATAAACTCGTTTCGATAAAAACTTAACATTTCTCGTGAGATTGGCCGTACTCGATGTATCGGTTTCTCGATTATCGATATACTTTTTTAGTACAATCAAAGCGAAGCAACCGAATAGGTTAAATTTAAAAATGTTAAAGGTAGCGACTTAGAGGGAAATAAAGAGATTCAATGATTTTATAGTAAATTAATGAACAATTCCAGTATAAGTACTTATCTTCTAGTTCATGAAGAAGATGATGAATAAAATTGCGATGTAGAAATATATTTAAATACATACATACATATGTAATAAATAATAATAATATTATTATAAATAGCATTATTTTTTAAACCATTTTATTCTAATTTATTATGACATTGGAGTATCAATTAAAATTAACTTGTTATTGCCTGTAAGAAATATATGTATATTTATTATGTTTTTTAAGAACCAACTAATAAAACGTGTTTGTTTTTTTTGCTATTTTTAATTTTTTCTACCAAATTAGCCTAAAATATTCTACCAAGTTTCAGTTTTTTTCCAAACAAAACTCTACTTTGAAATATTTGGAACAACAATCACTGTTGTATTTCCGATTTGAAGTATTTTTTTTTAATTCTAGTCGATTCGTAAGACATTTGCGGCTTCCAACTACTTGTTTGTAGAAGTACCCTAATTAAGAGAACAATGCTGAGCTCACACTCAGTGAATACTCGTACATTAAATGAATTAGGTCGAACCAAACTAGAATGCAGGTGTGCCAGAGAACTTACAACGATGAGAAGGTGCAAATTTTGGTTCGAAGCAAATGAAATCTGGTCGGATTCGCCTAAGGAATCTAGAGCTGCTAAATTTTGATTTTAATTTTTTGGAAATCTTTTTCATTCTCATTTCTGTTCTGATTTCATTTCGTTACGAATGAATATACAAAATTGTTGAAAAGTTTTCTTTTTTTTTTAATAATTAAAGATGCGCAATACAAAGAAATTGCATTACAGTATTTTATTAAGCTATTACGTTTGTTATTATTAAAAAGTAAGAAGAAATTAAAAAAAAAAGTTATATTAAATAAAATTTAATTTGATTTTTTCACTTCATGGATTTTAATAAACGGATCCATTATAATAAATTTATTTACATATATAATATTTTTAATATATATAAATAAAAATAAAATTTGAATAAAATATGTACTTTTTTTAAATTTATTTAATTCGGAAAATACCGATCAGCAAGGGAATGTTTCCGCAATATTGAATTTGTGTATTTTTCCGGCTGCTTAGCATGAATTTTAACATGGCCAAAAAAATGTAAATTAAAACTCGGCAGCGAAAACCTATCAACTCTGTTAAAAAGTAAATAAAAGTGTTCGACCTGAGTCGTTTGCACCTTCTCATTGTTACAAATTTATATAACAAATCCTTCCTGAAGTCAAGCCGAGTATCTACTCTCAAAAATGTATTTATCCAAGTCCATTTATTGCATCTTCTCAATTTTATCTCAGTTGCACATTAAAAATTTCAAAAATTTGTACTAAATGAGCTTCTATGTAAAAGGCAAATTCGTAGTTAATCACAGTTGGAATCTTGTTCAGCGTTACACTCATACTTGGATTGCTTCATTGATATATCAGCTCTATTTCCTTGACTTTTTAAAACGTTTGGAAATTTTTAGAAAAAATTTACCACCGTAGTAAATATCCTGGTGGACAAACTTCAAGAAATGGCATTTAACAAAATCCATATCCAAGCTCCAAGAAAAACTACACTAAGCAAAATAGAAATTTTTGTTTAGCAATTCATTCATTCCCATTGCATCTACAGCTGTGGGCAGCTAATTAAGAACTACACTTATATTTGAAATAAATGATATTTTCCACTTTAACCTATTTTCATATTTATTTTTTTTGACTAATTTTATTCAAACACATAAGAAACTTAAAACCAAATAGACAGTTTATATACAGTCCTAAAAATTAAAAAAAAAAATAATCGTAATGAATACATACAAACCTTGTTGCAAATGACGTCTTCACGCAATATTTTCTTATAACTTTCGGTTTGCTTCGCCTTTTTCTTTTAAACTACTAGAAAACCCGGCAAATGTTGTTCTGCCTATATTTATTAATTAATTTCCCTTTGCATATCTAACCATCAAACACGTTTCACTTTCAGTCACATATAACAATAGGGCAATCCTCGCAAAAATAATAGGCATGCACTTTGTCCTCGCCGAGACGAACAGTTTAGCACTCATATTTTAACACTTTATGTCCTTGTGTATAATTTATTTAAATTCGAATTTTCAAGCAGGTGGCAACCCTTTATATTCTAAAAGCCTCCTCCTTAGCGAAGCGATCAGTTTGGCACCCACAACCAGTGATTAGTTAAATTAAATTCAATTTTTCAAACAGGTGGCAACCATCTGCCAAATATAGCTGTGCACCTGCTCCTTGCCGAGACCAACATATCTGACACCCGTATTTGAATATTTCATATACTTTGCGTATAACTTAATTGAATTTGACGTTTGAAGCAGGTGGCAACCCTCTCCAAAATATAGCTAGCTAGCTATGAATCTTCTCCTAAGCGAAACGAACCAATATATATACATATATATACATACATATGTTATATATTTTAAACTTGTGTGAAATTTCAAAAATATTTGCGTTTCAAAAATGTGGCAACCCTATTCAAAATATAGCTAGCTTGAAAGCTGCTTCTCATCGAAACAAGTATCCGAAATTTTTATATCTCATATAACTTGTGTTTTTTTCAATCAATTTCGACTTTTCAAACAGGTGGCAACCCTCATAAGGTTAACTAAAAACTTTCTTTCCGAGACGAACTGCTTGATAACCATATTTTAATATTTCACACAATTTATTTACAATAATACCAATAAAAACCATATTTGTATTTTAAGTCATTAGACTGTAATAAATAAATAAATAAAAAAAAAAAAATAAAAACGATTTAGTAAAAATAACTTGTGTATGTTTTAAGTAGACTTGGTTGCAATCCGCTCCCTAAAATAAAAAAAAAACTTTACGCCCAGGGTGTACTGAATGCAGAAGGTGACGACCTCAAAGTTACCGCTACTTTCGTTTTGCCGAGTTTGACAAATCTCAACATCAACTAGACAAAGCTTTTTTCACAAATTTGGAAAAATACCCACTTTTTTTAGTGTTTTGCAGATTTATATATTTAATATCTGACTATAAATCCATATTTTTACACTTTAGAAAAATTAAAACACGTTATGCACTGAAATATTGGAAGTTATTCCATTTTCTCTCTCCCGTACTCTCGTTTACTAAAGGCGCAATCATGTATTCTATCTTATATTCTAAGCCCTCTTCTCCTGCATTTCATAAATGGTCCAGCCGTTTCGGAAGAGTACGACCATAAACACCGCGTGACATTAGATTTTTACATATAAGTTTTATTACTTGCAACACTTTCACAGAGGCGAGAGTTGTTTTCTTGATGACGGCATCTGGAAACAAAAATTAACAAACATCCCGCCATAGGTTTATTATAAGTAATATTTTACAATAGCTAAAATTCTTATTTTAAATAATATTTAAAAAAACGTGAAAGTTCCTACATTTGCTTCCTAACTATGGGAGTCAGCTAACTACAGCAGAATATTGGGTGTTGTCTTTGCTATAAAAAAAGTATAGCTCATACAAAACACTACATAAGCTCTTAAACTTTTGGCATACTCGAAAACTAGAAGTATTCTTATTAGACTGGGTTCAGACAGGGAAACTTTTGTTGCTTATTATCGGCGAATCCCCTTTTGGTGTTGCTCGTCGCGTTCACACAGAGCAACTCTGTTCAGGCAATTTTCTGGCATTTCATTTTATATCATTTTCGCAAATTTATGTACGCTTCGCTTAAGCGGCATTTACCGTCCTGATAAATTTTGTGATTATAAGTAAAAGGTAATTGAAAAATGAAGTTTTAACATAATTTACGTTAATAAGTATAGTATATGCATACACATGTGTATATTTAATCGCAAAAAAAAAAAAACAAAATTTCATTTCCCAACTTACCGCATGTATTCATTTAAAACTCAACAAAACTGCAACCACTGAAAGAGTTTATAAATGAAAAGGAATGTCAAATTTCTTAGCTGCCGACTGAGACGAATAAGAACACAAAGCGTGTCGCCCGAGCACGAGCAACTCGGTGCCCTTCCCCTTTCCCCGTCCCCCTCTCTCAAACAAGTAACGAGTTGCCGCGACAAAAGTTTCCCTGTCTGGACGCTGTCTTACGAAACAGCGGCAAATTCAGAAAACCAAAATAAATCAGTACAAGGTGACCCAAAACAAGTTTGGTCTGTTAATTCTGGTGATCTTGCCGACCAATGAATTTCGCCAAACCAAAAAATCGAGTGGCTTTAAAACCTCTATGGGTTCTTCATGCAAACTATATTCATGCCACAAATGAACTGAGATACAACGCAATTTTCAAAAGTTATTCCATCTTCCACAAATATTATGTAATGCGACGTTATTTGACCAAATGCAATTTTGAATCAAGAATGATAGAAAACTAGATAACGACAACGTCGACAAAGTACACGTCACAGATGTTCTTATCGCAAGAATAGCGAGAAGAAAAGGATGGCGACAACTTCAGATTTATTATTTTGTTTTTAACTTTTTGTAAAAATCCCTCAAAACTCTGAAAAATCAACTTTTTAAGACCCATTTGTGACGTCAATCCTTCAAACGAGTCGAGTACGAAATAACGGAAGTGCGTTTATCGTAACCTTCTACCCTCTTCATCGTGATTGTGAACGTCAATTCCAGAGAACGTATATACGTTCTATGTCTATTCTAATAGCGTATTTTCAAAGATTAAATAAAGGAATTTGTAGATATCCGGCAATACCACCAACTGCAAGCGCCATCTGGCGTGGTTAATTTGAGAGAGGCGCGCTTTTTTGTGGCCGCTTTGCTGTCAATCTATTATTTACTTTTGTACCGTTTCTTAGTTTTGGTGTTATATGTTTCCATTATAAACTAATTATTCTAATATAAATATTCTAATACATTTGCCAATAAATATATAAAAACAGTTAATAATTTAGTTAATTTACTTCATAAATGCTTTTGCATTTGCCGCAGAATGCTTGAGGTGGGTGATTTTACAAAGATAGAAAAAATTGGTGAAGGAACTTATGGCATCGTTTACAAGGCAAGGGATGAAAAAACCAACAAGGATGTCGCATTGAAAAAAATAAGCTTCGGTAGGTAAGTCAACCAAATGCCCAAATATCGCAATGCAATGGTGATTGAGTTGTTTATTTATGACGCTGTGTGAATTTCGTCTTGCCGCCAACACCACTTTTGTTGCGCCGCATATGGATATCCTTTACGTAGGTGTAGAGACAAGGTGTCATTACACACAAGCATACATCTTAAACAGAGGTTGGTGGTGGCAGGTGCGAGCGATGTCCTTGATGAATGTCATTTGCCTCAAGTACATAAATAATTGCTAGTTGCGGTGACATGGAAGTGATTATGGGACGATATGTAATTATACTATGTACATGTGTTTAGTGTCTAATCTTGATGGAAATCAAAAATCAATGAGGCGACCACACAAGGCCCGTATCATGTGGATGCTGCGCTTTTATCCTATACTATACGTAGCACCACATGATTCGGCTTTGTCGGGCTGTGGAGGGCAACGCTTTTGACAAATTTAGCTTAATAACTTATGTATGTCGTATTGATTAAACTAAAATTGTATACTAAATGTTTTTTTGTTTTCATGCTGCCACTTTTATAAAATGGTGAATGGGACATTTTTGAGTAATTAAAATAAATTAATAGTTGATAGAAAATACATACATATATTAAGTTATTGCAACTTATTTTTTCAGGCATACTGAGGGAGTGCCATCGACGGCTATCCGTGAGATCTCATTACTCAAGGATTTGACGGCGCACAATAACATTGTCGAATTGTTTGATATTGTGGTAGCGGATTCGAGTTTGTACTTGGTATTTGAATACTTGAATATGGACATGAAAAAGTTGATGAACAAGAAAAAAGAGGCCTTCACGCCAAAACTGATAAAGGTAAGTCCATCGAAATGAGAAAGTTTGGGGCAGCAAAAAAAATAAAAATAAAATAAAGAAACATATAGTAAGTGCATCAATTTTCGTACAACCGCTACTAGTTTTTATTTATATTCACAAAATGAGAAATAGTAAAAAAAAATTGTTAAAAAAACATTAAGTAATTTACCAGTAACTCGTCATCAAATTTTTTAAAATTAGACCGCAATCGAGTTAGGCTTTGGGATGTATGCAATTTCTAGTTGTGCTTTTCAAAGAACGTCTTATGGCCGCTAGAATAATGATCTGTACGGGCTCTTCAGAGTTTTTTGCAATTGATTTTAAGAATGCAGATATTATTTATGGAAAATCAAGGAGATTAAAAAACCCGCCTTTACTCTAAATTCTATTATAATCAATACATATTAAGGGTTATCGCAAGCCATTGCAAATGGTCTTGAATTTGCATATTTTGGTACATTTGAAAAAATTTGAAAGTTGCACTATGTATTTTGCCATGATGCTAAATTATTTGTGAAGTGGATTCACAATAAGAAACTGTCATCATTCTAAACAATTTAAATTTAAAAGGGCATATTTCGAACTAAGTAACTTAGACTTGGAGCAATCAATTACGCGAGCAAACCTCGAATCAGAATTGTTATCTAAAATGAAAAAAAGGCTTTAATTTAGTTAATGGGGAATACTCCAAATGTAAGCGAATACATATTTTTTTAATAATTGTTAAATTTAGAATAAATTTTCGCTTTGTGTTCTTAAACAAAAAACAAATACGTAAAAGATTATAACGAAAAAAAAAAAAATAAAGACTATAACCTAAAAGCTTATTTAAATTTGTATCGTGTCCCTTTGTTGCTGCGGTAATTTATGGGTTGAAGCCGAGACATACTACAATGGAAATTACTTATATTCGTTAAAATTACTTCGTATAAGCCAATTGCGTTCACACTAGCCATTCCTAATTTGCCTTGACAGCTCTCTAGCCACAGGGTTGCTTAGTGTTTTGATAAAAGTGGAAAATGTGAGAAATTGTGTACATTTCTAAAATATTTAAATTTTATTGTGATAGTATCCTTTTTTAAATTTACGATCATGAAAGAAATGCATTAAAATCAAAGAGGAACGGTGGAGTGATATGTCAATATTACAGAATGCATTGTTGTTGTTGTTGTTGTAGCGGTTACCCTGACCCTGCAAGATCGGTTCAACCATGGTCGTTATCATCAAACTCATCTAGGGGAAGGCCCAAAAAACGCTCAGTTTCGGCAGGGCCGGACCAAAGGGAAAGGGGGGTTAGATGAGTCGGAATGGCCCAGGTTTTACCCGGCCAAGGACTGTTGCTTTGGCGATCCAACCCTGTTTAGATCGGCGCATACCATTACGGAATGCATCGTCGAGTTTGGTTATGATTTATTCGTAATTTGGTTTAAGATAAAAAACCTCATTTCATTTTAATTGATTCACAAATTATACAAGGTGAAATACCAAAACATGGTCCGAACAATTGTTACGAACTCTTGTGAACAATTTCTTGAAAAAACATAACTATTGATACTGAATTTATTACAAATCAAACAGCTCTGTGCAAAAACAAGAGTGATAGAAAACATGAGTTATGTTTCCGTACGCACTGTCCAATAAAAAACCAAAAAAAAAATTTACTGAATGGCGCTTTGGTACGCCAAAACTTACACGAGACCATCAATTGAAAATACGGCCCACCACAAATTAGCAAGCAAAAAAAGAGCTGATTTTTTTTATGTGGTTGCATTTCAGTCAACAAAACAATTCGATATATCAAATTATAAATTAGCAAAAGTACAAATATGCGTGATTTATTAACTAAGTAAGAAGCGACTTAATAACGAACAAGCCGAAAACAAAAAAAAGCCAATTATATAAGTAAAATGATTCCAAAGCATAAATTCAAATGGAGCTGTGCGGGCTTCCTTTCTATCTTTGAGAGAGTAAGACGAATTATTCTTTCAATTATTTTACTGGCTAATTTTTACTGGACTTTTGTAACGAACACTCCTTATATCTACTAGCAAAAATTTGCCAGTAAGATAAGCAGCTGTTTCAAAGTTTTCACCTGATTACAAATAGTAGAAAACAATGATTAAGCATGCTAACTATTTTCATGAAAAAAGATGAAAAATAGAAAAAGTGAGTATATACAAAAAACTCAATAAGTTTCTGGATTATTTTTGCACGAATTATCAACTTCCCCTTTCAAATGAAATGTCGAAGTTGCGCTCTCTCATTGTAAGTTTTGCAAGCTTTTTGTCTAAACGACGAACGCAATTTGGTACAAGATGGTACAAGCATGTACAAGTTATCCGCCAAACGAACCCACTTATTTACATCGCGGACGGACCTAAAAGCTTCAATAAGCTGCTGTCAAAGAGATACAAGAGATATCGTTCCCACGACAGTCGGTTCTACGATACCGGAACGACCCGGATTTATTTCCGGCCAAGGACTGTCACTTTAGCAGCATTCCTCAAAATTTTATGGAAAATGTTTTATGCTGTTACAACAGCAAGATATCTGGCTGGTTTCCTTCAATTATAAGCTCTAATCCCGTACTTTTCGGACCAAATATGATATTCTATATACATTTGTATTTATTGTTTAAATGAAAAAACAAAAATTGCATTATTTTTTTTTTCTCTTGCTACTTTTAGAGTTATATGCACCAACTTCTTGATGCCACTTGTTTCTGTCATACAAATCGAATTTTACATCGTGATCTCAAACCACAAAATCTACTAATCGATAGTCAAGGCAATATTAAGGTAAGTATGTATGAAAAAAACTCGAAAGATTCAAAAACTTTATTTTCCATTTATCTTATCTATCAGTTGGCAGATTTTGGACTGGCACGCTGCTTCAATGTGCCTATGCGCTCCTATACGCACGAAGTTGTAACGCTATGGTATCGCGCACCTGAAATACTGCTTGGCACCAAATACTATGCGACTGGTATGGATATCTGGAGTTTAGGTTGCATATTTGCGGAAATGGTGAATTAAAAAATCAAACTTTCACAACAGCAATATAATGTAAAATAAACTTATGTTTGTTCAAAATACAGATAATGAAGCGTGCACTATTTCCTGGCGATAGCGAAATTGACCAATTATATCGCATATTCCGTACACTAGGTACGCCCGATGAGAATACATGGCCGGGTGTTACTCAATTACCCGATTACAAATTGAGATTTCCTAAATGGGGAAATATCAATATACCAGAAGCTATTATGCAACATGAAGGTTATGATCTCTTTATGGTAACTAAGGCATTTTCTTTTTTTCTTTCTTTTTTTTTACATAGAATCTTACTGTTATTTCCTTTTTCGCAGAATATGCTGATCTACGAGCCAAATGGACGCATCTCGGCAAAAAATGCTATGACTCATCCCTACTTCCATGACGTTGAACATGTGGACTATGTAGAGCTGCCAGTAGATAGTCCTTAGCTGATCTATTCTATATCATTTTTATTTACAAATTTAACTCTTAGTCAATTTACCACTTAATATTGCTAATTATGCTGATCTTAGAGTTAAATGCATTTACCTAGGCAATTAATTAAATTTGAACGGCCGTTTTTTTTTATAAATACGCTTACGACTGTTATTGTATTTATTTTATTTTCAAAGGCAAGTAAATCATAGCTCTACTTTTAATTAAATTGCAACTTGATGTATTTTGTTTATTGTTATTATTAAACTGCTCGTAATAGGTAATAGTTAAATTGTTGTCTAGTTTGTGTTCTATATCTGCTGTTTGCAGTTTTTGGCATTTGCTTTCTATTCGCCCGCTGCCGCATTCTATTAAAGTGATCGTCTGCCATGTAAGAGCCAATGGAATTGCGTATCTGCTCTAGATTTTGTACATTTTGTTTTTTATTTAATTTATTAGCGGCTGTTCGTGGCTTAAATGTAGTTTGCTCCTCTTCGGATTCATCGATATTTTCCACATCCCAAGGTATTACTTCCACTTCTGCGGAATCTTTAACTTCCAGAGAGTCTGGAAGATCGTCTTGCTCGATTGGTTCTTCGTTAGATTCATTACTTTCGATAACACTCTCCATAGTTGGTGGTTCAATTTGTGCTGCCACCGGTGCACCGAGTTTTTCTGGCTCCACTGCAGCCTCGTCTTCCTCATCTACCAGCTGTTCAGTAGGAGCGTAGTTGTTTAACTGTTGCGTCGGCAAGTTTTGCATTATATAATATTGACCAGTGTTCGGATCATAGAAGTACAACGTTGCTGGTGGTTCTAAATCCACATTGAGTGATGGTTCATCGTAAACGCCATAAGCATAGCCGCCATGATACGCATCCTCCTCCTCCTCACCCACATAAGCTGTATTGATGGTTTTGCGTTTTTTGGCATTTTTTCTTCGTTTACGTTTTGTGTTTTGTTGAGGATAGTTGCCTACCGGGGAATCGATAATATTTGTATTGCCGCCGTTGAAGAGATTCACCAAAGGATTGGTCATATTCCAACTGATATGTGGCACGGGTATGCGTAGGTTGCGCACAAAATTGCTCCAGTAGCGTATGAATGGTGGTCGCTGAGTTGTAGTTGTAGTGGATTTCGGATAGCGATTTGCTGCGCTGCGTGGTGCCTCGGGTGCAAAGTAATCGTAATCAAAAGTGGTGCCGACCAGTGAATTCACTGCTGTATTGCTAAAAGTGATAAATAACGGTAATGTAGTTGAAGTGGCTGTTAACGTGGAGGGGCTTAGAATCAATTTTACCTGACATCTCGTGGTGACGACGACGACTTCTCCAATAGCTTTGGTGCAACGAAATTGAGGCAAATTGCAATTAGAAGAAAATTTATCTGCAAGTAGTCGTAAATAATGCAATTTAGCAAATATTTAGGATGGCATATTTCATTTAGAAAAACCAAATTCTCAATATGAAAAGAGTATAGTTAAATTATTTTTCCAAAATGCGTTTTTATACCTGAGTCCACTAGTGTCCAGGGCATAACTTTGTTCACCTAACGGTTATTTGTAACAGAACAAACAGAACAAAAATGTTAAAGACAAGATTAATCGATTAAATAATTTCTGTCTGTCCGAAATTCGGTACCACATTTTCCTTAACCCAAAATAGCGTGGTACATATTGAATTCGGTTGATAACCACACCCACATTACGTGGTTTTTGAAAATCGAAAGAATACGCTATTTTAGTAACTATAAAAGATAATTTGCGCAAATTTTTAATACAGCATTGAGTTGGAGAAGATAATACGTGGGTAATTGGGCGTGGCACGAAATAGGCATGCATATCTCCGAAACTGCCTTACCAAACTCTACTCAATATGGTACACACTTTATACTTTAACCCTGTACGCCAAATTTCAAAAATCGAACAACGCCCACCTTACATATAACGGCAATTAACAAAAATAAAAATAAGCGGGACATTTTAGTAACTTTCAAACATAATTTTCTTAAATTTAATGTGAATAAGGAAAGAAAAGATACGGATTCGTAATTTTTGGGAAACGTTCACACTAAAGCAAAAAGTTATGTATCCGAAACTAGTACATCAAACTCTACCAAATTTCCATTTCAACTCAGTAAGCACGAGTTCGAAAATTATGGAAATCGCAGAATATCCACGTCCACCTTTTAAATAACGGCAACTATCAACAAAAAAAATCAAAGTACGTGATTTTTTAATAAGTATAAAAGATAATTTACCCAAATTTAATACAGAGGATTAGGTTCCTGTTTTTATTAAACGAGGTCCAAAAAAATTTGGAAATAGCCGTGGCACCACCAAAATTTAATTAGAGAGAGAAATACGAAAAAATGAAAATTTTGGAAAATGTGTGTGGTACCAAGTATGATAGAATACAAGATGACGTGACAGATCTCTCCATTTGTAAACAAAGAATACAGGAGAAAAAAGAATAAATAACTTTCAATATTTCTGAGAGAAACGGTTTTAAATTGTGCTAAATTTTAGAAAGATGAGAAAGGTAGAGTTAATAATAAATCTGCAAAATACTAAAAAAATGGCTATTTGTCCCCATTTGTAAAAAAGCTTCGCCTAGTATCAGTAGAGATTTATCAAAATCGGCAAATCCAAAATAGCGGTATCTTCTGCATTCGTTACACCGTGGCGTGGTATGTTAAAAGCCACGTTTCTCACTGAAATATTGAAAGTTATTTATTCTACCTTCTGATTGCTTACAAATGTTGAGATCTGTCACTTCGTCACGTATTCTATCATTTTTGGTTAAAACTAAACTAATTTGGATTTATTTATTTAAATGAAAGTGGGTTAAATTTTCAAAAAGAAGATTATTATATTACCAGGTTTTATTGCATGCAAAAAGTACTGTTTATTTGAATTAAAAACGTGCACCAAGTATTTAAAGCAGGCACGGAAAATAACAGTTATTTCTGAAAACTGTCATTGAAAAATTCACTATGAGAAGGAAATGTTCTAAGCCAAGTGTAATATACCAATCAATTTCTTGATTCATCGAGAATCAAATATGCAAATCATTTCTTTTGCAATTTTTACGCAAAATAAAAAAAAAACAATTAGTTTTGATTTTTATTTTATAATCCAAAAATAACAATTATTTTTCGATTTTTATTTTAAGAATCATAAATAAATCAGTTATTTATGATTCTTATTTTACATATAAGTACATAGGTCAAAAATACGAGTTATCGTTTATTTTTTAAGTCATATCTATAAAAGTCATTTTAATTTTTCGCAGAAAATAAGTTGTTGGGAAACCAAAGAAAGATTTATTATTGATCAGCTTAACAAAAAATCACACATACACACATGTATGGGTTTCCAATTTTTATAATTTTTTATTAGCAAATTTTTTTGAAGATTGTCGGATGACAAATTATATCTCAAGTCAGTTAAAATTAACTTTAGTGCAGAAACCCCTCTTTCAACACTCACTTGGGTAGCAGGCACGCTGTGCACAACCTGAGCCAGTTGGTATAGATGAGGGAAAATATATCTTATCATTCCAATAACCAATTAAATTGTTTTCTAAAGCAATTGACTTGGAATTATACACTTAACCCCTTAATTTCTGCGAAAAATTAAAATGAGTTTTATAGATATGATTTGAAAAATTAAAGTCAGCGGCTGATTTGTGTTGATGACTTATATAAATGGAAGTTTTCAATAGTTGTTAGTTTTTGATTTATAAAATAATTATATCAAAAATTTGAGTTATTTTTATAAAATAAAAATCAGAAATAACTATTATTTATGATTTTTGAAAGAAAAATCTAAAAATTTGTTATTTTAGATTTATAAATAAAAAATGAAAAAATAACTGTTGTTCAATGAGAAATTAAATAGAAGTCGCAAAATAATAGTTAAAAAGCTATTTTTTTTAAATAAAAATTGTAATTGTTACGGCCCCTGATTTAAAGTACAGAATGTGTTTGTAATAAACAATTAAATTCTCTCATCACTTTCTGTTTCAAATCTTGTACCTATGAAAATTGTTTTCAGAGCTTCGAAAGAAAATATTGGCAGCAAATTCGACTATCTAAAACCTCAAAAAAGTGTATTCTTGCAAAATTCGTCTCGTGGCGTTTTTTGAACTCACAGTTCTACACCATTCCTAATTTTAAATTCGAAAGCGTCACATGAAATTAAGAATGCGTCAAATGAGAATGAGAAAGTTTTTTTTTATTTTCACATATTTTTAAAACAATTGGAATGTTTACTATGTAAAAATCCTGTAAAAGTTATCCAGTATCAATATTTCCCAGAATTTAACAGCATTCGCTCTCAAAGAGAAAAATATCAACAAAAAAACTGCATGAACGTAAAACTTGTAACATCTTGCAAGTTTAACGAACAGCTGATTTCTTTAGTTAACCCGCAAACCAAAATTGAATATAAAGCTATTGCTCTCAAAAATGGTGTTTTTTTTTTATTTTTTTAATAAATTAGTTTATGATCAGCTATTTTTGAAAGTAAATTTTTTTTCCAAATTTCTGCAAAAGAACTGCCATTTTGCTCTCTCAATTTCCCTTATTTTGCAAGTTTTTTCTTGGCTATATGAACAAAAGAAATAATTACTATACAATTTTTTACGTTCCCACCGGCATATCTCGTTGAAATGATACTGTCCATTCCCCTCCTGTAATAGTTACCTTTACTTTATCCGCAAGCTTTTCTAAATACTGAACTCGCTACTTTGCTATTTGGCCCTTGATATACATACATACATATGTACATTTTAGTTTAACCTCTTTTTTATCTTTCCAAATTATTAGATATTTTGTATTTTCATTTGACACTTTCTCGTTTTCATTGGACGCTTCCGCAATTTGACAATCGACTACTCTTATTTTCAATTATCACATTCTGAATTCTTTCCTTCCTTAATTGGCGCTATAACCGCTTTAGCGATTTCGGCCGAACTTCCCCTACAATTTGTGGTGTGTGTCTTGATGTTGTAACACAAAAATTTAAGGACCTACAGTTTTACGCCGACTCCGAACGGCGAATATTATTTTGTGAGAAGCTTTTTTTCCATGGGAGAATTACACTCGGAGGTTTGACATTGCCTGCCGAGGGGAGACTGCTAGTAGAAAAAACTTTTTTACAATTTTTGATTGGTTGATTTCCGCAAAGGATTTGAACTCGGGACCCACCGAATGAAGCGCGCACACGCTATACACTCGACTGCCGCGGCCACTAATTACAATTGACATTTCTTATTTCAAATTGACGTTTTCGAATTTCAATTTGACCATTTCTCATTTCCAATGGAAATGGTACAGTCAATGGAATTTAAAAGCATAAACAAATTATCTCCTGCTATTTCTAAATATGCAAGGCGAATTTATAGAAGGTGATGGCATAAGAGCAGCTGATTTGATTTTTTTTTTTATTTGCCTACATGTATTTTGTTTTTGCTTTTGCGTATGAGATTTCAAAAGCCGTAAAAGCAAAAACAAAATGTATTTAAATTTTGACAACTCTTACGCAGAAACAAAAACAAAATACATAGGAATTTTGTAGTTGTATTTATAACACCACCTTGTATGAATTCGCCTTGGATTGGATACATGTACACATACCTATGTATGTATATATGTATGTATGTACATATATTAGAAATCATATTAATAACACACCGATTGTCGTAACATCCTCGAACATCACTTGATTTACACAGTTACTGGATTAATGGTTAATTTAATCTCAACACCTTGAAGATTGCCAAAAAACTGATTTCTAAATATTCAAAAACTCGCATATGAACCGAACTCTATCGAAACTAAATCGAACTACCAAAAATGGAAAAGAAAACAATAAATTTTATAAATGTAATAGATATATACCGTTGAAGAGACCGTAAAGTAAAACAAAAAAGACTCAAACCAATGGAATTTTTTTTTTACCGCTGCCTCTCACATCAACGTAGTCGCGCATCCGACGCATACCTTTCGCATTACTTTGATTTTTTTTTTACACGAAAATATTTGAATATGAATACAACCATTACAAGGAAAGTTTTCAATTCAACTATGTAGGTTTGTTTGTATGTATGTACGTATGTGTGTGCCTTTGCATGACAGCGATTTTAACTAAAAGCAAATTATCATTTGCATAAATTTGTTTACTAACACACCACACCATTGCTTCCTCAATGCTTACATATATGACCACCGTAACTCAAATTGAAGCTTAAGGTGTCGGCGGAGACAGTTTTGACTGACAAAGCCTCGAAGCAGAGAAATTCTATCGCTTCGCTAACTTTTAATTTCGTTTGTTTGTACTATGCAAATTGTATTGTGTATTTTCGCATCGCGTGTCTATTTCCAAGTGTTTACTGATATTTGCATATCTAAATATATACGAATATTTTCATTGGTGCGAACTAACCTAATTGTTTTAATTTCTAAATAATCCACTACTTTTTTGTCTGCGCGAGTAATAGGTGCCATAAATCAATGCTTGTTTATACTTTGATTACGGTAAACCTCTATTGTGTTTTGGATTTACTGAATAATTTGATCCAATAAGTTTGGAAGTTTTTGAAAATTTATCCATTGTATAGCTATAATAACCAATTAACCTTATAAACTTTGTATTTCATGCTTTTGACAGAAGACTTAACTTTTTAAAGAAGCTCAGATGTACAAAGAATTTTGATGAAGCAGAAAATAGTATGTTCCTATGAACTTTTTCAAGACTGCCATGTTGTTTTGCTACTGAATATGGTTCGTTGTTGCTAAAAGGAGATAACAATAGTAAGAAAATTAACGAAGTAATATTTATAATAAATTAGCCAGTAAAATAATTTAGAGATTAAGGCGTCTTATGGCCCGTACACATAGAACTTTTGCTTTGCTTTGCTTCAGAGTTTCGCTTTGACAGATAAGTTCAATACATGATGTTATATGAGTCCTGCTAAATACAAAGCGAGAAAAGTAAAGCAAAGCAAAGCGAAGCAAAATTATGGGCAACTCTCAACTTTTGTACGCTTTGGCAATCAGCTGTTATCATTTCCATTTGATTTTTAGTTTGGCGTGCGTATACACACTACAGACACTCGCGAATTTCACACATTAGTAGCATAACTACTACTACTTCCATCATATCAGTAAAATTCATTTTTTTATTCTATCTTTAAACAAAACAGCAGAAACTGTCAAAGCGTTCTATGTAGCTGACCTTCTACGCCTCACGCTTTGTTGTTAAAGTTCGAACTGTCAAGCAAAGCGAGGAAAGTTCTATGTAAACGGCCCATTACTCTCTCAAAAACACAAACTTACTGAGTTTTTCGTGATCAGAATTAAGTAAACATTTGCAAGAAAGCCCCATAGAGTTGCATTTGAATTTATGCATTTGAAATATTTTAGTTAAACAGTTAGTATTTTTTTATCTTCTGCTTATTTGTCAATAAATCGCTTATTTAATAAATCACTCAAATTTTTCCTTTTGCAAATGTATAATATCAAATACCGAATTGTTTTTTTTTTTTTGACTGAAATGCAACCATATGCCACAATCAGCTGTTTCCTTGCTTGCTAATTTGTGCTTGGACAAATTTTTCCACACGAATCCCCTCCAAATGAAATGTCAAAGTTGCGTTCTCCCCTTGTAAGTTTTAATAGTTTTTTTTGGCTAAACGAACGCGATTTGGTATAAGTTGGTACAAACTTGTACAAGTTTTTTGCCTAACGAACATTAAAATTTAATATTGATCCCACATCCATAGATAAATTTTCCATGTCAGTTAGGCTAGAACAAATCACTATTGTTTAGGAATGATCCAAATTTTTATGACATATCGCATGGAATATATTTGTAAAAATAGTGAAATTGATATACAATTATCCAAAATATCTCGTTCCGTACAATGTGAATGAAACAATTAAGTAGTTGATTCATGTAGCAGATATTTTGTAACAATTGTTGTAGAAAAAGTTCTAACAATTTGTAAGTTTTAAGAACAGCTGATTTCCTTTGCTTTGGCGCACAAAGAAAAACTTAAAATAAACTTAAATAAAACAATAAAACCTTTGCTTTTGTATTTTTACTCACGTTTTCTATTCCAAATATGATTTTCTGGCTTTTGTTTCATTAAATTAGTTCCAGCAACGATATTTTATATGTTTTTTATTTCAGTGTATTTTGGAATATTGTTTGCAACTTTGCCATTAACTATATTAATTCCTTCTTTTAAAACATACAATTTTGGACAAAAGTTATTATTTTTGTGTTTTTAACCATACTTCATTGAAAGAGTTATATTTGACCCTATTTTTTCTTTGTCAAATATTCCCACTTATGCGATAATACCTTTGTCTCAAACCATTGTGAGTGTTATTTTATATGCAGTAACTGTAAAAATAAATAAAACATAATTTATTATTTAAAAGTGTTATTTTTGACCCTATCAAGGAAATACGAATAATTTTTTAACAAGAAAATAGGGTTAAACCAGTCTCGCCCTGTTAATCAACCCTGTCCCAGTCTTCTTCATTTTTCCATAAATAAAAAAAAAAAATTGTCCTCAAAATCAAGTGCACAAATTTTTGAAGCCAGTGAAGATTATAATTCAAGCTTGTGATCGCATCTTTCTTTGAACAGCACAACTGCCAACTGCATACATCCCAATTTTGTTATTCTGTACGTAGTATATGAAACCCGATTTTCCAGCATTTTTTATTCCATATATGTACATATTTAGAGTTTAACTCGGTTGTATTGTTCTTCTCACAAAATCGAAAAACCAGTTTTAAAATTCATGAGATATGTAATAAAAATTCGGATCATCAGTAAACAATATTGATCTAAATCAGTTCAACATTAGTATTGCATATAAGGGTTAACAATTAAAAAAAAAAAAAATCTGAACCAACAAAACTGCCCAATGACGAAGCTGCCCCTATTCGAACACTTTCTTCATACACTTTCGTTCCATGTATGCAAATAGTACACTGGAGGTCAAAATTGCCAAAACAGTGTTTTTTTTTATAATAGTCGAAATGTTTTTCAACATAACTTTTTTTTAGTAAATTTTTGTTTCGTAAATTTTTTATACAAATATTTATATTTTAACGAAAAACTCAAAAATCAAAATTTTAAGCTTTTCAGGTTTTGGATTATTTTTACATGCCGAAACCAATGATGAAAGAAAATAACTTTACTGGACTAATTACAGTTTATAGGAATGTGACCCATAAAACTGTAAAACAAAAATTTATGTACCGTTTAACGATATATGTAAATGACTGTATTTATGTTAAACACATTTTAAATGTTTGTAAATTTTTTGTATTATGTTTTGAAAATATATTTGAATCATAAAAATTTTGTATTTTTTTTCTGGGTTTGGTAAATTTTTTTAAGGGGAGAGCAAAAGCTAAATAAAAGAGTATGCTCTTTGGCATATGTAAGTAATTTTGGAGCAATGGGCGTGGTTTCTCCGTTATAAAAATAAATTCATCACCGAATGGCAAGAATAATATTTTCAAATTGCCTGTTGGTTTGCGAATTAAACGAGAAAAGCGCTCTAGTCTTATCTCTTCCAAATATGTAGATAATTTTGCTGATCATTAATGCGGGTTTTATGAGTAGTCTTTAATTGCTTGCAGATACTGAAAATAACTGGTCCACATTGCATTCGATGTTTTTCCCCTGTAATTTACCATCTACTTATTACTGATCTTATGTAATATATTATTGAGAGAATGATTTGCGTTTGAAATTTTAAGGTTAATGCCTGTGAGAAATAGAAAAGCTACGAATGTTATTAACACACGAAGTTATTTACGAAAATATTATTGTTGAAAATTTGTATTATGGAATAGTAAAATACATGATAAAAATTCAATGAAGTAAACCAAACTATGGAGTATAGCAATTAAAGGTTGTTTGTTTAAATATCAGTTTTCTTGAGTAACTACAAAATAATACAAAATATATGCATATACATATGTACTTATGAGTAATCTCAAAATTTTTGTATTTGATTGAAGAAGGTTATTCGATCGATGTGCATCGGATACACAAAGTTATAAGGTGTGGGTGGGACGCATATCTCTTTCTTTAAGTGAACGTTTGACTCTTTGCATGACCTGCTTGTGATCTAATAAATTCCTTTTAAACAAAATAAAACGAGACTGCTCGAAAGTACTATATTCGATGACCGAAATTTTAAAGACAATGAATACAGATGAATTCAAAAATTCATCCGATCATCTAATTTATTCGTGCAAACGTTGTATCGAAGCAGAACAGGGCTAGTTTTAATAAAATTAACAAATTTCGCAAGAAAACAAATTGTTGTTTTCTTTTTTGAGCTGAAAAAAATTTAAAAAATGTACCTGTAGATTTGTGTTAAACGTTTTTCAAGTTACCAGTTACCTGATCCATACAACTGAGCAAATCCAAATTTTTTATAATGACCGTAATTTTATGACAATCAAAAACCCCTCACTGCCCAGTATTGGCAAAGTTGGTCCATTTTCAGTTATGACTTCTATAATTGACGAAATGAAATCATCTTAATCAATTCCTAACAAATTTTAAATTCTTTCTGTTTTAAAACCGAAGAACTTCACTCGATATTATTGACATACATATCTTCTATTGTTCTACTGTCGCATTTAAAACTCAAAATAAAATGAAGGTTAGAAACGTAAAAGGAAAAACAACACACTTAAAAGTCTAACCCGAAGCAGATAAGCAATTAACTTTGTATATCAGTTATAGGCAGTGATTTACTTTCTATAATACAAAATAAATAGCAATTTGCGACAATTTGATAAATTGTTAAGTTTGTGACATTCTGTCATAAATAAAGAAAAAATAAATATGTATGTCAAACAATTTTTTTTTTATATAAACACAAAAATTTTTAACGAACCAACCGCTCAATGTCAAGGCGAATTCATATCAATTCATATGTTATAAGTACAAAAACAAAAAATACACTAACAAAATATACGCACAATGACAGAGGATTTACAACAAACACTGCATTTTTTCTTAACGTTCACCAAGGGAATTCAATCATCTGCTTGATCAACTTCACCTTATATGAATTCGTCTTGCTCAAGGTGAGAGCATCCCAAGAGCTGAATGATTGTTTTCTTCTCCAAATTCGCTCGGTTGTTTTGTTTACACAAACAACCTACATTGAAAAACTGGGCGAATTCAGTTTTGACATTTCACACGCAAATTTACACAAACAAAATATATGAGCAATACTGGGCGGATTCAGATTTTGACATTTCACTCGCAAAATTACTTCGACGACATTAGACACCAAGTATACCAAGCATTTCGTTGTTGTACAAGAACGAGCAAAAATTATTTTTATTTTAACTTTATAAAATGCATTAAAATCATATTTATTATTAAAAAAGAAATGCATGTACTCGTACATAGCATGGGTCACTGGATTTATTTAATGCAAGACATTGTCTGGGGCATTAAATTAAATACATATGTAGCTCTGAGTTAGTTAGCTCTTTATTTATAAATTGAACTCTAGATTTTCGCCAAGTGGGCCTAAGAGGTTTGCGGGAAGACTCTTCAAAACTCACCATTGTTCGTTTGGGACGAATCTTTAACAAAAATTCCCTTACAATTTGTATTATGCGTATACACAGAAGTATTGAGAATAAAGGGATATGGGAGTACTCTCGGATTAGTCAAGCGATGATCCTGAATGCATTCCAAATACTATATGTATATAAAATCTATTAATATTTTTTTATACTCGCATGCATAGTTTAAGGCTGAAGGCTTTGAAAAGCAATTGAACTAATAAGTAGTTTGCGCGATATACATATGTAGGGCGACGACCAGGTCATGTGTCTTTAGTATAGAGTAAAAATTTGTGAAATGAGCCACCATTTTTTCAAAAGTCAAGAAGGTGTTTTTTTGAGAAATCACATTTTTCTGGTTCACAACAAGAAATATTTTGGAGGTTATAGCTATTTACTTCTTTCGATATCGTTGGATTTTTTTTTATTTTCTAGCACACAAACCAAGATTCTTATCTTTCTTGGTTTTTTGTTTTAAGCTCTTAAACTGACAAATTTATACTTTTATGAATGTTCATAGTTTCGTATTTGGTGTTTTTCTAATGTAAGGTAATGCTAATTCTGCTAATATTTTAAATGCTTAAAAATTATGATGTTTTCTTGCCATTTGAATTTTTTTTAATTCTTAAAGTATTCAAAAACATTATTGACTTCTCAACCGCTTTAAAATCGCTTTTTTGTCTAATGTTGTACTAGCGCAGTCTATTAAAAATAATCCGCAAAACAAAAACGATTGGTGAATTACGATGAGACGAAAGTTATTCTTTTGTTTGCTGAAATTTTTGTAAGTTTTGCATCAATTTAATCTTAGGTTTACCAACACCCATCACCGGGTGACCTTTCATAACTTCAATTCTTGATTGACGGAATTTCAAAAAATGTGACAAGATGGAAAAAAAACTCTCGTTTGCTTGCCAAAGAAGCATCAGCAGGTACGGAAATAAAAGTACCGCGATTCAGTTAAAAAAGTTTTAAATAATTTTTATGTTTTCGTTTTCAAAAAATTAAGTAATCGATTATTCGAAAGAAAATATTCTTGTGGAGGTACAGTGGTGAAACAATTCAAAACATTTCGAGTTATTACGATGATTAATAAATACAAAGTAAAATTAAATTTACGGTGGCTCACAGCTTAATTGCTATTTTTAGAATATCGACAATAAACTATATAAATTAAAAATGTTAAATATGTAAAAATGTTTTTCGCAGTCTTTTACAATTTTTTTGTTTTTTTGATATGCAGTTTTCTAGACCATTCCTCTGGAATCTTAAAGAAGTACGAGCCTAGGTACTTGAACCCCAGTCGATGAATCCACCTCATCATCCTCCACACATACAGCTGCGGCAGAAAGCGTCAGAGACTATCTTCAGCCTAACCGCATGAATACCCAACGGACAGTGCCCAGTCAAAACACCGACGAGGGTCGAGAGTTGCCGCTTAGTAAGCGACCTCAGCTCCTTTGAGCGCCCCCGATTCACCCTCGGCCAGAGGGGCCTTTGCAAATCTGCATGTGGTGACAGTTTCCCAGCGCTCGCTGAGACGACAGAGAGCCCATCTGTCCAAGAGAAGTCCACTCTCTCCCTGCATGGAGAAATGACTTCCAGTGTACCCTGCCGAGCGAGCTCATCAGCCATGCAGTTCCCTGCAATGTCTCTATGGCCCGGTACTAATCCGTGAAAAAGTTCACCGTCCCCCGCCCCACAAGCTACCCTCCCTATGCGGGATGTGAGTGGAGAAGAAGCAATCCCGGGCTGGAGCAGGCAAACAGTAATCTGTTTCCGGAGGGACACAATTAAAGCTGGCAAAAATCCTAGAATTACTCGATTTTGGGAAAAAATGGGATTTGGTTTACTCGCTAATGGTCGAAGTAAAAATTTCAGTCCTGAAAATTCCTAGTTATTAGCTCATTACGATCATATATCTATGTACATATATCCTCATCGTCATTATTCGCTCATTAATTCGATAAACCTGTTTACAACTTTCAAAATAATTCTACGCATTGCATATGTACTACGTAATTCCAAGTTAGTATCAAAAAGTAGTTATTTTTAAAAACTCAACAACAAAACATTAACGACTGACGGGCTTGGTGATGAAGTGTCACGCAAACGAGTACATTGACACCAAGCCGCACGCCAACACCAGAATGTCGGCGAAAGCGGCCGCGCGCATGTGCCACAAATGTTTGTTTTCACCAATGCAAAAACAATGCGCTTGCTAACAAAACATAAACAAGTTAAAGAATATAGAAACAACAAAATCACGAAAATTGGCGCCAACGTGCAATTGGAACAAATACAAAACATGTGTTTGCCGAGTCTGGAAAATGAGAGTAGGATGAGTGAAAGGCGCTGAGAAGAAATGAATGGAGAGGAAGTTCGCGACGCAGGTGGTGGTGGGCGAAGCTTTCAAGCTTTTCACCTACCACCACCCCCAGAGCCTTGTCACAGTTGTCTTGAGAAACTCTGCTAACGATTCGAAACGAATGGTCAATTCAGTCAACACTGAGCTCCCCAGAAATAAACGCAACGCGGAAAAAGTCCATAAAATATTATTGATAAAGCTGGAAAAAAAAATAAATAACTGCATGTGTACAGATATAAGAATCAACTATTTGTGCAGCAGCTTGAACGGAGCGCTTAAGTGAAATTTCTATATAGCACATACATACATACATACATTGTATATTGATGTATTGAATTGTGGTATATTGAATAAGTACGGCCCGTTGATTTGGCTATGAATGTGTCGTAATGTGGCTAAACAAATTTAAATTTACCATACAAGAGTCGCCCAATGGGATCGAGTGAAGAAAATTGTGATAAGAAATGTGAGCGAAAGGAGGTGAAAATACCTAAGAAAATATATTTGTCAAATTATTTGGAATAAAATGCACTTCGTATAATTCAATTACTGAAAAGAAATTGCATAATTTCCATAGCCAATATGTTGCAGCAACTTTATTCGCATCAAAAGTGAAGGTAACCTACCTACAGAATTGCGTGCGGTGTATAAAAAATTCATATATAGTGAAATTTTCATAAGTATAATATGTAATTAAATTTAAAATGCGTTCAAGACCGCTGCTACTGTGGGAATAAGTTTTAAAAAATATATGTGCGCGTGTGTATGTGTGTGTAAATGTGTACGTGGTGAAAAATCGTGTAGGTATAAGGAGAGAAAAGTTAAGTAGGTACATTGCGAACGTTCGGACGTACAGGCGCGCGTACACTTGCACTCAAATAGTTATGTATGTACATAACTAAGTACATGGATAGAAGTATAGACATACAAACAAATATATACATACATATGCCTCAAAGCACGCATGTAGCATTACAACCACATATTTTGTATACATATACTACAATTGTTCGTCAAGAGAACCCCAGTTGGACGTGCAGCCGTGGAATAAGTCCGTTTTCAACAGTGTTTCTCATTCCAGAAGGTTTCTTGGGAATCGGTATAGGAATCGTCCAAATTTTACATACATACATAGTTTGCTTTGAGCTAGAGATGTGCGCGAGATTCGCGGGGCCCACGAGACGAATTTCAAAAAGGTCGGGATGGGCTAGTTCGGGAAGATGTTCAAAAATTTGCTGGCGAGACAGGACAAAAATTATATTCCTTTCATTCCATAAATTCAGAAAGTCTTCTCAAATCACTAATCTTGTATGATATTAGCACTTTTTTCTTGCTATTTTGATACGAAAACGAACAGCCAAACAAAACAAGATAGATAGTCCCAAAAATAGCAGTAATCACGTTGAGCAAGAAATCTGTTTCAGATATGTGTCCATAATTATAAAAGTGGTCTAAGCCGTATATGTATTTCTTGTGTCGATATATTTAATGAATTGCCTTTAAAGGGATTAAAAAATTTAACATTATACAACATTTTAATTTATAATTTTATTAGTCTTGGTTAATGGAAATTTATTACAAATATGAAGTTTCGTCTGAATTTCATTCGAAAATGTTGTTTTTAAAGCTTGAAATGCTTCACATTATTATAAAAATTAACTGAATGCTCTATAAATGACTTGAAGCAATAAAGAACTATGAGTTTTATTTGAAACAATAACTAAAATAGCTCATGAACATTGATTAATTATTTTTAAAACGTAATCCATTTTTATCATTCCAAGGTTTTACGATTTTTAAAATATTCCTAAGAAACTAAAGGGTTACCGGTCTAATGATGGTGTATTATGGAAGTAATGCAATATTTCCATGTATTTTTGGTCTTTTGGTATTTTTTATGTAAAAGATCCTAAACGTAAAATTTAGAATCAGCTAAAGAAGAAAATGTTATAGAACATTTTAAAAGGTACATTTTTCAAAAATTTACAGCTAAGAGATAGATTCGCCCGCGGTTATTTTTTACTCTTGTTCTTATTGATTCTTGTAGTGATTTCGTTGAAATAAAATCCGGCTGCGTTATTCGTTTCATCGAAAATGTTTTTTTTTTCTTCTACACTTTTCTATCAATTCATAATAATGCTCAGGCTGGTATAAGCAATTTGTTTTTTTTTTTATTTTCATTTCTATTAAATCAAAAACACGGTCATTCAGTAGAAAGGAATAACCCGGTACAAAAAATTTGAGGTCTACCATGACTTAGACCACTTTTTACTACTGAAAGTTGTAATCACTTCCAGTAACCGCAATTCTGCCGCAAACGATAATGCTGTCAACACTTAGTCGTATAAAAATGCCTACTTCACAGGGCACGGTTGCAATTTTTACGTACTATTCACGCAAATTCAACTCTAAACAAGATAGATTTTATATTATTAAAATCTATTATTATTTTTTGTTCCACGCCGATGCTAAATATGTATATATGTGTGAAATCCAAAAAGGAAATAAACATCTATTATGTCGCCATTACCACGGTGTTACGATCCTGTGGGTAACAAAATACACCGATAATAATTGTGCGCAGAATACAAAATGAGTGTAAAAGTTGCCAGAGCCTTTTGTTACCGGTGCAGAATAGATCTGCAAATAATTTCGCATAACTGTTAAATTACAAACACTATCTTGGTTCATGCTAGGGTGTCCTAAAAGGTTAAAAGAGTTCGTATTTCTTTGTACTTCGACTTCGGACTAGGTTGTCTAGTCGTTTACTATATTAAAGGAGTGGGAGAAGTACCTGCCCAAAATTTTTCAAGAGAAAGAGTAGAACTAGTCCGTCTCTTAATATTTACCTTAGAGGAGGGGGAGTAGCGCCTACCCCATATTTTGCAAAACCTCCTACGTCTTCCTAAGTCAGCCATGACTGTGAGCTTTATTCAGTGATAATATCTTTGAAGGTACGCTATCTTACTCAGTTTTAAAGATATTAAACTGAAATTTGGTTGGTAGATTAATATAAGAATGTTCAGTTATGAATTTTTGAGTTAAGCCCAACACATTTGCGTTACTATTATGGCCTACTGAGAAAATCATCAAGAATCAATTTTGGTTTGATACTTTAACATTAATAGCATTCCTTGAAATACGATAGCTGGAAATTTTCCTTATTTATTTATTTTATTTAATTGGCGCTATAACCGCTTAAGCAATTTTGGCCGAACTCCTCCTGCAATTTGTGGTGTGCGTCTTGATGTTGTAACACAAATTGAGGGACCTACTGTTTTACGCCGACTCCGAACGGCGAATTGTTTTTTGTGAGAAGTTTTTTCATGGCACATATTCACTCGGAGGTTTGCCGTTGCCTGCCGAGGGGCGACCGCTATTAGAAACAACTTTTTCTATTATTTTTTGGATGTTACTTGCCCCGGCCAGAATTTGAACCACGGACCCACCGAATGAAGCGCGCCCACGCTACACACTCGGCCACATCGGCCGTCGAAATTTTCCTACTACAAAAAATAAAAGACCTTAGGACCAGACCACCTAGGCGATTTTGACCGATTCCAATATAGCACGATAATCGTTCCTTTGCATTACTGCTCATTTTCCTACTCAGCTCAAAGTAGCACTTGTTGACAAGAGGGGTTTTCCGTTGTGTTTCGCCACTGAGATTATTATCGATGTTGATGCCGATTCCGAGATAAGCAAAGCCCTTCACTTTTTCGAAATTGTAACTATCAACTGTCGGAAATTTCATTTGATATCAAACGTCTCTGAGAGGTCCTTCCCAGATCTGTTCGACAATTCGACGAAAGTTGGCTTCAGTCTTTCGCACAATACGCTCGATATAACTTTATATGAAATGTTAAGGAGGCTGACCCAGCGGCAGTTAGTGCATATTGCAGGATTACCCTTCTTGTGGATTAAATTCCAATCGTTGGGCATGCAATCGTTGGGCGATATTCTGCCCTGTACCTTACCAGCCCTTCCCCGACACTCTCGAATAACTTTATTTAAATTGTAATCCCGCAATCATCAGTGCAACTTCCATACCGATTACTTATCTGTAAGGAAAATTTGATACGTACTTGCCTTGATTTAATCCTAATAATAGGTGGTTTTTATTCACAAATCAAGTGCTTGCTTTAGTTCGTTCTGCCTATGTATGGGGAAGCAACAACAAATAAACAGGCGAAACCGGCAACTAGGTTGTACTCGAATACTCTTCTCTTTTTACAGTATGGAAAGAAAGTATCGATATAACAGTAACATCGAAGAGAAGTACTAGTTACTTACTTGTGTCGAACTCATTATAAACTTCATCAAATCTTGTTTAAAATCAGTATGGACGTATTTGCACACATAATTATTTGAAAAAAAGTTTAAGTAGTAGCTTTTAAAATAATATCTGTGGTGTTAGGAAACAAAATTATAACTCCATTCCAGTTTTTTCAAAGTGCATTTTAAACGTTTGGCAAAATACGCAAAACCATGGACAACTATGCTTTGGAGCTGTAAAATATGAAATCTAGATTATGAAAATTCTAAACGAACTTAATTGGTCAACAAAAATAAGAAGGATATTAAACGAGCAAGTAAATACATTAACCGCATACTCGATATCCATCTAAGGTCTCCCTTGAAGGGTTAGAGGACAAAAAGCATTTAGTATTGGAACAAAGTATTAACTCGGTAACTTTAATCATATCGGTACAACACTACATGCATCAGAGAAATAATTCAGTGCTGCCAAGCTCATGAACTAAACGAGTTAACGCGACCTGATGTTTTATTCGAACGCTAATATGTGGTTGAGGATTAAAAACCACTTAATATTTTATACACATACGAACCTATCCAAAATAAATAGGTAAACTATACGCAGAAACAAAAAAAAATATTTAAAGAACTACCGAACTTTAGCTCCGACCATTTTCAGCCACCAAAGGCGGGTTCGGCTTCGTTTCGGTTTCGCCAAAAAAAAAAATATACCGAATTTTGCTCAAACATTTATCAATCTTTATTAATTAAAAAATTGTGTAAAGTTTTCCTTTTGTGGTCTATCCCTAAATTACCTCGTCAAGCGTCAGCTAAGTAACTGTCAAAATTTCTCATTTCCATACAATTTGTATGGTTGGAGCATCCCACAATAACGCGGCACTAGCGCCGTGCAAATGGAATTTTAAATTTTGACAGCGCGTTAGATGCGAAGTGAGTAAAAAGAGAACAAAGATGAGAGAGTTGAAAAGGTAAATAAAGTAAAACAGCAACAACGAACTTCGAGAGAATGCGAAAACGTCGCGGTTATTTGGGTATTACGCGCGCTGCCACAAGTTGGCGTTAGGAAACGCAACGCCGCAATTTGGGTACCATAGTAATATGGTTCTCTTTGAAAAAAAAAAAAATCAAAGTATCTTTTTGTATTTACATGATAGCGATATGATTTGCAGTAATAATACTAAAATAACTATTAATTACAAAACGAATTGGATATTTCTTCAATAAAGATCTGTTGTCAAGAAATTGCGACATTCTTGAATACTGCTTTTAATTTATGTAGTAAAAAAATTGCTTAAAAATATCAGTCTGCTCCTCCATCGCCTAGTGAACAATTGTTCAATGCTCCAGATCAGCTTTATACCGATAGGCGGGGTCGAGTGAAAGGTGGAAATGCCAATAGGCTAATATTTTTCCATTACAATATAAATTTATTAAATTTCTAGCATTAAAAATATATGTTTTTTATTGTTATTGTTCAAAAATATGTATGTACTAATGTACCTTTTTAAGGAAACTAATACAAATTTGGAATTACTAAATATTCAATGATTATTTATTATTTTAGACCTTGAAAATGCTCCACTCGGTAACGGCTAAAATTGGGCGTTTTATAAAAATAAGCTGTGAAACGGCAATCAACGGCCATTCCTTCGTTAAATGGCGAGCTGCGAATAATTTTATTGATACGAAATTCTCCACAAGATAGTATAGGGATGTTATTTGTGATTCGATATCTATACCTTATCTTCTTCATAGGCCAAACCGCATGCGAGTAGTTAAAATTTTCATATTTCAAAATCCTTTACTTTCCCTGCAGGGCCTGCGACACTCGACATTGGGCAAGTCAAAGGATAAATACGCTCGCCCCGCAAGCTTCGTGTGCTATATATATATATGTATATCTACGCATTTGTGTACATGGATGCATTAAAGCAAATAAGCTTTTAAATAAACTAACACAGAATGGTCATGGTAATAGTGAAAGAAGGGGAATATCCAAGAAAATGAAGTTTGTAAGACTGACCAAATCTCAGTGCAACTTTGGTAATTACAAAAATTGTTTCAAAGCCGCTTATAAGTCCACACAAAAAGGATTGCAAGTTCTACAAAAACGTAGAGGGAAAACTGCAAACGAACACTCAACGGACATCTTTGCTGAACAGAACGCAAACATTCCACCGAAGGATACAGAAGCGAAACGAATAGATACAAATATTATATTTATACATGAACCGCTTTTTTGAGCTGCTGCGCAGAATGGCATTTTTAAATCGCCTCCTTGCCGTTTAATATATTTCCAACTACATACCATTTGCTGCTGCCTTTCGACGCTAAATTGCATGAATGAAAGTGTAAATTCCGCTCTCCACCACTGCGCCTCGTTTATCTTTCGTTCGGCACTTTCCTTTCCCATTTGTGGTTTTTTCAACTACCTGCTGTTGATGTGCATTGTTTGTGCCACTCAGAGGCACAAGCAATTACTATGTGTTGTGCCTTAAGGCTACATTGTAGTGGTTGTGATTGTACTCTTGTGTCTTTCCGTGCCGTTTTTCGTTTATTTCTATTGTTAGCCGTCTTTGTGTTTTACTTTATATTTTTGTGGTGTACATTTTCTTTTTCGTATTTGTCGTTTTATTATTTGTTGACTGTCTCATTATGACGACATTTTTCGGTAGACGGGAGCCGTTTAACGTGGCGTTTGACCAGCTCCATAAAAATGTCACGTTGCGTATACGCCATGTTGCCTATGTAAATGGCTGCGGCTGTGTACGAAATAGCTTTTAGGCACATTTGTTATGTACATGTGTTTGTATGAAGCTATGTTTGTGCTTGTTATTTTGATATCTTTGCTGCTTTTATTCACAAAGTGTTCGCTATACAAATATTTATTGGATAGCTATGCTACTTATCCCAAATAGAGTATGTATTTTTATTTGTATATAGTACATGTAGCATTTAGGTTTATTGCAAGTATGTTGACCGAAGTGTTTGAAAAAAGGTAATAACTTTTAATTCATTTTTTTTTTTTATTCCGACTTTTTTTATTGTCTAAAGAAATCTACCCACGCTTCATAATTGCAGCTTACGGTTGCCTGTTGAATCCCTTTCGTCACTGAGTTTAGTGTAACCCAATTTACTGCTAGAAATGCACAAAGTAATCAAACCATCTCATTCTTATGTTGCAATGCTGAAACTCAGTCTGAGTAAAAATAAAATAACCGCAATTAAAAAAAATAAATACCAAGTATAATTCCCTTTTAATTATTTTGGCATTATATATTTGAAAACCAGTGTAATTTATTAAGCTCGAGACCAGGTTTTTATTTTAGGGAATAATTGAGGAAACAATGATTTTTCAAAATGGTAGAAGGGAAAGCTGCTATTTCGGAGATGACCACATCTCCTCATCAGACTTCTTTATTTCCAGACTTTATCAAGGTCTGAACCATGGTACACGGAGTTGCTAGGCGAGCGCGCAACAACTCATTACTTTTTATTCGTAATTACTAACGAATACTCATTTTTTGAAATCTACTGCAAATACTTTCAATTATTTGCCAATAAGTTTTGTTTCGTAAGCCTAATTCAAACATTTATGAAAAGAAAATACATAGAAATAAAAATCCTTACAAACATGTTCCAAGTATTTAAATAATCAACAAATTCAAACATAAATTCTTACATTTGTATATGTAGGTACATTAAAGCGTTGGCGCGCCCAAGGGGGTGTTTTTGGGGTTCAAACACCTGCCAAAATGTTAAAACTGCCATAATCGGGTGTGTGCGCGCTTCATTCGGTGGGTCCCGGGTTCAAATACAGTAAGACTTTGCCACTATATTAGCTAACGAAAGCATCCTCTCGACTGCAGCTAATGATTTCAGTGAAACGCAGTACATGATATTTTTCCGAACTTGAAAAAGACGTACTTGACTCGCGTAAATATTTGAAAAATTAACCAGTGACCACATTTGAAAGAGTTTGAGAAATTGTCGGCGAATAAGTTTGTTTAATAATGTTCTTCTTAATAATCATTAAGTAATTTTTACCAATTTCACTGAAATCAAAATAGTGATCTTTTCTGACTTGGTTGGGAAAAACGACTTATGACTTTTCTCTGAAAACCCTCCGCAGTGCAAGTAAGCAATTTAATTTTTTTCAATGCAGTAAACTATCCCTCTCTGAAAACAAAACCGTTGACAAAATGGCATCATTCGTGCTTACATCCAATGATAGCTGGAGCAATTGTGATTTGTATTAAAATTGATACGATATTTATTTTTACACCCCATATAAGCTTTCCCGTGTATAACAACACCCAGGCGATTTTCCATTGTGCGTTTCTTAAAATAAAACATTTTTTAATGCGGGTGTTTATATGCGGGTATTACTGTAGAGTACTATTCGCATAATTCTATGCTACTGATGTTGCAGCTAAGGGATCCAAGAATGATAGAAACCCAGATTACGACAACGCCATCAAATCGGAATAGGGAGAAGAAAATGGAAGTGATAACTGCTTCGTGCTAGAATACAAAGCTTGGCTTAAGAGCCATTTGTGGCGTCAATCCTTCAAACGAGGCAAGTACGAAGTAACAGAAATGCTTTTGTCGTCACCTTCTTTTCTCTGCATCTTATAAAGAATCAATGTTAGTAGTTGTGGTTTTTTTTATACTTATTGGTTTTACTAAGGATGCGCTTTAAATTGGAAGTCATGGAAATAATTTGCGAAAGAATGAAAACGAAAATAAACGTTCATTAACCGAATAAAAAGGAATTATGTACTGTAACTGGTATTTACTATCTTAATTACTGAGTACTTGTACTTAACTGAATTAATTACAAATGTAATGAATATTTTACAACTCTGGTACTTAAATATGTACAGAATACTACAGGTATTTAATGGTCATCCTAATATTAAATATACTAATATTGATTTGGCAAAATTTTGCCATACAAAGATGTGACTTAAAAATCTCGTTATCGAGAAGATCAAAATTCAATCCACATTTAATGCAATCTTGGTTTGTGCAATCTGATTGTGAAAAAAATGTCAAACTGCAGTGAAAACAAAGCAAACCAATGAATTCATATAAAGTGGTAGCGTAGCAAGAACTGCAACCATACGCACAGTGAAATGAAATTTTAAAACTTGTTTGTTTCGTTCAAATTTTTAGTTCGTAAAATTCACGCTTTCATTCTGTTTTTTTTTTTTTTATTACTTGTAACCAATTCGTTTATGATTGATTTTCTTAGTTTATCTATCATTCAATCCAATCCAAAGTAAACAATACAATATACATGGAATTCTTGTATTTCTAATGACTATACTACCTTATATGAATTGTAAAACCAATGCCGCGGTGTGGACGGCAGCAGTTGGTGATTGGATTAATTTCAATTAGAGATGATTAACTTTTGGTTTGGATATGGTATAATAGTGGAAACTTTTTTATGAAATGATTTTAAAAAAATTTTACTTGACTTTACTCTCTCCCATCTCTCAGTTCAAACCATTATTATATGCTTTATTTATCTTGTAAACTTAGAGGAATATATTTTTGATAACAGATGGCAACTCGTCATAATTTTTCTTTTCGAATACAGTTGGCAACCCTCTCTAAGAGTATTTGCAAAATAAAGTTTTCTTAAACCAATTTAATTTCAGACCCGTATTTAAATATTTATTTTACCTTATTGCACAGTACGACAGTGAAAATAGGCTTAAAATAAAAAATACCTGTCTCGGCGTTTTGCTGTAGCACGTCAGAGTTTTGAGAAAATCGATGTTTAAGCTTTAAAGGACCGTGGATGCTTTTATTTTATTAATATTTCATTTTTCATTTTTTTTTTTTTTAGAAAGGAAGCTCCATGGTCCCTTGAAGCTTATTCGAATTTCTCAAAATTCTGACGTGGTACAGCAACGTTAACAATAACATCTGTTAACATTTCTCATGTGTACCAAAGAAAATTTAATTTTGTCGTACTGTGTTATACTAATTTTAATATTTGTAAACGGGTAGCAACCCTTTGCAAAAATATTATTGAAATTAAGCTTCCCGTAAATAAATGTTTGACGCTCACATTGTAAAACTTTATTTAAATGATTAATTAAACTTAATTTACATTTAAACAGGTGGCAACCTTCTTTCAAAATATTTTGGAAATTAACCCTTATTATTCATTTTTCGTTTAATATTTGATTTCACTCATGGATTTTACTTTAAACATTTTAAACTTATTCAAATCTGTCCAGTCTCTTAATAGCAGTATATAATTTAACTGATTTAATTTACTGCAAAATTTTTAACAGGCGGCAACTCTATTTGTGTGCCAAATTTTATACAAACCCCGTTCAGCTGTTTGGGTGTAAAAAGGCAAGAAACAAAAACCACACACTCACATAACTTTTCATTTATAATATTAGTGGGATTCATACTCTTCTGTCTCTTCATTCTTCTTCTTCTCCAATTACAAACTCATGTTTGATGTCATAATGATAGCATGTCCGGCACACATATTTCATTTAAAAGTACTGTGTATTTTGTGTATTGCAAAATGATTTCCTTGCAATTACTTTTGCACATTATTCTTCATATAATTAAGAGGAGTGTTACTGAGTACAGTAGATATTTACTTGAGTGCTTAGATTTTAAATAAGTAGTTTGCAGCTGGTAGGCATTATGGAGATAATGATTTAATATTTCATAGTAGGACCTGAACATTGCAGTTGTGTGTATTCCAAAATGTAAAGGACGTTCGTCGGACACATTTGTTCTGGGGTTTTTATTTTTTTTAATTTTTTTTTTTTGATATGAAACATCTTCGGTGCCATTGAGAGAAATTGAGGTTAGGTTTGTTAATAAAAATATACAAATATTAAGCTTTTACCAGCTACTTATGAAGATACATATATACTTACTGTAAGTAAGATCATTTGAGTGGTTTGCGAAAATTTGTTTTTAATTAAAATTAACTATTATAAGAAAAAAAAATTAAAAGTAAACGCTAGTCAATAATTATTATAGTAAGATAAATACTTTTCGAGTAACCTATGTATAACCATTACACAGCTCCACAAAAAAAAAAAATTGCTTCATTCGAGCAGACCATGTCCATTACACATATGTTTTCGGGGTCAGTTTTGGACACAACCTCAAAAAAACCGCAAAAAAATCAAAAAATAGATTCGTTTGTTTGAGGTTATGTCCAAACTTGACGTGATGGTGCAAAACTGACCTCGGATTTAGATTCAGCGACCCCGAAAACATATAATAGACATGGTCTGCTCGAATGAAGCAATTTTTTTTTTTTGTAGATTTGCTAGTGCCATTCCTTGACCAATTTATTAAAAGGGCTGCTGTCCTAAACAATTTCCCATTTTCCATTCGTTGGCAGTTAAATAAATATACGCACATAAATGTCTACTTAGAAAATATTTAAGAAATGGCATCGGATATTTGTTCCTTCCAACTGTCATTACCTTAGTTGGCTGCTTTGCTTTTATTGTAATTGCCATGCACTCTAAATCAATTTACAAACTTGCTGCATTTATTCCAATAAAAATGTTTCACGCAACAACGAACGACAACCAAGGAATGGAAAATCTTCAAATGTACTGCGACTATTTGCCAGTCAACATATTTGCATAAAGTTGCCTGTTTGTCTGTTTAAATAAATAGCTGTGAGAGCATTTGAAGTTTAGTCCTTGCGAAATGCGGACAAATTTTGCCGCACAACTGTAGTGAGAATGCAGTGCAATGCCATTAGGAATAGGGTTAAATTTACAAACAAACAAAAAAATTGTTTAAAAAAGAAAAATGTGTAGAAAAGAATGTGAAGAAATGCGAAAGAAGATAGGCAATAAAAATTAAAAAAAAAAAATGGCACAGTAAAATATTTCCACCATTCCAATTGGTCATCAACTGCTTTGCCTCTGCGATTCACACACACACACACACATACATACATGCAATATAATATATAAACCTACAACTACATCTAAGTTCAGTCACTTGACTTTAGCGTTCACATTTCGGCGGGGTCGATGTGCAACAGCAAATATCCACCTGTTGTATGCCGCCATTGCATTTTAGACATCAAGTCGAGGCTGTTACAATAAATAAAAACAACTGCTGCTGAAAAATTGAAACCCACTGCATACACTTAGGCGCATGCACTTACACACACACACACACACACACATATATACATGCGCAGACAATTGCTAGCAGTGAAGTAGACGCAACCGTGACCACGAAACTGGGTGGCTGATGAACAAGGCAAGCCACACTTGTCATCATGACAGTTGGCTTTGAATACGCAACTAATGGCCAACTCGAGCCTCATTTTTGTAGCGCAAAAGCCCTGAGTGTAGCTCGAATGTGCGGTAAATTGTGGGTGGCAGAAATGGTTGGTTGAGTTTTCTTTTTTTTTTTTGAGGCGCTATCTTCTTGGTTTGCATTTATTTTCTTTTTTTATTATATATAGTACTAGTTAGCTATGGCTTCTAATCTAAATGGATACGCACATACAGTTACTGACAATATAATAGAATCAAGCATTCAAGAGTTATTAAAAAGCATTTTTTAACCAAATCAAAACATGTATTTAGTTCTGTTTATTAATTAAGCATAATAGTAACTCAAACACGCATGAACATTTTTTTCAATAAAGAAAAAAAAACTCTTTTAAAGAAGACAGTCGTGAAATCCAATAGACAAAAAAATTGAATCAGAGAACTGAAACTCGAAAATATAAATAAAACTCCACTAAAAATTGTGATAGTTTTCAAACTTTGTAGCAAAACCTTTATTTGCACGTGTAGAGCTTTCCGCGACCCATTTCTTCTAAATTAAAGCAATTTTCACTAAATACGACGATTTATAACACAATGTGCACTTACAATACAATTTTTACACACCAAAAATCACTTTTATTGCTTTTTTCCTTTATTTGATTCTATTATATTGTCACTATAGTAAAAGTCCACCATAGCAAGTTTTAAGCACAAAAGTAACAGTGAAACGAAAACGGTTTTCCATTATGACGTTTTAAGCGACAAATAGTGTACAGATTCGATTACGCACAAAAGTTATCGGAAATAGCAAAGAAGAACAACCGCTAATTGCTTCGCAGCAACCGATTTGATTCCATTTTATTGTCCGTAACTGTACGTACGTACAGTCAAATACACACACACACACACACTTACCAATACCTACTAAGCTTGCTAAACTGCAATAGCCAAAGAAAAATATCCAAATACAAATTTTATATATGTATGTAAATATATTATGTAAGAGTATAAATAAAGGCCTAACGCCTCAAAGTGTACTACATTAACATTGTAGCAACATTGTATTTTTGTTCTTCCATTTTTTATAGTGCTGTTCTTTGCTTGCAAGTGTGGTCTTTAATTTTTTATTTTTACTCTTGTCTTCTTGTCTTTATTATTGCTTTTTTGTTCCCATTTGCTGTCATTGCTGCTACTTGTGCTGCACCATTGGCATTAGCTTGAATTGTTGTTCCTGCTGTTATGTGGCACTTGAGTTAATTACTTTGCGCCATTGGAGAATACCATCATCGGCTATGCCAAACTCATCTAACTATATGTCTATGTAAATACTTCTAATCGTTTACTGTCAGTTTTTTCCGTTCATTTTTCATTCAAAGATAATTTAGTTATAATGCATTTCATAATTTCCACTTGACCTAATTGCACAATTCATTCCACACAATGCAAGCTGCCAATAAACCATTACAATTACATTATTCATACAGTGGCTCAAAGAACTATTCCTATTTTTGTAAATTAGTAGCATTTCCGTTCTAGCGGTAATTTTAATTTTTGTACAACACAAAATGGTCAAGTACGAAACGGCATATACAAAGAACTAAAAAAATCATTTCCATCTTCAAAGTAGAGTAACCAAGTAGAGATTTGAACTTTTAAATTGAAATCAAAAATAATTGGAATTTTAATTAATTCTGTTAATGTGAGTAAATTTTCCATAACAAAGCGAAGAACTGCTGGATAAAAAATCCAGCAATAGGTATAGCAAAATACCTGAAAGAGGCTGAAATTGTTTATGTTCGAAATTTTCTCCATTTATTGACTGTTCGAGCATGCACACCGCGAAACAAACCATATTTATAAAAAAAAAGTATCATCAAACGTTTGTAATACGCGAAGTAGTAAGTTAACCAGTCTGCTGCCTTCTGGTACTACATAGGTTATTTTCATGAATCTAAATTATATCTGTTTGCAAAGCGGACTATTTAATGTTTCTAAGAAAAAAAGAGACACAATCTACTGTCCAATCTAATATGTAAATGCCAAGCGTCTTGCTACTCACCACATATCCCTCAAACAGTTAATTCCACTGCATCCAGCCTAAAAGTATGCAAAAAAATGATAACAGTTTTGATATCTTTGTAAAGCGTTATTTACTCGAATAAAAAATGGTTGCATCCCGTCATGTGACGGACTTTTACCAGTTAAATATATGCGACAATTTTTGGCTTGCACAGGATAATGATCCACAACATTCAGTGCCAATAGTAAGAAAATGCACCTATAAAATCATTCTCGGAGCACAGTGGGCTTATATCGAAACAATTAGAAGAAATACCTTAAAAGTGCCGTAAAAAATATATTAGAGAATATGCGCCAAGATATTACACAGAGCTAGTTCACTGTATGAATAGAAGGCTTAGATTCATACTAGATGTAAAAAATGGACACATTAAATACTAATTTGTATGAAATTAATAGCTTTTTAATGCGCTAACTGTTGAGTTTAGTGTACAAGCTATTTGTTTTTTTTTCAAAAAAAGAGTTTATTTACATTGCTTAATTTTCAGAGCTAAAAGTGTTTTTTGAAATAAGTCTTTATTGTTGGCTTAAAAAAGAAGTGTACGAGTATGAGTTTTTTAATTAATTTTAGGTTTATCTAAAAATATTAATTAATGGCAGATATATTAAACGTTGAAGATGAGCACCTTCAGTGTACAACTAATTTTTTTTTTGTTCACTGTATACTCACATCCGTCTAATGAGCTGCTCCGTGTGTTCCATTGAATGCAAATTAGAGAAATCGGAGGAGGAAATTTATGTAATCTACGAAGAATTGAGCTATAAGAGAATTCGCTTAATGTAAAGATATTTATATGTACATAAGTTTTGTGATATAATGGATATCAAATTGAAATAAGGTACCGATCGCGATTTAGTTCAGTTCAATTCACGTTTACTTAGAACTTTTATATTAATAATAGTCTTGATTGACAATTGACTTAATTGAATTAAATAAAATTGTGATTGCAATTTAAGGCAAATCTTTCGTTTAATCTTGTCCAAATACGAACCAAACTTTTTCAAGGTCTAAAATAATAAATTATTAATTTTTTTTTAAAATTCCAGATTTATATTATTGTTATTAAAAAAAACGCACATAACCTTAAATTACTTTCATTACTTACATATGTTGTGAAAAGAGCAATAAAAATTTCATATTTTTAATGCACGAAATTTAATAACTAATAGTTATACCATAGTTATACCATGAAATTGCACAAGAGAAAAAGATTTTAAATTATTTTTCATACAATTTTCAACATATACCTGTGTTTATTTTCGGTTGTTGATATTTTTTAAGGGGTAACAGTGCACATTTGGTATAGCTAGTCTAAAACAAAACCAAAAATAATACCGATTCGATCCTCCCATTATAAATACTGCGCAAAAGGGTTAAAGATACAGATACAAGTAAGAAAAAGCAGAACTATATTGTAATGTCTTCTATATGAATTCTGTAAGCAGATAAAAGTAGTCCCATTTGTTTATTAAACTACTGAACCCGCCCAATGCCCTTGACCTCTCAAATGTGCCTACTTATAATATTATATAATACTACTAGGAAGACATGGATGAAATTTACGTATTTATTTCATTTTAATAGGTACTGTTTTTATGGCATTTTTAACATATGGTTTGTACACTGAGAAAAAACATTCCTTGGCGATACGAAAAAATAACTTATCCTAAGGGAAAATTTTCTTGAAATGGGTTTTTTACAAAGAAAAATGAAGCAATTAATTTTTATTTTATTTACATATATTTTTGCCATTTCATATTTCACTTTAATTGCAAATGTTTGCTCAAATGAAGGCCACAATATTATCAGCATGAACCTAAACTAAGGGAAAAATTCTCAAACTGAGCTAATCGTTCCTATTATATATGAAAAAACACTAACTCTAAAATAAAGAAATTGATTTATTGTTTTAAGTAAATACTTTTTTCTGACAGCTGGTATTTCAAAAAGCAAATCATAATGAAATATCGATTATGTACCTACGAATCGGCGCGCTTTGCTTGCGAATGAAACATTTGATTCTCATACATATAATGTAGTAGGTTTTATTCAAATTGCCGCCGAACTGATTTAACAGTTTGGCAAAATATACTTTGCAACTCAAACCCTATATGAAGGAAATAGATGCTGTGGATTGGTTAGAGGGGAGAGGAGGAATGAAAAACATAGGGAGGGGAGCAATAAAGGTAGGAGTGAAGAATCGTTGGTACGGTACTCTCCATATAGGAAGCCGTGTAAGAGGAATTCCAACACAGATTCCCATGCGAAGCCTCCCTCTTAGTTCATGGTGACCTGGAAGCCCCTGACAGAGACAACCATATCACCACTTAAGTCTCATCCCCACGTCGAGGAGACAAACTGCGATGAGGTTTAGAAACATTAATTTAACTTAATTTTTAAACTAATTTTTTAAGGCTTGATTTTTGAAGAAATATGGATCAATGAAGCCCTCGGCTCACAGAGCACACCAAAGAGTGACTTTTTGAGGATGTAGCGGCATCTCAACTATGGCTTGTTGATTATTAACGGTCCACATGCGACAATTTTGTTTATTAACGTAGCCATTCAACCAAAAGTGAGCTTCATCGCTGAATAAAATTTTCTTGTGAAAATCGGGATCGAAGGCCGTCTCATTTTGGGTTGGATTTCGTAAGGTCGCAAACTAGGATCCTTTCGCAAAATCTACCATAGAGGGATGGAATTGTGTGCACGACGGCGGATGGATTCATTCGGGTCTTCTTCGATACTCCGCTCCACAGCAGTAATAGCGTCTTCGGTGTGCACTGTGTCACGTCTCCACTAGTGGAAGCGTGGTGCAAAGCCGATCCATATTGTCGACCGAATATTGGACGCAGCGCGCGATGTGTCACGCAAACCGGTTTAAGTCTGTTCATTATGAAATGGCCAATCAAACTGAGTATAAATCAAGTAAAAACTGTCAAAAGGACCAACTCCGAAAATAGTATTGCCTCATTGAAAACCATACACATAAAAAAAACACCCTTTATATAATTTGCATACCTTTCACAATATTTATTATACTCTCTACAAATCCCAATACAAAACAATACAATCTAACATTACAAAAATGAAATTTATATTTGCAGCGTGGTTGGATTTAAATTTTTAATTTTGCGTTAACCAAATACTGTGAAAGCGTATACAAAATTCAAATGTCAAGGTACAACTTCAATTACAGGCGAACGCGGCCTGCACATGGCCGGAGAAGGTGACGTGACATACAAATTTACACAAAAATCATGCAAACCAAGCACTACGTTTCTGGTCATAAATGTATAAATTATGACATTATTAGGCTGACATTGCCTCCGGTCGTCATAAAAGCGGTGACCTCCGAATGAGTTGCAAAAAAACAAAAAAAAACAAAAAACAAAACAAAGCAAAAAACAGATGGTAAACAGATGGTGGACCAACTGTAGTAGAAAGCAGCAAACGAGTGGCGTCGCGAAATTACATCATTAGGGAGCTCATTAGGGTAACTGCTTACCAAATTGTACAATATGCTTTGTTCTTTGTATTTGTGTGAGGGCGTGCAAACGGTGCATAAATATGTAGCATAAGAGTAGTGGACAATGTTGCCGTTATTCGACTAAAAGACAAGTTGAACCCTTTTTAAACCCGACTTTTCGAAAATTTTTATATGTTTAGCATTTTCTAAAATTAATTTTGTTCCATTTTCAGAAAATATTTCAGGAAATGTTAACAAGAAAATGATATTAAAAAATATTTCGTACTGTAAATACAAAAAAATTGATCACTAAAAACTTTTAAAGGGAATGCAATGAATATCTTTGTTGCAAGTCGATTTCTGTGTTTGCTCGCAATCCCGTTTTGTACAAAGCTTGACATACCATTTCCTCTTTAAATTGAACAGCGAAAATTTTTTATAATACTTGTAAATATCAAGTCAAATAAGTATTTACAATAAGTATGACGCAGTTCTGGTATATGCTATATATGTATGTACATATATGTAAATAAAAAATATATATCCTATTAATATTATAAATGTGAAAGTCATGCGATGATGTTTCTTATTTTTTCACCCCAAAATGGCTGCACGAATTTTCATAAAATTTGACACCTAAATAGCTTATAATCTGGATTAACATAGGTAAATAGTATAATTCATAAAAAGTTTAAACACAGATATTGTCCATTATATAGGTTACCATAGAAGCAATTTCTTTGTTTAAAAAGTTAAATTCAAATAAAACAAGACGTGAAATAAAATATTGCAATATAAAGCTTCATTCCGAAAATAGTTTGTAAGAAGGTTGACATCTGCTTAAATGTAAATCAATAAGTTAAGTTAAATTATAAATTAAATTAAATTTTAAAATTTGAATATCAAACTAAAAGTTGTATTTAAAAAAACACTTGAAGAGTGTTGTTCGCTCTATGAAAAATTAATTACAGTTTTAATAAGTTAAATCAAATATTCAAATATTGATTTCAAACGAAATTGGTTTAAGAAGGCTGTATTTTGAAAATACAATTGGAGAGAAATGCCATCTGCTTAAAAAAGGAAATTAAACAAATTTATTGAGGTAAAGAAAACATTACAGCGTAGGTTTCAAAGGAAGTAGGCTTAAGAAAACTTAATAATGAAAATTTGTTTGAAGAGTGCTGCTGCCTAGTTAAAAATTTTAATTTAATTCAGTTTCTAAGCTTACTAAACTATAACAGTATTGGTGTGAAGTCTAAGCGTTTATACATAAGCATTTTTGAATAGAGTTGATTGAATTTAATTGGTAAGGTAGTAACTGAAGTTGATGGCCGCCGCAGCCGATTGTGTAGCGGGTACGCAGGTTCGAATAATGGCCGTGGCAAGGCCATGGCAATTCTCCGAATGTATTTCTGCCATGAAAAATTTCTCACAAAAATCCTTTGCCGTTCGCTGTCGGCATAAAACTGCAGGTACTTTAATTTAGGGTGGGTTGGCCCCTGTTTTAATTTAATCTACTAAATTTATAAAGAGGGCTCCCAACTGTTTGGGAATTAAATACAAATATATTAATAACTTAAGTGAAATCAGGATATGATATATATATGATATATATACATATATGTATATATATGTGGATATAGAAATATATTTAAATAAAACTTTATTCTGGATAATAATTTTTGACATTTCCTTAAAAATAAACGTTAGGCGTGATTTACGTAGCCCCCTACATAATCGGGTAAAAGTTAGTTGTCCTATAAAATATAATTCGAATTAAAAAAATTTCGCGGGGGTTGCAGTATATTTCAAAATCCATGAATCCCCAACGCCAAGATGAAAATGAATTTTTGAAAATAGCCCCCATTTTTCATATTGCGATTTTAATATTAAGCGGTCTCAGCGACTTTCGTATATATAGCCTTTTCAATATCTTCAGCGAAATAACTATTACAAAGAGAAAAGAGTAAAAGTTAATCAATAATATAATAATATAATATTTGTATGTCTTCAAAGACTTTTATTTGGGACTTATGTTATATAAGTTTTCTCATAAAAATTATTAGTAAGATACTTATTTTGAGATTTACATAATAAAAGTCTTCTCATTATAATTATGGGTATGAAAAGAATTTGTAAGTTCTGAAGGCCGCCTTTTTTAGGATCATTTCGGGATCACTTCTGGACTAGTTCGGTACTATTTTGGGTACCGTCTTAAAGAACATAAAACAAAGTTGTCTTAGTCATAATTATTATGCAAAAACTTGTATAACATAAGTCTCAAAATAAAAGTCTTTGAAAGACATAAACGAATTTATCACGCTAATAACACTGTCCAACAGCATTTTTGGAACAGAATAGCGACCTTATAATTCTGAAAGGGTATGTTGAGTACATATGTAGATCATTTTTGTAGAACAAACTTATGGTCCAGCACGTCTGAGTTTTTTTTTTACAGTGGGTCAAAGTTTTCATTTTTTGGTCGAAGGGAGCATTATACTATATGAAAAAAATGTTGTAAGTTAATGTCTGAGAGAATTCTTATTGTCAGAGTTGTATTGTGGAATTGTATGAGGATTATTTTTGTGGAAGATCTTAACCCTCTAACTGGTCTCTTTAAAAAAGGACATTTAAGGATTAAAATATTCTACAAAATGTTTGGCGGAAAATTTCAGTGGGGGTCACCAAAGACACCATTGCTGTAAATAAAGCTCTTACGATTAATTGGCAAAATTACACGCCAACTTCTATAAAAAAATTATAATTTTGTTTTAACCCATTAACGACGAGACCCTAAATTTCTAAGGAGAGATCTGAAATTTGTAGAGTAGGCTAGGATAGAGCATAGAAAGGTATGTGTAAGTGAAAAAAAGAAAAACTTACGCCAATGTGGGTGGGGCCACCTGTTGCATACATGTAACAACAGGCCGGATATGGTATATGAAATAAAATTGAGTAATCAAGTGAGGTTTTCTTAAGATAGTGATGTCATTTTTATTATAATAACAAAAAGGAAAGGGAAAATATTTCATATTACAAAGTACTACATAAAACGATACAAAAATTTGAATTTGAAAAAAGTTCAAAGTTCGCCTATGTCGATAAAAATAAAGTTAATAATAAACGAAATTTCAAGTTCACTTGTAATGACAACATATATGTATTTCATGTAAGACAAAAAGGCAAAAAATATAATGTTCATAAAGAAAAAAAATGATAATTTTTGAAACACTTAACACATAAGCCCAAATTACATTTTTCGCAACAAGTTGTTACGCTGGAGGTGCAGCCACTCCCTTGACATCTGCGCCGTTTGTTATTTGGTATAACCGAAATGAAGTGGTTGTAACAATCATAACGAGAACATTGAGATTCTTCTCGAGTTTTTGGGTTTCGAAAACCACTCGGTGGCTTTGGTACACCCAGAGTCAAACAATAATGTTCTGCTATAGCTCGACGGAATTGAAGTTGAGAGAGCGCTGAGCCGGATTTGCGGTGTAACAGCCAAGCATTTTGAACAGAAACATCGATAAGCCAGGTGAAAATTGAGAACCACCATTTTTTCCCTCTGGCTCCGATGCGGTAGGCATTTACGTTTTGGTCCATTCTGTCAACTCCACCCATACTAGCATTGTATCGAGAGACTGCATACGGACGAGGTATATTAATTATTCTCTTCTCAACTCTAGAATACCTACTCACTTTGCTAATTGGATTTTTTCCAAAAATGGTGGAAGCGATAGTCACTACCGAATTATCGACCCATTTAGTAATATAAATGTCAGCACATTCAATTTTTTTATTCACAACAAACCCACGCTCTTTCTTTTTCAAATCTTTTTTGTTAGGTAATGGGCATAATTTTGGCAACATATTTTCCCTAAGAGTTCCGGTACCATAGTAACCACTTTGTTTCAATCCAAGCAACATTCCAATTGAGGTGAATAAATTATCAAAATAAAAAGCGAAAGGAAGTTGCTTTGTATCATCATCGAAATCATGGATCATCGAAAATAATGGCGAAGCATTTTTTCCATATTTTGGTGGATATTCTGGGTTTGTGCGCGGATTGTTCCCTTGATACATTTCGAAATTTATGAGGTAGCCAAGAGGTGTGTTTAAACACCACATCTTATATCCAAAACGTAATGGCTTTCCACAAATAAATTGTTTGCATCCATGACGTCCATAGTATTCCACCATAGACTCGTCGTATGATAAATCGGGTTCTGGCTTGAAATTTTTCAAAAACTTTTTTTCAGAGCATCTGTAAGTGGTCGCAATTTCCAGATTTTGTCGTCAGAAGAATAACAACCTGCATCAGCAAAATGAAGGTAGCGAAGTATTAGTTCAAACCTATCACGTCTTATTGCATCTGACACCATAGCGCAAAATAAATCTTTATCGTTTGACCAGTAATCTCTTTTGGTCGGTCGGGACGTATAACCAGTGACCAACATAACTCCTATTACGACTTTCATTTCAGTTACGGTCACATTTGGATTTGGTACATCATTTAAGACAGCGTATTTGTTTGTTTCTTCACAAATAAGTTCTAAAACATCTTCGCTGTAAAATTTTTCAAATTGTTGATATGGTCGTAAATTACAGCAATCAGTGTAGTCAGCATCTGGAAATGCTAGTCTAGCACCTGTTCCTTCTTCAGCATCAAGCCACACCATATCACTTGTTTTCATTTTCTTATTCGCACGGGGAATGCTTGGTCTGGATATATTTGCTCTTTTCGGGCCTCGTACTTCCAGCTTTTGTGGTGTTATGTCAATAAATACTACCTCTTTTTCCGGTGTTTTTGGCGCAACTCTTCAGAGGCGAATGGCGTTGGTTGCAGGTTAGCAAGGGAACGTGGACTACTTACATCCTCTAAGGACTTTGCTTTTTTCGAAGTTTCTGGAGTACTATGCATTGTAGTTGAGGGTGTGGATTCTAAAAGACTAGTGTGTATATTTGTGTACGAGTTATTAACAACATCTGTTAATAACGCACTGAATTCCTCTTCTGGAAGTCTATCAGAGAGTATATTATTGTCTCCCGACCGACAAACTAATTCACATGGAGCCATTAGTTGCTTTCGTGGTAAATTGTGTAATTGACCAGCATCGTCTTCATCAGCTGAGTCTTCTCCCGAAAGTTCCTCCTCCTCTGGTGGTTCACAAAACAGTTTGACAATATCCTCATCATCTGAATCTAATGATTCTAGAAATTGCATCGCATCTTGTACAGACATCAATTCTCTAATAAAATTTGAATAAAAACAAACACAACGTAATACAAACGGTGATACGCTACTCTTCGGTGTTAAGACTGATGTTACATATATGTAACGCCTTCAGTTTATGTCTGGCTATTCAAATTTAAGGCATGAAAATCGAAAACTTTTTAGCATAAAATATTGCCTGAATTTAACAAAACATCACTATATAAAAAACTTAACAGTTGTAATTACGCAAGTTCAAAAAAACGAATACTTACCTCCTTCTGTTTGCCATTTGGTGTTTTTTTGAGCTTCACTGAACACACGAAAGTAAACGCGACTGCTTTATTCCACTTGTTTTGATAAACTGATCTACCAATGCCACAAAACGATTAAAGCACTCCTCTCAAAGACATTTTCATGTCTAAAAACTTAAGTGTAATTCAATTTTGTTTTTTATTTGTCTAAATTCAAACGGTATGCTCGCGTTACATGTATGTAACATACGTCGTTAATGGGTTAATAGTGGTTTATTATAGTATGTACATATTTATTTTTTTGCTTCAGCAGTAGTATGACAATGGATTAAAGATTAAACTTAATATGCTTTCCTGTATTTAGCTTGACGTGAATGTTCCGATGTGTCAAGGTTTTGGTCTATCAAATTAGGACATATGTTTAAACCATCAGGAGGCAAGTAACTTATATCTGATATGTTTTCAACCGCCGCTGTTATTTCTGTATTGGCGTATGTCATATTGGCCGAAAATGTATGTGTAGGCGGTTGAGGCACCGGAACACCTTCACAGCACACTTCAGATAAAATGACATTATTTGTTGCTTCGTACTATGTCATTATCGCGTAGTGCCTTTGGCTTCTACCAAATTTGTAATTTACGCAGAAATAGCATGTATCTGATTTGTGATCTTCTGGTTCAATCCATTTAATAGGCGCAGAAAATGGCAGCGCTTTAGTACCGCCTTTGTACCAGGTCAAAATACCACTTTCGCAAGTAGTACATACAGTTTTTGGTATCCAAGCTTCACATAAAAATCGTATTCCAAAGAAAAGAAAATATGGTTCTTCAATTGTAGGGAATATCTTTCTTCTGCTTTGATGGTGCGTAAAATGTCCACAAATAAAACAAAACCAATCTCTTAATTTGCAAACAGAATCCGCCATGCTTATTTAAGCTTTAATTGTTCTTTTTTATATTAATTTTAGTAAAAATCACACCCGATATGTACTGCTTAGTAGCTCAATTATGCTTAATTTTATCACACCCGATTTGTAAGTCACAGCTGACTAGACGCGAGAACTCAGTGTTTGGCCCGGCTGAACTTGACGACGTTTTCACCTGCTTTGTATACTAGGTTGTTCAATAACTTTTTTCTTTCGATAAGAGGGGCGTTGCTACTAGCCCAAAATTTTTTTTGTTTTGTTGGAACACTCTTCATATGAACGTATGTGAAGTTTAATTTCAATCTGTCATACCATTCTTTGCTTACAAGCCATTTAGTGTCGCCATGTCACAGTATTTTTTTGCAGACCTTCCGGATTCTCACTTCAGGGATGGGATCCACAGATTGGAGGATCGTTGGAGCAAGTGCATTAATGTTCAGGGAGATTATACTGAATAATAAAGTGTATTTTGAACCATAAAATTGTGTTTTCTTATCGAACACCAAAAGTTATTGAACAACCTGGTATGTTGGCGTGTAATTTTGCCAATTAATCGTAAAGAGCTTTATTTACAACAATGGTGTCTTTGGTGACCCCCACTGAAATTTTCCGCCAAACATTTTCGTAGAATATTTTAATCCTTAAATGTCCTTTTTTAAAGGATATTTTTTGATTTTCTCGAAAAAAGAGTCAAATTGACCCATAAAGAGACCAGTTAGAGGGTTAAGATCTTCCACAAAAATAATCCTCATACAATTTCACAATACAACTCTGACCATAAGAATTCTCTCAGACATTAACTTACAACATTTTTTTCATATAGTATAATGCTCCCTTCGACCAAAAATGAAAACTTTGACCCACTGTAAAAAAAAAGCTCAGACGTGCTGGATCATAAGTTTGTTCTACAAAAATGATCTACTCAACATACCCTTTTAGAATTAGGGGGTCGCTATTCTGTTCCATTCAAAAAGTTTTCATTTGTTGGACAGTGTAATTAGTATGTAAAGATTTATTATAAGTCTCAAAATAATAGTTATTGTTGAGTTAAAAAATAGAGGCCACTCATAATTAATATGAGAAGCCGTTCATAATATAAATTTCAAAATAATAAATATCGAGAACTTAAAAAAAAGCGTTGTATAATTCTTAGCGAAATTAGGATGACTTTTTTTAAATCTCAATGGTCAAATAATTATTATTCTGGATCGCTGGTTGCAAACTATTTGAAAATTAAATACATACAAATTTGTTAATAACCTAAGTGAAATCAGAATATTTAACGTATATAATATATATTTACACTAAAGCTGTTTTAAAGCAGTTTGCAAAATTGTTGCCACCTTTCCAAAATTAAAGACACTTTTTTATTTCGTAATTGGCGTTTACGAAGCAGGGGTTTTTTTTGTAATAAAAAATTAAGAATAACAAATTAATTGGATTAAAAGTTATTACCGAATGTCGTGGAAGCGGGCACGCGGGTAAAATCAATAATATAGCTATATAGTACATACATATAATACAATATAATTTTCAATTTTACTATTTTATTTACTTGTACAGCCGAACTTCCCTCTTGTGAACTTCTGTACAATGAAGTTTTCTTCACAACAAATTAGTTTCCAGGACACTGCAATTTCTTTCAATTCTTAATATGTTTTGCTTTCCTTATAACGAATTCCTTATAGCGAATTTTTCTTTACCACGGTTTTTTTCTACGCCCATAACACGAATTCCGATGCGTTTTCAATCGCCCTTCAACGAATTCGATTTCGACTTTTGTTTCTTACCAAACAAAAGGCAAAAATATATTTAAGAAAGTAATTTTTGCCTCAGTTCTCAGTTTGCAATTGATGTATAGGCTGATAGTAAGCAAAATGTCTAATTGCATTTCGGGCTTGAAGTTTTTATTGAGAAATAAATGTGGGAAAATCAAAACCAAACAAGAGTTACCAATTGTTTTAAGTAAAACTGTACATTAAAAAACACAACCTATTCAAATAATTCTATATTACGAGTTTCTACACAACAAATTTTAATTTTGTCCTCTTGAGATTAAGTAACTATTAAAATATCTTACAGTTAAAAGCTCACATTTATTCAATGATAGAAAAGCAAAAAACTATGGTGACCTTTTTTTCGTCAATGGCCCCTATTTTGGGACTTTTTGAAAATGCTCAACGGCAACACTGGTAGTAGACATTGCGTTAGACTTTAACGTACTTGTATTTGTAAATTTTGAAACATATGTACAACTGCGTATACTTGACCTTATTGACCATGGCTCTCAGCCCAATAGAGGCCTCATACATAAATACATACGTACTTCACATACATACATACATACTTTACATATGGTACATACGTACCATACTCACCGCAAACAGTTTTCATGGCCATACATTTCGAAATGTTGATTAACTGTTACGTTTTATTTAAACTTTTGTTTTCTTGTTTAAATAGTGAATTTTTGTTTGTTTGTCTTTTTCACGTTATTCGATTTTCTAATTTAAACACTAAGTTTTTCGAAGATTAACCAATGTGTGCATGGCTTATGACCGTTAGTCGAGTGCGGTCCGTACAAACGTTTTTTTTTTTGTTTGTTTCAATTTCAAATTTTCTGTTTCTGTTTTTGTTATTTCTTGTGTTTTTTTTTTGTAGACGAACTTGTACCTTTACCTAATCGCAGTTACGAATAAATTATTTCGCCATTTGCACGATTGCAATTTGGCGCTTCGGAAGGCTAGTGCCTGGGTGGCACGCATGGGCGATTAGGAACATCCACCCAGCACCAAATTTCTCTTGCTAAAAAATGTGTAGTTCAAGTTGAGCTCCCTTTTTCGCAGTACTAGTTCCCGTTCAATTTCCCAAAACAATTGTCTACTTTAACATTTCAGACATAGTTTTACAGTTAGCCTGAGAGCAGGAACTGGAAAATTTTAATATTCAGTGTCCTTCGGCGCACAGTGGTCAAATGTAAGGAAAAGATGGCCAAAAGTCGGAAATGTTGCATATCATAGTTGCTGATTACGAATTTAATATTAAATTTGCCGAAATAAAATTGAGTACATGGGGATTTTCGAGGTTGCTGATTACGAATTTGATATTTATTTCGAAAAAAAAAATTACGATTAAATGAGGGCGGACGATTTTTGGGGAAAACACATTAAATTTGCTTTATATGTTGTAGAGTGGGGCTCTTAAGACCACTGATTTCGGATTCAATACAAAAATAAGAAAAAAAATGGCGAATTAAAAATGGCATACGACTTTTTAAAAAATACAAGTGTTTGCTCTAAGAATTAAAGAAGTGGGGGGCGTTAGAATGGGATTGCACCGAAGCGAAACGTACAACTTTGTGCTGGTGATTTTTTACAATACTTATAGGAAAAGCTATTAATAGTAGGTTCCTGAGTGGAACTCGGTGAAACTTTTTTATGGCTTTACAGAGTTAGTTTTAATTAACGAAAATCCGGAAAATTATTATTGGCTCAACACTCAGTTCAGTTATTGCAAAGTGACTTAATTTTGAAGTTATATAAGAACATTTTTCTTCGCTAAAGTAGCACGAGATGTTGACGCTCACTGTTTCTCATCCATGGTGAAAATGATTCACATGGATAGTACTCGTACTCGAGATATTCTCATTCGAAAACATAATGTACAAACAAATTTTCTTTTTTCACTTTTGTCCAGCTTTTTGGGATTTTTGACCACTGTGCGCCGCATTACAAAACAACCAGTCAAAGTCACTCGTCCATTACTGGGCACTTGCACACATACCTTCATAGCTACACGCGTGCTCGCAAGTACAGTGCAAGATGTTGTGGTTAACGCGGCTTTAATTAATTTCAACACGTAAGTTTTCAAAATACATGCTTGAAATAAGGATACACAGAAAAAACGAGCCTAAGAAAAATACTCGTTATTTAGGTGTCGTAATTTTATCTTAAAAATCTGATATTTTTTGTATAGGTCGATATATTGAGTAAAGGTTTGTTCAGAATTAATAAAAACCTGCATAAAATGAAATCTCTTTTCTTCAAAAGTTTTAAGTATTTCTTAAACGCCATTTCATTTCATTTAATCCAGATTTTTTTTAGTGTTAAATGGTTAGTGACTACAGCGGTGTTATTCGCAATGGATTTTGAGCAGCCTTTATTTAAATAAGTACATTAGCACATGTTAAGATTTTGAAACTTGAAAGCAGATTTACATAAAAGAAATTTGTTTAACCATGTGATAAATTATTAAACAATCAAACAGCTACTTATGTGCCGGAAAAATTAAATTTTTAAATGTAACAATTGAATTCTTAGACGATCTCAATTTACAAACATAACGTAATGCACTGATTCTCGTTCGATAAAATATTACCTGTAATTGTTTGCGAGAGAGAGGTGAATATAATTTGTAGCAATAAAATGAACTAATTTTGAGAATTTAAGGGTTTAAAAATTAGTTTTGCGATGGAAAGTTTGTTTTGGCTATTAGGCTTTTTTGAATAATAAGAATAATAATCTTATATATAAAAATCGGTGTTTGTGGTTGAACTCCTCTGAAACGTCTCGACCGATTGCTATGAAGTTTTGTACATATATTGTATGTATATATATACATATATATACTTAGTCTTGCCATAAATTCTGTTACAAAGTTTACAATGCATACAGCGAGGAGAAATTCGCAGGAAAAAGTGTCGCTATTTTTTATTAAAATTTGTGTGCAGAGTTGAGTCATATATAATAATCCGTTCAGTGTTCGCTTTCGCTTAAGTGTGGAAAAAGCGCAAGTAAAATTTATGAGCTCCTCAAAAAATTTACAATAGTATTTCGAGAATCTTTGCTTTCCACACTATTGATCGTTTTTCTCAAACGTCTACAGTTGATGACAGAAAGGGAGGTGGTCATCCTCGCGTGGTTCGAACCAATTCAGCCATAAAAACTGTTGGCGAACGCATTCGCAGAAATCACTTTATAAAACAGAAAATTTTGTCAGTGGAAATGGATATATCGGCCAGATTAAGGTCAATACTTATTCGAGATGATCTCCACTTGAAAGCCCACCGTCGGTCAACTAATCATCTTCTGATCACGCACTTGAAGCAAATTAGGCTCAACATATGCAAGCGGCTTCTTCAGTGGCACGTGGCCAACGGCTATGAAAGTATCCTTTTTAGAGATGAGAACATTGTCACTGTTGAAGGAGTTTTTAACAAGAAAAACACAAAAACTTCCGAAGACGCAAAAAAGGTTATTCCAGGATTTTAACGTGATCACCATCCAGCTGCTGTAATGGTTTGTTGGGAAATATCCTGTAAAGGCGTTTCACTTCTTCACTTCTGTGAAAAGTGGGTTAAAACTAGAGAAATTTGGAGAGTCTCAACAAAACTTTGGTTCGAGCAGTAGCGTCAATACCAATAGAAAGTTTGCTTGACCATTTGATATATGCATTTTTAAATAAAATTAACTTTATTAACAGCGTGAATATGTAACAGAACTTATGGCTGAACTAAGTATATATGTATATTTTGTAGGCATAAGAATAAGTCGTGAAGTATATTTTATGCTTGGAAGAGGATTGCCACCTGTTTAAAAAGTCAAATTTAATTTAAATATACATCAATTATTTGAAATATTAAAATGCGGGTGTCATCTCGGGAAGAAGTTGCATAGCTAACTTTTATGAGGGTTGCCACCTGCTTGAAAATTCGAATTTAATTAAATGATAATGACAGTTATATATATGAAATATCAAAATATAGATGCCATTCGGTTCGTCTCGGCAAGGAGAAGGTTCATACCTAAATTTATCTCGGAGAGGCATCCCACCTGTTTGAAACTTCAAATTTTATTAAATAATACAAAAGTATATCAAATATTAAAATATGAGTGAAGAATGGACGGCTCGTTGCGATGAGGAGAATGTTTATATCGAGGTATATTTTAAAGAGGGTTGCCATCTGTTTGAAAAGTCGAATTTGATTAAATTATACACAAGTTATATGAAATATGAAAATATGGGTGCAAATCTGTTCGATTCGCTGAGGGGAAGGTTTATAGCATACAGAGGGTTGCCACCTAATTGAAAAATTGAGTTTAATAAAATTATATCAAATTACATAAATAAGTGAAATAATAAGAGAATATAATAAAATAATAAAATTTCATTGTTCGCCATTGTCTTTCTTTCAATGATTATTTTTCTTTTGAGGAGTTTATTAATTTACAATGAAAATATATTTATGATGCTGATACGGAATCAAATACAAATATGTACGTGTAACTACACCATTTCCACTTGCAAATGCGAAAGCATTTAGTAAAAATGAGAACAGTCAGTTGTGAAGTAGAAAGCGTCAATTAAAAATAAGAAAGTGTCAATTGAAAACAAGAATAGTCAATCGCAAATCAGAAAGCATCAAATAGGAATGAGAAACTTATTTGTATTATACATTTTCCAAATAATAACTGCAATAAAAATTTATATGTGCCCACCGGCATATTTTGATGGGTGATTGATTACCTTCGCATGGGACGATGATGTCTGTTGAAAGGCTCGTCTTGCCCATCCCCATCCTGTAATAGTAGGTTTAATTCATCCACAACCTTTTTTAAATACTGAAGTTGTGAATTATTTCGCATTTCGCATTTTCATTTGACATTTTCGCATTTTAATTTGACGCTCTCTTATTTACAATACAACCAATTGGATCAAATCAGATTCTAATATCAATCAGCAAATCTCAAATTAGTTCTGGTTAAATGAAGATAAGATTTTCTGTTCGCGAATCGGTGGGAGTGATGCAACTTTTTTGTAATCTAAATTCTTTGGATAATAGAAGGCAGGTGGAGAAATATTAAAGTGCAGGGTAGAACCTTTTCTTGTCAATCATTTATTTACGCATTTGGCCGACAGAGTAGGCGCTACCCTGTTGATCAACGGCAAAAAAAAACAAATATATGAAGTTGTCCATTGTTATATTCCTACTATGTTCTTTGCCAACACACTGACATCGATCCATTTGTTCTAATTGAAAAACTGCTGTTAATAATCGTATTCAAAAGAGTAAATTCCCACGAAGTTTTTGTTGTAACAATAAATAGAGGGTATTAATTACATCTCGTGCGGCAGTAGTTTCGCCGGCTATGTATGTAGATACATATATTTTTTTTTTCTGGAATGAAAATAAAAAGCGAAATAACAACCATAAGAAAATAAACCAGCCATTTTAGGTAAATTAAATATGGTGGAAACGTTGGACATCCATATGATTGTGTAACTCAACACACATACTCGTACACTCGTATGTATGTCTGTCGCCAGCAGCTGTTGAGCTTCTTTTGGAAAAGTGGGCCTTTCCAACTTGAACGTCGTCTTGAAATCAATTTTTCTTTTCAAGTTCAATGAACAATTTTCTTCTTAGAATCCCTACAGTCTTAGAATTTTCAAAATGACATGAAGTTCTATGGAACATGACCCTTTCGTCATAACGACGGAATGCTATCAATATTTGCTGAAATGAAAATGTCTGTCGAAGATGTGCGTGTTATTTATTTCTTGCAAAACTTTCTAAGTAGCGAGAAATTTAAGTTATTTCCTTGACGATGGACGGCAGCTTGATAGTAAAATTGGCTAACAAATTGTTTGAAGCTACATCACTGCGTTCAAGATAAGTCATTTTGACAAGCAGTAGGATTGATTAACTTGATAGCAATTTTTTGATCGCGTAACTGCTGGGTAAGGTAAAAAAATCTTTTCTGCGTGTCCTCGTTTTTTCTGTAGGCCGATTACAAAGATCTGGCTCTACTAATAAAATCACTCAAAACCCCTAAAATGCAGGGGTGGCATATTACAAATTGCGTTAGTACCTCAAACCATCTGACAAATAACATTGGTTTACATCAGAAATGTGAACCGGATATTATTATGCAATTCCTATGTAGAGTTTCTTGTTTTTTACGAGATATTTACAATTTCCCGTATTCAGCAAAAAAGAAAAAAGGTTTAACAAAAAAACTAAATTTTCCAAAAAAAAAAACAGTTTTTGCTGGACCTAAAAGTTTCAGGCAAATTGTTTGATAATTTAACATTTTCATTTTTCCTAAGAAAAAAACGAAAAAAAGTTAAACTTTTGAACAAGGGAATAATGAGATATTTTCCGTCAATTGTTGTTTGTTATGTTAAGCCTTATTTTTTTAAGAAAAACGAACTATTAATGAAGGAAGGAGTTGCAAATGACCAAATAAAAATTCCCAAGTCGCGAAATGCCAATATAGGTATACGTATACAAATAAGGTGGCCAACTTATTTAGAAAAAAAGCGGGGCACAAAAAATATCTTTAAAAAAATTTTATTTTTTGGGACAATATTAAATTACGATACGATAAAATCAAACTAAAAAAACTTACAACGTAAAAATTTTTTTTTTTTTTGAAAAATCATCATTTTTTCATCAATGCATGATCTTCTAACACTATATTGGTAATACCCGAGCAAGATATTATTATATTGAAGTTTGCTGTGAGTGATGCAGTTAGAGTATTAAATTTCAATTTATACTTTTCATCAGTCCAAAAATCATTTGCAATAAAGAAAAAATTTTTTCAATTGCTGCATTAGGACAGCACAACATAAAATGACTAAGAATAAAAAAATTGTCAGATGACATATATATATCTATTCCATAGTTATGTATTTATGAGTAACATCTAATTTCGTACAACTTTTTATCAATGTCTTATATGCACCGCAGATAATTCAAATTTAAATTACAACTGTGTCACATTGAAATTTAACTTGGAATGTCACATTGCACATATTGGGCTTCTAGTTGAGTAATAAAAAATGCACCCTCAAAATCTGGAATTAGGTGTAAAACCCCGCATTTCGGCGATCTCATATACTTTTGGTTATAAATTTAACATTTCTGAAATGGGTTTTAAATTTTTATAAATTGCTAAAAAGATTATTTATAGACGACATATATTTTACCGAATTATAATAAAAAAATAACGGAACAATTATCGCAAACTTTAGAAACATTTGAAATGTTTACTGATTTTTTTGATTTTAATTTCAATCTAAAAATGATTTTTCATATTACACTGTTAAAAGTTGTTGTTAGATTTTAAAACTACATTTTAATGCCTCACTGTTTATTACTTGACAACTATATCTCAGAAATTGGTGTTTAAAATTCTTACTATTGTAATTATTTCTATTGTAATTTACATAAACGGAAGTATATTAAGAAAAAATTACTTTTCAAAGTTCATTTCTGCGATATAATTGTAGATCGATTCAGAAATGTTCAAGTTATATGCAAAAAGACTATTAAATCTCGAAAAACGGGGTTTTGACCGAAATCAAAGTTTTGAAGGTTTATTTCGGATTCTGAGTATGCCTTTTTTTATTACTCAACACAAGCTACGCGACCTTTTTATTTGTCAATACGATTTTTGAGTTTACATCTTCCTTACAAGTTTTTCAATTCAAACTCCTACCAAATTCTTAAAACTATAGTAATATCTTAAAATTAATTTTCTTTTTGTAATTAAATTAGCATAAATGTTTCTCCAAAAGATTTTTTTGTGTGCGAGGTCAACAATAAATTATGAAGTGCATCTACTTAGCTAAATAATAATACTGGGTTGAATAACAAAACTTTAACTGCTGAAAAAGAGCTCAATTTCCTCAGCATTTAAGATAATAAGCCCTCCTGAATTTATAATGAAGAATATTTAGACTAGTAAATTCAAATTCATTAATATTCTTCTATGTTATTTCCAGTTGCACGCTTTCCTTGACGGCACCAACTCGCCCTAAAAAAAACCGCTGAAATCCAACCACTTACCATCAAAATAATGCATTGTCAGCATCTTGAGTGCACAACAAATCATCGATAGCATGACCCGTGACGGAGAGATACCCGCCATTTTTAACCCGAAACGGGTCCGCGCACCATCCGTCGTCGTTACCGGTGAATCTCCAAATGGGCCGTATGGTGGTTTCAGTAATGCGCTCAATGCCAGCAACCCACAAATCGCCCACCAAGACTCAATCTCATCGAGTCAACAGGATCCAAGCGAGGTTATAACAATACATCCGGATGCACGTGATGCGTCGACACCGGTTGGTATGCATCAAGGCTTGCGGCGTGGTCTTGGTGCCGGTGGTGGGAGTTTTGTGAGTAGTTGCGGTATAAGTGGCATTGGCGGAGTTGGAGGGAGTGGTGGTGTTGGTGGCGGTGGTGTGCTTGCAAATGAACCCGATACACCCACAATGGAAGCGGGGCCAGATGGCACAGAAGGGCGCTTTCGTCGACTAAAAGTTTGTAGAGAGACATGCTGCTCGGAATTGGCACGGAAGGTTAACAAAGGAATTCCATTTAACTATGTACTTAGTTGTCAATTTATATTCTACTTTTCATCTCATTTCTTCCGTTTAGATGTATTTTGGTATTTGCGTCACCATACTCGTCACTGCTTCATGGGTTGGCGCAACGCATTGCATCAAATTTCTATACTTAAATCGCAGTACCTATGCCAGTATTACCGCAGATGATATGGACAGTACATCAAATCGCGCCATCGAATTGGATTTGGTAACCAATTTAGATGATGATGATCCTAAAAATTTATTGGGAATTAGTGACACTTCGTTAAGTGTCAATGAAGTGGAAGAGTCTACACAATTTTTCCAAATCGCACCGCCAACTTTACCAGGGACTACAGTATTTCGCGCGCCCTTCTTCGCCGCTTGGTTCTTCACCAACTTCTCATTTCTTTTTTTCCCCATCTATGTGCTAGGGCGTGTATCATTGCGGAAGTGCGATAAGCCGGGCGAGATCTTAGGCGATGTACTGCGCGGTTTTCGCGATCGTGGTTTCACAATCGGTAAGTACATCGACTCCAACGTCCAATTAAAACTTATTCCACTTCTCTTTCATCTCTACATAAAATAACACTCGCCGGCTACAGGTCGTTTCCTCAATCGCTGCCTTTCCTTCTGCATACTTTGGCTCGTGACCACCTATCTATACACCTTGTCACTGCGTGTACTCTTCGCCACCGATGCAATGGCACTGTTCGCGACCAATGTCGCTTGTGTGTACCTGTTATCATGGGTAATTCTACATGAGCAATTTGTGGGTGTGCGGGTAAGTGTGACCGCACCATAGTGTGACATCGCATTAAATTGTCAGAAAAATAAATTCAATTAAATGCTTTTTAATCCGATCTAGATTGTTGCGGTCATTCTATGCGACACGGGTATTGCGCTGCTCGCCTACATGGATGGCATTACTGAAAGCCGCACGCTGAGCGGTGTTGTACTGGCAACGCTGGGTGCTGCCGGTTATGCAGTCTTCAGGGTGAGTCTAACGGCCGCATGCTATTTGCAAACATACACACTTAGTACATATATTAATCAATATAGCCAAAATCCCTCAAGGAAAATATGGAATGTTTCTATTTGGAAGTAAAGTAGAATCTTTCCTTTTCGTTGCTTATGGAAAAAAGCAAAAAATTTGGATCGGCATTGTCTACTTTTTAAGTAAAGCTTGAGGGGATGTACTAAAGAAGAATTCTTTTTTTTATAAATTTTTAATGGTTCTATGATGTAAAATTAACTGTGAAACTTTCAAATTTGAATTTAAACTTTCCTTAATCTATCAACTTCTACAGAGACACCCTGTATACTTGATGTGTTTGATGTGGCTGTCAAAGGTCCTAAGTGATCAAAATAGCATTGGAGTAACGAAACACAATTGAATGCAAATATGAGGGGTGATTTTTTAAGAGCTATCTGAAATTTTAAATTAAAACAAAAACACATAAAATTCAGAAAAATGCATGAAGCCTTTATTTGAATCGATAGTTCGGTCCACATAATTTAATGTTTGAATATTATTTCAAGCAAATGCTGGCCGCGGCTGCGCTTCAAATGCTCCATCTTCTTAGTTCAATTGTGGCAAGAATATATGTTTCAATGTTGGCTTCCAGTTGGTCAATCGAAGCAATCTTGACGCTATAGACATTAGTCTTAAAAAAAATAGTTAAGAGGCGTTAAATCGCACGATCTAGGCGGCCAATTGGCAGACCCCAAACGTGAAAACTGTACACAGAACTCGCCTCTCCATTGAATCATGTGCTGTGTGGCTTGTGGTATCGTCTTCTTGAAACCACATATCATGCAAGACAAGCTCTTCCATTTTGGATAACCAAATTTTGATATCATCGCACGGTAGCGCTCACCGTTCACAGTATCGTTGCGGTTCGCATCATCTTTGAAGAAATACGGCCCAATGATGCCGCCAACCCATAATCCACATCAAACACTGACTTTTGCTGAATGCAGTAGTAGCTCTTGCAATGCTCTAGGCTGCTCGTCACTATAAAAATGGCTGTTTGGCTAGTTCACGTTCATCCATTCAACCAGAAATGAGCTTCGTCGCTTAACACAATTTTTCAAATTTTTGGATCTTCGGCCAACTTTTCAAGAGCCCATTAATCAAAAATTTGGCATTGTAGTATTTATTGCACCAGCTGCAATTTGAAAGGCTTCACACCTAAGTCACCGTAGTGAACTAACAGAGACCCAATTGCCAACAGTAACACTGGCACAACTGCAATATTTCCCTCAGTTCGACCACTACGTAGCATGTTGGGGGGTTTAATGTCAAACAATGTAAATTTGGTGCGGAATTTAGTCACAATAACTCGAATAGACGCCACAGTAGATCGATTGAACTGACCATAAAATGCAAGAAGCGCGCGATTTACATTCTGCACAGAACACGCATGTTGATAATAAATTTCTATAATTTGTAAGCGTTGTTCGTTTGTAAGACGATTCATGGTTAAACTATAGACCAAACTGAAGATGGCCATGGCACAGGCCATGAAACGTGTGTGCGCTCTCAAACCAAGTGTTGCCAAAAAGAAAATTGCAAAAAAAATCACACTTTACTTGTTTAGCTAATTTTTTTTTGCGTTTTGCGTACTCCAAATTGTCCCCGTCTATGAACAGTTTTTATGATTTCGTCTTGCATTAACACAACAATAATGAGAAACACTTTGGAAAAGTTCTTGCTAGGTATTTCATAAGCCACATATTTCAAAGTGTTTATAAATCCATACATGGAGGAATGTTTCTCTTTCTTAGAGGTACATATGTTTAACTCCTATTTTTTATGATACCCTGTCGTTCTTAGGTTATGTTCCGTAAAGTAATGGGCGATCCACCGATTGGCCAGATTGCATTTGCCTTCACCACACTCGGTTTTCTCAATGCACTGTTGTTGTGGCCGGTTTGTGTCGGACTCTATTTGGCTGGCTATGAGAGTATGCCGCCAGATCGCATGCCATGGATTATATTACTAATTGCCAGTATTTTGTTATTGGGTAAGTGAATGAAATATATAATATATGTAAAATAAATGGATAAGTAAATATCTTAATTTCAGTTTTTCACATTCTAATGCAATTCAGCGCAGCCGTCACATACAATATGTTTGTAACGTTGGGTTTAATTACAGCAGTGCCAGTTTCAGGTGGTAAGTTAATTTGTTACTATTGTTGTTGTTGTTGTTGTTATTGCTGTTCAATTTCAGCTGCAAAGACTTAGCTATGTTACTAGTAGTCGATTGCAAAAAATTAGTGGTGGCAATTATTTTTTTTTTTTCACGGGCAAACTAAAGCCAATTAAACCCATGTAGTGAGGTCAAGTCTTGCTACGCTTGATATTTTTTTATTGCAGAAGAGACTTTGATATTCTTGTTCACAGTTCATCCGGATGTGAATTTTCTGAAAAGGATATAGGGTCTGTTCTGTATTTCGATCCCGTGCAATCGAAATTCATAACTTTCATCCATTCCTTTCAATTTACTGAGAATAAAGAGAATTAAAACGAGCTTATCGAATGAACTGATCTGTATTTACAAAAAGCTCCTGTTCCAAAAATTTTAAAACTGTAATCCTTTGTTGGAATAAATTAACTTTTTTATTAAATTTGCGTGAAAGCGTAAATTATTTTTGTCTCTGCGCCTCTTGTCGGCCGCATACATATATACTTCCTACAATTACCACAATCTTTCACAGTTGTTTGAGGCAAAACATTGCAAAGAAATCCAGTTGTATAATTAGAACCAAGAGAATCTCCTATTATCATCCAAGCTACGGTTTATCATGGCGATATCCTTGTTAGTATCCCGATTATTGTTTTTCTGTGGCATGCAAACTTGTAATTTCATTTTAATCTGGAAGCTCTTTGATCGAACCTTTAATTATGATAAAAACGTCACACCAACGTTCAGTACTCAAAGTAATTTAAACTGCCCAATGAGAGGCCTCACATAGACCAGCTATGCACGAGGTACCTTATGCGGCCGCATTAAAATTGTTTTTGTACCTACAGTGTACGAGTATAGCTTGACGAGCATTTATTTAGCAGTAACTAACATACTCGTATATGAGCGCTGTTGCCAATAGCTAAATATCTTTTTTATTTTAGAGAAAAGTAATCTAAAATACATAAAAACAAACTCTTAATTGCTTCTGGAAGACGCGTTCTTTTGGGTTTTGTGTATTTTTAAATGACCTGACTAGGAGGAATAGTTTCATTGTTATCAATGTATGAAATCACCTAGTTAGTATTATAATCAATTGCGCGACTAAAACGTAGTGTTTATACTCACAACTGATTATGATGATAGTTTGTATAAAGAAATAAAAGTCATTTTTTGATTGTTTATCCAAATTATAACCAGAGAAATTACAGAAAAATTATATTATCTACTTCTTCTAAAATATACATGTGTACTAAATGAAGTAATTGGTTGTTAATCATCTAGCTCATCATCGCTCTCTTCGATCTCATTTCCATCTATATTTTCTTTTAACGGTTTTTCGAAAAATTCAACGATATCTCTATTAAAAGGATTTTTCTTTTTTTTTGGTTTCTGCCTGAAATTAACAATGACGGGATCTGTTGTAACCAACAAAGTGTTAAATATGTCAGTATTAGTATTAAGTCTTGAGGTTTTTCTGGTGTGAAATAACCTGTAATTTTTAAAATCTTTTTGTCGAGATTCTTGTATGTCCTCTGTTAAAGTACCAACCGGTAACGCTAAGCTATTAATGATATCTGCCTCGTGAATTAATAATTTATGTACTGTAACACTCATATTGTACCAATTATACAATGAAGCATATTTTTGCGCAGTATCCAAACAATATTTTCTAAATATTTTCAATTTAATTACGTAACCACTGGCTAAAATGCCCAAAATTACTGAAAATCTGTAAATTAGATCTTCGTCTAGCTCGGTTATTTCAGCAACTTTTTGGGGATTATTAAAAAAACGTCTAGCAGTATTCCCGTCATTGCTATTACCACCTCCTTGTTTGGGTATATCAACGACAAGGCCCATTTCTTTGTAAAATTTCTGCGATATAAGTTTCTTTCGTTCTGCCACCGACTTCTTTTCTGACTCTCCACGAGCTTGCCATTTTTTTTAGTTGCATTTTATAGCTTATATGCAACAATAACTCCATGGTCCTAATGTAGCCATGACGAACCGACAAACCATACTGAAAGGAACTTTGATCGCAAGTTTTACTCACAACTAATCTAATGTAAAATCCAATATACATTGTAATTTAACTTCTACGCCATCCTCCGATACAATTACATGGCAAGGTTCTGGATAGCACAGCAGTTTGGATGTTTGAATTTGTTTATATGGTGGGTAAAGGTTACAACCTCGATGCTTAGCTCCTTGTTGCATTCTTATATAGTCGTCTTTAGTCATGTCGTTGTCGACCATCAAAGCCAGCGCCTCATCCGGTGTATAACTACTGTGCTCATTTTGTTGTTCGCCCGATAACCCTGCTATCTTCATGCGTTTTAAACTTCTAGGTGTCGCCGTAGATGCTATCTCTACTACTTTTGCTGCATTTCTCTTACCAAGCAAGTGTAATGACTGTTGGGAGGCATATACCAATTTACTTGAATCTTCATGACAGACAAGAGAAGAGACAGCTCTCCTTTTGCTTTTGATAGAACTGCACTGAAACGTTTTTCTTGGTCGTCCTTGTTTTGTATGGTTTGACTCAGTAAAGCGATCGCTTGTTTCCTTTAAAGGTATAGATAACAGTTGTTCTATCCATGATTTGTGTTTCACAAGCAACTTATTGGCAAATCTATTGCACTGGGTATATTTCACAAATAAATTGGTTACAAAACTTTTAAGTTTGAGTTTAAGACTATTTTTCAAAATTACATCTTCTTTGTCACGGAACATGTTGAATATGTATTCACTTAAATGTTCAACGCATTCTGATTGTCTTGAGTTCATGAAATTATTGCCTCGAAGATGCGTAAACAACTCCACTCGAGTAACGGACACTCCATTGTTTACATTGTCGTTTGGCGGAAAGTCACTACCTGTAACAAAACCCGATTTTATAAGAAGTGAGGCAGTTTTGAGCAGGAAAATTTGATTTATTTGTAATTATGGATTGTTTATACACATAATAAAATCCTATTCGCTTTCAAGCAACGTAAACTCCTAAGTTGGAAGAACTTTAAACGTAAAATTTTGTCAAGAAATCATATTCGTATTGATAACACTATTACAAAAAAAAAAACATAATGAAAATGTAAATAAAATGTAGGGAATTGAAATACATACCACTAGCCTCCATACTCGCATACAAAAGTAACTGTAATGATTAACCAATGATTAAAATAATCACTCAAGTTTCGTTGTCAAATACGTCTGTGAAGATCGCAACACCAAAAGCAGCTAACACAACTCTTTCTACCTGAGTCTAGCGGGAATTGGGAATGCGCAGGCGACCTTTTGTTGTTGGGTTCTATAGATAAGGTGTCTAAGAAAACTTTGCTGAGGTTAATATGAGCTAAATAGATAACACTTTTTCAGACTTTTGTCCCTCTAACGTAGACGAAAAGGTCGTATGTGCGCCGTCTGCCCATTGTCTGGACATTCACATATAATATGTTTCATCGTGCATCATTTAACCTTTGCCAAACCCAATTTAGTAGAATGCACCGTCAATAGCCCCACTAAGAGTCTGGAGCCCTCAGCTCGTGAGCTTAGTGTCGTATGATTTGCACATGATTTTCGCAACCCTACAGCCCTGCGTTTGCTTCTATGCCCTGTCACGCGCTTGCTGATATGTATACAGTTCGTCCGATCGTTTAATTGCTTGCATCGAGATCGGCACTTCCTCACTGATTGATTTCTCTAGATGGCAAGGTCGCCTGCTGTCTGCCCTTTCATTTCCTTCTACACCCTTATATTACGGGGCACAATACAGGTGCACAGTTTTGGACACTGCCAACCAGCCCAAAGCTTCTTTACACTCTACTACGGTTTTAGAGCAGGTCCTTGATGACTGCCTGACTGTCGATGTAGATGTTCAACGGCGGGCAAAATAAATGAAGTATGATGGCGTAAACCGACGATCGTGCTCGTTCTTTAGCTTCAGAAGACGGATGTATTCAGTTCGCTGACAATTCTGGCATTGAATTCACTATAGGAGAAACACGGCTACAAGGTTTCACTTTTATTGATTGTCTCTGTGAAATAATTTAAGCGCCGCCATAACCATAGATATCGGACGAAAACTACACCCACCACTCAGCGTTTTTCAGGCGGAACTAATGATACGATATCTAAGGTTGATATCTACATTTTCACTTACAGCTAGGCGGCAATAAATCACTTAAGAAACAGTCAACAACCTTCATGGTAGCCATGAAATGCCGCACATTCCTCAGTGAGAAAGCTGAGTCATTTCACCCTAAATTGGTATGGGTTTCAGGCCGTTATGCCATTGAGGGGAATTATAATTCACGCGACTCGGCACTAAACTTCCTGTTGAGGATATAAATGCTCGATTAGGTGTACTCTTACAAACTTACAAGCTGCTTGCTTTCGGCAGGCTTCTTAAGTTGGCAAATAACAGATGGCGGAACGAGATAACTTAAAGAACAGCCAGATGTTGTTGTTGTTGTACCAGCATAAAACATTCCCCATAAAATTTTGGGGAATGCTTCGGAAGTGACAGTCCTTGGCCGGATATAAATCCGGGTCGTTCCGGTATCGCAGAACCAACTGTCGTGGGAACGAAGAACTTTCAGATAATTGTGGCCAGTATTTTGTGCTAAACGCACAGGCTTTTATTGAAGCTAAACAAGCATAACGTCAAAATGATTATATCTGCCATAACAGTGCATTGTTTGATACGTAAAAACGTCCATCGATTAGGCGTACGACTGCTTGAAGTTGTCAGGACAAAGAAGATGAGGAAACGGTTCTACACATTCTGTGCCAGTGTCCGGCTCTATCCAGACGAAGATTTTTCACTTTAGGTAGTTAATTCTTCGATAGCTAGGAAGATCTTAGCTGTGTGGAAATCGGAAATCTTTTAAAATTCTTGCCAAGTTCAAAATGGCTTTGGAGGGAATTGAGATTTGCTAATTTCGTGCGGCATCACAACGGGCTTTGCATGTGCCTCTGAAGACAATCGCTATAACCTAACCTAATTTCGAACCACATCAATCTCTCTAGTCTATACAAATAAAAAACTTGACATTTCAGTAACTATTAAAGGCAAGTAACATCAAAAATTATAGAAAAGCTTTTTTTTAATAACGGTCGTTCTTCGGAAGGCAATGACATACCTCCGGGTGTATTTCTGCCATGAAAAAAAAACTTCTCACAAAAATCATTAAGACCAACACCACACAGTGAAGGAGAAGTTCGGCCAAACATCGAGCTATATGATGTAAGCGCCAAATTATTATTATTATTAATATAAAAGGTAAGTTAATCAAACTGTATGCGAAGGATTAGGTTGGAGAGAGAACGGCATTGGTTAGAAATTATAGAAAATGTGTGTGGTACCGCCGCTTTTAGAGCAAATTATAGAAATCGTACAAAAACCTCGCCCAATTCTCATATAACGGTAGTTTACAAAAGCAAAAAGCGAGATATTTTAGTAACCATAAAAGGTGGTTTGCTCAATTTTGGGTAGGGAAAAGGAGAAAGTCGGTAAAAAAAAATTTTCAAAATAGACGTGGCACCATCAAATTTTGAGCAAATAGGAGATACATATGTATACTTGAAACTCTAACAAATTTGTTACACACTGTACATTTCAACTTAGTAAGCACAATTTCGAAAATTATAAATTCGGTAATTAACGAAAACCCGATCTTTTTTTTAAATTTTAACTTGATATTTTCTTTATAAATTTGTATAAGCTCATTTTATTCGAAGATTTATAACAACTTTATTTTCCAGCTTTGGACGTCGTACTCTATGGCGCCACGTTTGCAGGCATGAAATTGGCTGGCGTTGTACTAATAGCTGTTGGCTTTTTCTTAGTTATGTTCCCCGAAAACTGGCCGGACTACATAACACGCTTGCTAAGGTAAGACAAAATTCCAGGTGGTATATGATTAAAAAAAAAAAAGAAACACCTGTTCACTTGTGCTTGTGTTGTATTGCTAATTTTATGTAAAAACCAAACAAAAAAATATAATATTTCTTTTTTTAATATTAATACATTAAATTTTCTTACATACTTTCATATTAAAGCTAAATAGCATTTAAATAATTAAACAAAATTGAAACACTTGAAATTCATTACTAAAAACATTAAATATGCTCAATTAATTTCTAGCCATATGCTGATTTGTAAATTTTTAACGAATTTAAATTTTGTTTACCCTACATGCGTATTTTTACATAGCTAAAGTACTGCAAAACTTCGTTTTTTAATTTAATTAAAAAAAAAAAAACTTAAAAACTTAAAAATCATGTTTTTTAACAAAAGCATTTAAACAAAAATTAACAATTTTAATTTTCTCATATTCTTATGCCCGAAATATTTCAGAAAAAGTGGTCGTGCTATACTGCGTTACCAATGTTGTTGTGAAATAGCTGAAATTCATTATCCCCATGCGGTAGGCTAAAATACATACATACATATGTACATAAATTTAAGACTCTCCTCGAAACAGAACGAATTTACTTTTTATGGCAATGAAAAATATAAGTACAAACATTTTTTCTAGTAAAATAAACATTTTGGCTTCGATTTAGTCTTGCGCGCTTCAATTTTTTAAAAATACTAAATACTTTAAAAGTAGCGAATGCCCGTCTACTGACGTACAAATACAAATACAAATACATTTATAAAATGCAACAATTTTAGTAAAAAAACTAAATCAAATAATTTACATACATATATTTACATATATTTTTGAAGTTTGAAAACACGTTCGAAATCCCTTTTAGAAGGGTGCTGCACTGTTAAAACAAAAAGCTACATATATACTCGTAGACATATGTACAGTCACTGGCGCCGCTTCATACAAATAATTTCTGTAAACTCGCTACTAACTAGTAGACATATCGAGTAGAAATTTAACAAATTTTTTTCACGAAAAAACAAAACGTTGTTGTAATTTGCGCTGACATAGATTTTTTACTGAGTTCCTGAGAGGAACTGCGTTTTGCGTTTCTGTTTTCCAGCTTTGGTTGCCTACCACTACTACTCTCTTCTACTACCAAATACTAATTACCACTACTACTCTCAACCCACTTATACTGTATACTACTATTAAATGCTCCTTTTTCAACCACTACTACTGCATACTAAACGAAAATTAAAATATTTGAAATACAAAAAAAACCAAAAAACAAAAACGTAGGTACTTTACCCATTTATACAACAAATGCTTGATATATAATATTTGTATATACATACATACATATATTCAAAATTACAAAAACCGAACTACACAAATTCAGTACAAAACAGCCAACTGCACAAATGCTGCCTGTTTTTTTTGTGAGGGCTATCGTGCTGCTGAAATTTTCCTTTTCTATCCGCCTTTCAGCCTTGTTGTGCATTTTCTCTAATAAATAATTGCCAATGTTTATGGATTGCCAAACACACCTATTCAATTGTATATACATACATACATATGTATATAAAATACTAATTATCTTTGTATGTACCTCCACATTAACATAAAAATATTCCTAAACATTGCATACTAAACATTTGCATACAAACATAAATGTACTGTACATTGTTAATCGATGTTGTGGCTAAGAAGTGATCAGCAAATCAGTTGGAACCACAAAAAATACCATTTTTCCTCACCCTATTTGTTTGCCTAGGCGCTGTGTATTGAGTTAACGCCATACATAGATAGATACATATATATCCCACTTTCATCTTCAAAAGTAAGGGGTGGTTAAATTTTAAGCGCCGATGTTGATTTTGAATAAAACACAAATTATTTCGGAAATTATTGTAATGTATTTTTATTATGATAATATGGTGTGGTTCAATTATGTATGGAATAAAATATCGGCCAAATGTCCGCCGCAACCTCGGCGGCACACCGCCATCCGATGGTCCAAATTTTCGATGACGCTGAGGCATAGCTGAGGTTCTATGCCGTTAATGTGCAATGTGCGAGTTATCTGATCTTTTAGCTCTTGAATTGCTGCTGGCTTATCGACGTACACCTTTTCTTTCAAATAGCCCCAAAGAAAGTAGTCCAACGGTGTCAAATCACATGATCTTGGTGGCCAATTAACATCGCCACCACGTGAGATAACACGGCCATTGAATTTGTCGCGCAAAAGCGCTATTGTTTCGTTAGCTGTGTGGCAAGTGGCACCATCCTGTTGGAATCACATATCGTCCACATCCATATCTTCCAATTCGGGCCATATAAAGTTCGTTATCATCTCACGATAGCGAACACCATTTACAGTAACTGCCTGACCGGCCTCAATTTGGAAAAAATACTGCCCGATGATGCCGCGAGTCCATAAACCGCACCAAACAGTCACTCTTTGTGGGTGCATTGGTTTTTCGACAATCACTCTTGGATTACCATTCGCCCAAATGCGGCAATTCTGCTTATTGACGAATCCACTAAGGTGAAAATGTGCCTCATCACTAAAGATGATATGCACGATATGCATTTTGATTTGAACGCCCATTTTCATAATAAGCCTGAATAACTTGAACACGTTGCTCAATTGTGTATCTTTCCATGTTCAAATTGAGTTAGTCTGAGATTGAGAAATGTCAAATGAAATGCAGAAAAAAACTTGACGTTTAGGTGTGTTTCACAATCAACAGCTGCCCTTAAAATTTAACCACCCTTTATATACATACATTATATTCATACATAAATACAAATGTATATAAGCTTGTTGATAGGTGGATTGAGGTTTATTGAAATCTATGTGCCGCAATATACGCACCACATTTACACTTATTGCATACTGTGCACAGTATAACCAGTAGACAACGTTTTCGGTTTGGTCACTTTTTGTTTTTGTAAATTTTGCGAAACTCACCCCTGGGCAAGGCTTATCGGATTGCAGTTGCGAGTTTTGGGCCTTCTCTCCTGTTAGGATTTTGTGCTACCAGAAAATAATCAATAAATTGTAACAATTGTTGTCAAACAACTAGTTTAAAATAAAGCGATTTATTACGAAGTAAAAATGAACTTGAAAACATTTTATTATGAAATATATATATACATACATATATATGTACATAATTTCTTAAAATACAGAAATGCATACATACTATGTATATCATAATACTTCGTCTAGGCAATCATAAAATGTTTTATAAATTTTATCAGTACTAAACATCAATCCATCACAATTTCGGAAAGAGCAAAATTCTGTCTTCGGCACTTAACTCATTATTTTCAAGGAACGTTCTACGTAAATATAATGTCTATCATATTTGTTAAAAATCTAACGGACATTTGTATATATTTTCCATTTTAGGAGATTTTTTTGTAATCCGAATATAGCCCACTTTTTCCTTACTACCACCTGATTTTTGTAAAAGAATCGTCAAATTTGTATTATAAATTTAATCGAAATATATTGAAATGAATTTTCTCATGTAAAAAAGTCAAAAAACAAAGTTGAAAAAATTGGTAAAATAATTCATTCATTCTCATTTGGGAAGTAATATAAACAAATGAAGAGGAAACCTTCATAAAAAGTAGTAGCATTCGTAGTTCTGAGCTCTTTTAAAAATTATGGGGCGTATTCAGAAATAAAATTAAATTGGTACTTAAAGTTAGTTGAAGCGTTTTCGGCAGATAACCCATTTTAAATTAGATCAAAAAGCTACAACTAACTTTTATTATCAACTTAATTTTTACTATGAATACGCCTCTATGTCATAAAGCTGATACCAACTATAAAGCCGACTATAATTACGTTCCAATAAGTTTTTGTAGGCAACTTTTCTTTCACCAAATAATCGATTTTAAAATTAGTAGTACTCGTAGTTTTTTATTCAACTAGAGCAATAAGTATTTAATAAACTAGTATTTTATTGAAATGAAAGAAACAATATGATCCGAGTAATTGCTTTAAATACAACTCTGTGATATGATAGTGCTAAGCCAGAAAAGTGGAACAATATTAACGTAAATGTTTAAAATGGTGCCTGTACACAGAAAAGTTTTTGAAAATCTAGAAATGTACATGATATAAATGAAATAATATGTGAAAATAACTAAACGCTCTCATTTTGCCACTTATTATAAGGGAATTAGCAAGTGATGCGAAGCCACCTCTATAAACTTTAGCAAGGAAAGCTAACAGTGCTGCATTTGAATGTAAACAAAGTTTCTTAGTGGCGGCGCTCCGAGCAATCCGAGAACCAATTTTTTTTGCAAGAAATATGGGATGAAACGAACTTTTACGAAAAATAGTTGTGCTGAATATTTTATTTAAATTAGTCTACGAGTTCTTAAAAGATGTATTAAATTTTTTTTATAAATATAAATTTGTTATGTTAATTTTTCCTTGTTTCGAGTTTAATTTCAACCCTGAAAGGCTGAACTCCAGGCAAGGTTTCATCTCAGGTTGTCTACTGGTTATACTGTGGCACTGTGCTTTATTGCACAGATTTACTCCTCGAGTAAAATTCTACAATTGAAAAAAACTTACAGTTATAGCTAACAGTTAATGCAGTTAAGCACACTATACTGCGGAAATAAACAAATAAACATATTCTTATATTTGTACGCTTACTTTCTACTAACGTTATTGATTTACCATTGGATTAGTTATTATAACTGTTTAAATTATTGTACATACAATTGGTTAAAAATATTAAGTTTTTTTTTGTGCACATACATAGATATACAATTTTTTTCCAGTTTTATTAAAGCTTTTTTGACGTTTTATGGTGTTATTATTATTTTAAATACGAAGTGAATACCAGTAAATTTAAAACAATAATATAAATGTTTATAGAACGGCAAGTCCTTAGAAGTTTTCAAATGAACACTAATGGTATGAAACATCTATGGTTTCGATTGACCAACATTTATATAGCATAAAATATAACTTACGTTAATATAGCAAACAAAAAATGTTAAATAGAAGCAGCAGTTCAGTAAAAACATGTAAAATCCATGGTATACAATTTTACGATTTCGAATATTCGCCTTCCCTTACTATTATTATAATTTTTTGGTACTTTGCAAAGCCCACACTTCGGTCAATTTTTTGTAAAAACTGCAGCTGCTGCATTTTTAAAAGATTATTCTACGTTGATGTCCAAAAAAAGAAACTGGAAATAAACTAACTCCTTTAAGTTGATAATGACATTAGCGTTGTACCGAGTCGGCTATTTTTGGTACTCGAGTACCTTGGTACTCATTAAAGAAAGAATCGATTCAGAATTTAAATCAGATACTTGGATCGAGTATTCGAGTTCAGAGCTCGATATTCGTATACGTTAAAGGTTCTAATAATGATTTCTACACCAACTCAAATATTGGCACAAATCGGTTGTGTCGTTTAGAGTGAAGTTAATACAGTTTTTGACAGCAAAGGAAGATGGAAGAGTTCCTCGTTCTCTGGCAAATAAAAAGGGATGAATACTTATATAGCAGTGAGGTTATGAAAGAAAGTGCATACAATAGAAAATTAAAAAAAAAAAACTTTCCCTAGCTAACTGGAAAATAATAGCGAAAATAAATAATACAATTCACGCTGCATATCGAAATGAATTTACTCAAAAAAAAGAAAATCTCATCTGCGGATCAAAGAATAATTGTCTCTATTTTCAACTGCTCATCATAATTTCTGATCAAATCCCGAGGTTTTTTCTCAATTGCCTTTTGTGCTTTATGGCCATGTAAATACGATACGCGTTTGTGTAGATATTGACTATAACATTTTGCTCGCTTATGTAGCCCAAAATACCTATTTGTACTTCAAAAATATTCGATTCGCTATTTGTATACAATAAGAATTCGAGACTCGTACTCGAGTATGTGAAACCGAATACAAAATTTTCTTTACTCGGGTCACGAGTATTTTGAAAGTATTCGAGTCAAGTCGACCCCGCACATCACTAATTGACATCGAAATTAAAAAATTGTTCAGAAATTATAGTAAAAATTGTGCAAAGTTTTCAATAACCCTTGAATAAATAGTAGGACTAGAAAATGTAGTTCACACAAATTATAATAACTTTAATAAGCATGAAAATTTTAAATCTGTCAATTGTGTTCAGGGATAATTACAATAGTGACTTGATTCAAATCTCAAAAAACCTAAATTTAGCTACATCTCAAAAACTGCTATAGTTTTTCATATAATGACTTCATATTCGAATTTACCAGAAAATTTAACAAATCTATGATGAGCGGAACTCATAGGTCAGATTTCCTTTCGGCAAGTGTTATTGAAACAGTTTATATTTCAATATTATGCTGATCAACTGTTAATATACATTGTGCTGATGAATGGAAAGCGGGATATCAAAGGCAGTGGCCAAAGATATGGGCATATCATCGGTATCTACGAAGAACAGCACATTTAATTATTCCCGTGAAAGAGGAGCACATTTCGGATTGTTAAGTCGCGAAAGCTTAAATGAAGTTAACATGATTCAACTTTCACAGGCGATTAGCAAATATAAAAGTTGAATGTAAAGTTAGCTAATACCAAATTTCGTTGCAGTCGTTTACACTAGGCAACAGCTGCATTCAACCAAAAGATGACTGTAAAATAGCCTCATGTAAACTTTCTTTTACACATTCCATTTTTTTCGTGGAGAAAACTAGCATATTTTACTACTTTTCCAGCTTAAATAACAACGTTTTACTTGCATTCCTCTTCTTAGTCAAAATCGTTAAATATTTTTAAATACGCTAGAATTTGAAATGTGTAACTTGCCAGTAACCAAATTTCTGACATTTGCTCTCAGTTAGAGAAATATGCTAGAAATTATGAAAACTCAAAACTAGCAAGAAGCTGCAAGATTAAAATGTATCCAGCAAAAACTTACATCTTCCCCCCTCAATATAACTGTAATTTTCGCTCCCTAAATTTCGCGAAATTCCGAAAAAGTCAAAATATTATATTTTTTCATAATTGTTACGAGTTATTATGAACTATAACGTGAAAAACACAACATATCTAATCCGATTCATTTAACCTACATATAACAATTAACCATAATGTACAAGTGCGCTGAGAAAATAAATAAAAATGTGTTTCGATTTGTTAACGAATCCGTTACGGCACGACCAAAAGTTTGCAGATTGCATCTCCCCACTGTGAATTTAACTGAGTACACTTTAATTCCATGCACCGAACTCCAACATCGTTCTTATTCACTGGGGCATCAACTCTATAACTAGAATTTGTATTTTTTATCTTAGCGGATATTTTCTTTACTGCTACCATACAGAGTTGGGGTTGCCACATTTACTGTTTTTTGGGAGTGCATACACTGCTTTTAACTACAATATACTCCAAAAAAAAAGTGTGGAAATGTAAAGATGGGTTTCTAAATAGTTTAATTAATACTTAGAAATTCAAACCATGTTTTCATGTTTTTATACAGATTGTACTGGATTAGTTTAATATTAAAATAAAAATAAAACAATAATAAGGACATTTTAAACAGTGACATTTTTTTAAAGAGCGTCTAGTTTGATATTTAATTTTTGCTGAGAAGAAAGAAATATACAATCAAATTTAAAATCAATTAACTTGTACTATTAAATAATTTATTTTTCACTTTAATTGTTGTTTGGAAAACAATATCACAGATAACTTTGTTCGTTTGCACATTTGTATTATTTGAAAAGTATCTCAATCTATGTGATTATAGATTTGTTTTACGTTATTTTTGTAGACAGAAATGCATCAAAAAGTATACTCGTTTTTTCAGCATGAACAACAGCTTTCACCGTTTCAGAATCTGGCAACTCTATACGGAGTAATTAAGTGCTCCTGATTTAATTTAAATGTTATCTGGATGTCGGTAAATAGGTCACAGTTTTCGTTAATACAGAATGTCGACCCATTTTTGCTATCTTCTGTGAGGCGCTAAACCCACCGGAAGAATATTTAAAGTCGCTTGTATCAATTGATCTCTCGAGCTCGCTGAAAACTAAGAACTTTGCGAATACTCCTACGTAAATGGCGACACAAATGTGGACCGAACTATTTCAGATAGCAAAGGTCGGAGACTTGTTGTGAAGTCGCTTGGAGCTTAAGTAATTCGGCGACAAACTTTCTTTGTGTCATTATACGCACACTTCTTATGCTGGAACCCCTTTTTGCTTCTGATTTCGTACTTACGCTCTAGAAACCATTTTTAGTAATATAATCAGTTCTACTCTTTTGGAACGTATGCTAAAAATCTTAACTTAGTTTTAGTTAGAAATACCATATTCTTTTCAATTCCCTTTAAATTGCTGTATACATTTTTTAAAATTATTTTTGAACATACGATAATCGCATTTTAAAAATTTTCAAATACTATCTAATTGATAAGGGATTTCACTGGACTCAGATTAAATATGTAAATGAGTAAAATGTAAAGAAAAAATACACTCCAACAACCAATTTATTTTAACATAAGTTTACTTTTTAGATAAGCTCAGCAAATCACTTTAGACAAGAGTAAAAGAGCTTATTTTATAACTACTGACAATGAATCAGATAGCAGATAAGGAAGTTATAAATAAAACTTTCTTGTGCTGTCAAAGTTTGAATAAAACTTTATTTGCAGAATTACTGTAGGGTTATATATATTACAAAAGCATATACATATTAATTGCAGAACGACTAATAAAATTTACTATATTTAATTCTTTCGTACAATCAGCAAACGCAATTGCTATTTTCACCAGTTCAAGGCATTTTTAGCATATTTAATACAATCTTGAAATTTCCGTAACGAGCACTTTACTCTTTTACTTTTTTAATCTGGAGTTACCCGTGAAACCTCCTAATAATTGAAACGATTTTCCGTCATGCCTTGTCAAATTTCATTTTCGGTCTGAAGGTAGAACAACGGCGAAACCAGTTTGTCTCCACACTAAACTTAACACGACTTGAATAACGGTAAATCGTTCCAATAAACATCAGCTCGTCCTGTCGGAAAGCCGAACATAAAAACCGTTATTAATAAATATGCATTAAATTCGTCAAGCTACAATTGTTTTCGCATTTTCAGTGTCACACTTGCGGTCAAGGCGAATTTATAAAAGGTGATGGCATAAGAGCAGATGATTTGATTTTTTTTTATTCACCTACATGTATTTTGTTTTTGCTTTTGCGTATGAGCTTTCAAAAGCCGTAAAAGCAAAAACAAAATGTATTTAAATTTCGACAACTCTTACGCAGAAACAAAAACAAAATACATAGGAATTTTGGAGTTGTATTTATAACACCACCTTGTATGGATTCGCCTTGCTTGCGGTTGTAGGGAAATCTCAATCAGCTGATCGCAATTCCAATTATATTTATGTACAATTTTATCTCTCTGAGAGCGAATATTTTTTCAAATATTTATAATTTTTGCTTGTCAATTATTGCTATTTGATTTTTATATTGCTTGCAAATCAGAACTTGCTAAACTTTTCATATACATATGTATTTACTTTTTTTAATCACAACATTTCAAACAAAATTTTATTGCACCATTTTCCGCTAAATCTTCCACATCACAAACAATTATTGAAACCAAAATAAGTTTTCGAATAAGTAAATATTAAATTCAGAGAACAATTGCTTAATTTAATTTAGTTAATTTTAAGCATAAAAAGTAACATTGTTGTATTATTATTATGCATAAAAGTGAGCTTTATATTATATTTAACTTAGAAAAAGTTACAATACTTAAGAATTTCTGAAATGAAATTGAGTTGTTAACTGCACAAATTGCTTTGCGGCATTTTTTCAGAAACACCACCCAAAGTGTTGAAGAAACGCATGCGGCTGAATTCGATTTTGAAATAACTTCTGTTTACTAATGTACTTACACGCATACACGCATACCCACACACACACACCTATATTTATTTAATATGCCAATGAGTTTGCAATTACAATTTATTTAAAACAAAAAGTTAATTTTTAAACTAATTGATATTTTAAAGTTCTATTGTGTATGATAAGGAATTTTATCTTGAACTTTTTAAGTATTTATAGTATATAAAACGAAAGAAATTGAAGATATAAGGAGTCAACTTAAATTGTAATGTAAATAAATTGTTAATTCGTCTTGAAATCAAATTAAACTTTTATAGTTATAGTTACAAATACAAAGCAACCGTGGAACAGAGTTTAAGATAACTTCAGTTATAAGTGAGAACAGTAGCGGAGTTAGGAATTGAAAAATATTCGTAGAAACTAACGGAAGAAGACGATAAAAGCAGCTCAACTTTGTTTCAAAAATGTTTGACAATTTTATAAGGCTAAATATGTGTATGAGAATATATTTGATAGCCCGACGTCGGGAGAATAGAACAGACCGTGAAAAATAAATATAATTTGTTTAATTGTTAAATAGTTAAGTAACCGAACCATTTAGATAAATAGTAGATTCGCTACTTACTTTCTATTTATGTAAAATATAGTTAATTATGCTCTAAAATTAAAAAAAAAATGTTCGGTGAATATCTTAGTCCCGGCCAGCTTTATGAAATGATTGCAATTTTTAATAATATAATAAAAAGTAGTATCTCATCAAAAAAGTGCTTTCAAAACTAATTTACCGGCCGCTTTTCCCAAGAAACGTTTTCGAGATATAGGCAAAAAACCTGTTGTAGGGGTCCTTTTGCAGTTATTACCCCACAAATCCAGAATAGCAAATAAAACTAGCTTTCTTGGTTCAGGGTTTATAAGTAAAATAACTCGAAAAATTATGGAAGTTTATCGATTTCTTAAACTTGTTTTGGCATAAAAATAGCCTAGCTTTTAGAAAATCTGCAAATGTTTTATTACCAAAATTTGCATAATTTTATACAAAATTCAAATCAGGGTATGAAAAGCTTTCTGCACCATGTTTTAGATGTGCTGGGAAAATATGGGTGCCATTTTCAGAATCAGCAGATCCAATTATATCCAATATACATAAAATGTGATATTACATCAAATGTACATTCTGGCCGTTGCACCGTGAAATGAAAAGCTGTAAGCAGATTTTCAATTGAGAAAGTGAATGTAGTAAAAACCTAAATTGACCGCTTTTATTTTATTTGCAATAACTTTTACGTTTTCAGTACGATTTAGAAGCTCTTATGCTCCACATTTTTGTTATGAAATTCGCTTGCAACAGAAAGTGTTAAATTATTTTTTTTTTTACAAAATTTATCGACGAAAATGAATGAATAAAAATTAACAACTTTCAAAAAAGCTCAAAAGTGCTATAATTTTTTTAAAAACAGGGATTTTTACCTAGCTGTTAATTTTGTACCCTATAGATCAAAAACGCTTATTTAGGAAATTAAATTAAACTCATTTTCGTATAACTAGTGTTATTTATGAGTGAAAACGAATTAACAAGCCTAAAACCTCGGTTATGCAACACTCAAGTTCAGACCATAAGGTGTTGATAGATATTGGAAATATATAGATCTTGCCTTTTTCCTTTGTCTTCTTCTCCGGTGCTGCCAAGTATTCTCTACGGTTAAATAAAAATTTAACCAGTTGTGGTAAATATGAAATCGAATTTATCATGTCGACAAATATTACTACCAGTTTCATGATTCTCACATTAACGGTCGGTCGAGGAAATGGACCTTAGTCTGAAATATGATTAATAAAAAGTTAAACAAATTTAATCCACACAAAAAGTGCTAAACTAACTCACCAGGTACGAATATGGAAACCGAAGCATTTGTCTAATGAAGGTTTAAATTCATAAAATGCTTCAATTTTTCAATTTTTTTTTTTGAACCGGTCCATAATAAATTGCGTATTTTAGGAATCATATGGTAGAAAATCAAAGAACGAAAATTAAATTTAGAGAACGATAAACTGACAAGCGCAACGCCGAAACCGGTTTGTCGTCAAACTAAATTTACTCAGAAAAAAATATTACTTTAATTATTAATTATATTTAAATAAGATGTGCATGTAATTTCTAATTTATTTAAGTTACTCGATATGTGCTTAATTTATTTGTAAAAACACACACACTCATTTTTTTTTAGTATTAAAATAAATTTCGATTTAATCTAAATAAGTTAAATCTTGTTGTTAAGCTATATATTTTACCCATTTTATGTTTAATTGAACTTTCATTTTGTTGTTTCTTTAACTATCTACATATATTCGTGTACTCCTCTCATTATCTCGTATAAAAACGGTATCGATATTTCCATTGTATTTGCAGAAATATCATCTTGTTGGGTCACAACGCGAGGTGAGTTTTGTTTGTAATGCTATCATTTTCACAACTCTATTGTTTGAAGAAAATCTGATTTAAACTATAACTATTCGAACAAACAAAAATATATTGCTGTGCATTTAAATTTTATTTATACCGACAACAAGCAAAAAATTACATCTATATTATACTCTAAACTGCATACTTTTTTTTTCTTTTTTGTGAGTAAATATATAAGAAAATAATTTTTAAATAATTTCTATAAGGTACGATCCACTGTTATCATTCGCTTTTAATAACTGATTTTCCAAATTTACGTTTACAATTTAGTGCATTTCACTTACAGTATTAAACTGTTTTTTTTTTTTTGTTTCAATTTTGTGTATGTAAAATTCAGTTTTTCTTTCACTCAATTGGTTGTATATTTTCTAGTTTAAATTGCATTTCTTCCTCTTGGTATTCTCTATATTATTAAATGAGTTTGTTTAGAATTTGGTTTATTCTCTTAAAACTAAATTATGAGAGTGTCATTGCTGTTTTGCGAAAATTCAAAATTTAACTGGCTTTCAACATAAATGTGTAAACATAAAAAAAAACAATATTCATATAGACATAAAAACACTTATACCATAAATTATGTAATAACATAAATATTGCAAATTGTTTTTTGATATGTTTTTCGCTCTTCCTTATTGATGTAATTGTAATGATGAACGAGTTGATGTTTTTTGACTATGTGTTTTTCTTTCCTTTTTTGCATTTACCCCCCAAATCAATCATATTCCTAACTAAAAAAAAAAACAAAAACAAAACAAATTTAAATTAAAATGTGGATCAGCAGATATACAAACTATTATCCTGGTACAAATCTTCATATGTTTTCTTGAGATTATCATCACTTTTTATAAACTAAATGTCATTTATCAAAAAAAAAAACTTGTATACTATAATTTCACTCAAGTCTACATATTTGTATTTATTAAATTTTTTTGTTTAGTTTGCGGGCCTTAGCCACTGGCAAAACCACTTGGCTTTAGTTATAGTTTATGTTTAGATTTTTCACATACATACATTACATATTTATGTAAGTACTTGCAATAAATAATTTTATAAAGAAATACAGTGAAATGTGCACTCTTGTAGCATTATTTCTCTAGAGATCTGCACATAACAGAGTATCATAAAATGAAAATTTATTTATGTCAAGGGAAACTTGGAGTAAGTTCTTCTAATAAAGTCAGGTTGGGGAGAAAGTTAGTTTAGGTTAAAAAATTATCAAGCAAGTATCGGTAGCGGTTGTGGGGATAAGGAGGCTATCATCTTGCTATTCTTCGAACTAATAAGTTGGTGTTTTGTAAACAAATGCTTGTTCTTTTTCGTACAACACCACGTCCTTTAAGTATACTTATTAAATAAATTCTGAGAACTAAAAACCTGTAGTCAGCTTTCTGCATCGTTTTTTTTTTAATCGACTGATTACTAAGTATGTTCTTACCGTTAGGCTAAGTTTACGCCCTAGCGTATTCGCGTCGAGCGATGCTATGAAAATCGCCCGATCGCTAGCGGGTTTTTCGCCACCCCAATCGATTATTTATTGTGTCGCAGCATTTACTTCCTAGCTTTGTTATAGAAGATATTCGCAGAAACCACAAAATTTTAAATATTACCTCTAGTTATATTTCGAATTGTATAACTGCACAGATACGAAAAAAGATAATACTAAAACTCAAAAACAAAAGACACCAATATATGCAGCAAAAAGACTGACCCTTTCTATGACTTTTTCCATTTAGTTTGAAGAAATTGGTTGAAATTTTTTTTTAATGAATTTTGGTCGTTGCGAATTTTCAATTTTTTTAATTTTGATCGCATTACGCGACGGCAATCCTTTAGGTCAAAAGCATAGCCTAAGGCTAAACACATAGTGGAGTGGCGAGCATAGCGTCGGCAGCAAATATGTTTAGTTCAAGAGGGGCGTACATTGTAAAGAGGAAAGCCTTGAGCTTAAAATATTTTTTCATCAATGCTCTCTCTTGTTCTGTGTTATGTTTTGAATTTTAGCGTTTGACGTGAAAATAATATTTGCAATGATCAAGACGCACAATGCAAATTGTAGGAGAAGTTCGGCCGAAATCACTTAAGCGGTTATAGCGCCAATTAAACAAGTATGTAATAAAAAAATTAGTACTGCTGTAGTGTTTTCGATAGAAATTTAATCAAATTCTAACAAATCCACTATAAAAGCAAAACAAAAATCGCACGATTTTGTCGTTGAACTCTTTACCCGATGCTTTACTATGTTTTGAGTGACTTGTTGCCCATTCGAAATTTCTATGCCTACATTAAGGGCTCAAGGTTTTAACCAGCAACTTAATGCGACAGAAGGCCGATGGCTCTGTCAGTACTTTAGCGTCAAGATGTCACTGAAAAATAAAAGTTTTAGCAATTTAGTTGCAAAAAAACTAACCTTTTTTTTGTAAAAGCAGCAGCATTTCCTTACATGTGCAAATAATTAAAATTTCTGAATTGGCACAAGAAACTTGAAAACTGAAAAATTTCAAAAACCGCACAGAGTATATGTAATACCAAGTCCACACGTCCACGAAAACCAGGTGTTTAGGACTCATTCGTGATATTCTGCAAAAACAAATTGAAAGTACATGTTTTCACCCGGCAAAAAACGGTCTGATTTTATAACGAACCAATCATAGTAATCTCGAAAAAATCTAAATTTTCGTTGTGTTTTCATAAGCAATTCTGTGTTCGATAACTTTTTGCCAAAAAAAGTTGATGATTTGCCGTCACAGGCTTAGAAAAAGCAATAAGAACAATAATAAGAAAAAATCGGGGTAGAGAAAAATTAGAATATTTATAAAGAGCGGCACTGCATGGTGTGCACAGCGCGAAACTTTTATTTTGAAGCATTTCAGTTACCGGATTTTCTTAGAGTAAAAAAGGTAAATAAATAGAGAAATATCATCGAACACCAGATAGTAAAAAGGAATGCTATCTGTCTCTTGAAAACAACTTGTTTTCATTGCCGTGTGAACATGGTATAATATATTTATGATATAACATCTAATTCAAGTTGCAAGTAATTTAAAAAAAAAAATACTTGCATAAATGCTACGCTGATCAATTTAAGATATTTTTGTGATTCACATGTACACTAACAATATATACAAACAGATGTGACGTTTTACTATAAATACGTATCACTTTAATAATAGGTCAAAGGTTAAAAATTAAATTTTATTGGTTCCGAAATTAAACTACATGTAGATTATTTATTTAAATTTCGTTATTTTAATTAGCATCTTTAATAAGAAATACATATAACTTTGAAGTAATTAATATTGTTGCATTCTTCCCAACAATTTACCTTGCTAATAGGCTAAGATTTTGTACAATTAATTTTCTGCTCAACTCTAACATCCATCAATAATAGATCAACGCTAAAGTACTGGCTCGGCCATCGGTCGAAACTATGTATGTTCAAAAATGTTTTGTTTTGCAAGTGTTACCTTGTTTTTTCCAATAGTTTTCGGATGAAAAATAAAATATGTAGTAAAATCTGGGCATCATTGGTTGGAAAAACCTTTACGATTTTAATTAAATGTCCAAAAATTTACCTTGAAATGATGCATGTCTTTAAAGTCCAATAAATTTTCATTGAATTGGTTAAAAAGAAATAATAATAAAAACATTTTTATGTAAATGGATAAGGAAATAATTCTCTCGTATAAATTTTTCACCTGTAACTGTCCATTGTTGGGATGTAAGTGGTCAAAGTAATACTTTTCTACACTGCCTTCTCTAACGACCGAAACAAATATTTCATGTTAAGCTAGCCATGCCTTATTTTATACCAAATATTCCCAAAACCAAAATCATGAACTAATTGTGCCATTATTCATATCAGCAAATCCCGTTCGTTAGACTCAAGGCGAATTCATATCAGGGGGGGTTATAAGTACAAAAACAAAAATTTACACTAACAAAATATACGCAAAATGACAGCATGATTTACAACAAACACACCATTTTTACTTAACGTTCATCAAGCGAATTCAATCATCTGCTTTATCAACTTCACCTTATATGAATTCGCCTTGGTTAGACTTCAAATAATTTTTTTTGTTGTATTTTCATTATACACCAACTCTAAATTACCCTAATCAACTTTTCAAAAAGGTATAAGGCAAGATATATTAAATAGGTAGCTGCAACAGGGTTGCATTTTTTGTTTTTTTTTTTCGAAGTTAGCCATAACTTGTCAACCTTTGTTTACATTTCTTCATTTCACATTAAACTACAAACTGTGTGTATGGTTATTGAAGTGTAATTTTTGAAAACAAGATTTGAAAATGTGCAACACTATAAGCAACGGTAATTTCTACCTACATGAAATTTGCACTTTTTTATACTATAATTGAAAAAAACGGTACCCTTGTTCCATCTGAATTATAAAATTTAGTATACTTTAAGACTTCGGCAAATCAGGTGGTATCACAATGGGCTCCTACTATGTCTAAGTGAGTTCCCTTTGCGGGAACTACCACAGTAACCTAACCTAATCTTAAGACTTCGGCCAAATTATTTCAAATATATATTAATATTTGTATGAACTGGGCCGATTTGAAAATACCTTTAAATTTTTTTTTGTTTTCATAAATAAAAATATTTTTTTTAAATCATTTAAATCATTAAAAAAATCACCTTAGATCATTAAACAGTTTAAGCTTAAAAGGTCTTCAACGAAATTATAATAATGAGATTTTTGGAGGCATTTTCAAATCGGTCCAGCTTACGTAAATCTTAATATTTCTCAGAAAATATTTCGGTGAAAGTCATTTTATAATTTTGTTAGGGCATCCTAATGTTTGAGGCAAATAAAGCAATCTCATTTGAATTGAAATTGAGAACCAGCTTTTTGTAGACAAAGTTACGATTCTAAACTTCACATATATTTATTGGGCCGCTCGCAAAATTGAAACAAAAACCATTAAATAAATGTGTTGATATCTTCTAATCTATATATTTGGTATAGCTGAGATTTGTTAACTAATTTAAATCAATAAAAAAATACTTATTTGGATTTAGCTAAAAGTGAAAGCTGCTTAATTTTACCTTTTAACAATATGAAATATAGTTGTTAATTTTATAGTAAATTTTCTATAATATCTAAATTTATTAATGTAATCATTCCAACCACAGATTCATACGTACATAATTAATCAAAAAACAGTTCACTTTTTTGGGTTGAATTATTATTATTTACTGGCACAGAGTTACTATAAATACTTATGTTAGATAGTATTGTGAGGGTTTTCTATATTTATGTTTACTTAAAAATCCGTATTTCCAAGAAAATATCATGAAATGGGGAAAGAATGTAGAAATGCATACCTGTATTTAAGTTTTTAGTTAAACATTTACTTGTAAATATATTTTGCACGAGCTAATTGTTGTAAACTACAAAACACAAAGCAATGCGCCAGCGAGTTGAATTATATTTGATCAGATTTCGTAGATTACTCATTCTTGTCTCACTAGAACTAAACTAAACTTGCAACTAAAACACAACTGACAAGTCGAAAATTGAGACCGATATAATTCGCTTCGAAATGAACCTTCCATGCGAGTTAAAATTGTGGTGCAAACACTTTTTTTTAATTTTCCATATATGCGTTGAACATTTTGAAAACATTTTTTTTGAAATTAAGTCAGATATTTTCTTAAAAAAAAAAATTTGATTAAACACATTAATAGTACAATATAGTTTATTGTGAGTATTTTAATAAGATTTTTATTGACAAAGAAATAAACACGGGTTTAAAAAATATCGTTTAATCTGTTTCGCTGTAAAATATCGATATCACTGTACAGCAACCCCTAACGGGCCGACTTTCATTATTATTTTCTAAAAGTACTCCTACCCAAGGGTGAATCGGCAGGTGGGATTTTTTTTTATGGATTAAAATAAAATATATGTCCGAGCGAAATGAAAGCTTAAAACATTGTATGGCATATAAAGGGTGGTTAAATTTTAAGCGCCGATGTTGATTTTGAATAAAACACAAATTATTTTGGAAATCATTGTAATTTCTTTTTATTATGATAATATGGTGTGGTTCAATTATGTATGGAACAAAATATTGGCCAAATGTCCGCCGCGACCTCGGCGGCACAACTCCATCCGATGGTCCAAATTTTCGATGACGCTGAGGCATAATTGATGTTCTATGCCGTTAATGTGCCGAATTATCTCATTCTTTAGCTCTTGAATTGTTGCTGGCTTATCGACGTAGGTACACCTTTTCTTTCAAATAACCCCAAAGAAAGTAGTCCAAAGGTGTCAAATCACATGATCTTGGTGGCCAATTGACATCGCCACCACGTGAGATAACACGGCCATTGTATTTGTCGCGCAAAAGAGCCATTGTTTCGTTGGCTGTGTGGCAAGTGGCACCATCCTGTTAGAACCACATATCGTCCACACCCATATCTTCCAATTCGGGCCATAAAAAGTTCGTTATCATCTCACGATAGCGAATGCTGCCAGCCCATAAACCGCACCAAACAGTCACTCTTTGTGGGTGCATTGGTTTTTCGACAATCACTCTTGGATTATCATTCGCCCAAATGCGGCAATTCTGCTTATTGACGAATCCACTTAGGTGAAAATGTGCCTCATCACTGAAGATGATATGCACGATATGCATTTTGATTTGATCGCCCATTTTCATAATAAGCCTGAATAACTTTAACACGTTGCTCGATTGTGTATCTTTCCATGTTCAAATTGAGTTAGTCAGAGAAAAAAACTTGACGTTTAGGTGTGGTTCACATTCAACATCGGCCCTTAAAATTTAACCACCCTTTATTTAAAATTTCATTGGAAGTATTTTTGTAAAATATATCAATCCATTAGTTTACATCAAAAACAAAATCGGAAAGTCGTTAGAGGGTAGAAATGTTCAAGAAAATGTTTCCTTTGACAATTTTAAAAGGGATTATCTCAGGCAAAACCTTTATATAAAGAACATAAAAGTCAATAGAAATTAAAAAACAAATATGTCCCCTTGAAATATGCAATACTTATTTATGCTCTCCTTCCTAACATTAACAGTGCAAGTTAATAGAGCTGTTATCTAAACTTTTTAATGAAATTTTTCGTTATTTTATTCTATTTAGTAAAATTTTTCGAAGAATAATATAATAAAATTTTTAGAAGAATAATTTTATAGAACATTTTAAACCATTAGCTCCTCTCCTTAACATGAAAACCCATCCAGAGTTTTTCTCTTGTATAGATGCCTTTCGGAAAATGCGATTGAAGCCCAGTGTATTTATAACTTTAGCTTAAATTTCGGTAAGCACATTAACTTTCAGCTGAATCAGGAGCTTTAGAGACAAATTATAATTCAACAAAAAGTTGTTGGTTGGATGAGCAGCTACGAATCCTGATTTTATTCTTCAATGACACTCTAAGCCCATATATTTTACATTGTTGCATTAAAAATTTAACAACTATTATTTACGTTCAATTATTAAATTAACTAGAATTATATTATTACAATGAGTCATATTTTTTGTAGCTTGAAGTTACACATATGCACTCAACATTTTTGTCTGTTGGTGAACAATTAGTTTTAATTGCGTACAATAATTACTTACACAATATCAATACAGTATGCCACACAACTATCGCTTCCTACTCAAATTTTACTTTTTCATTTTCCTTTTCAAAATTTTTCTCTCAACTACACAATTTTTTTTTATCGAAAATAATAATTAAACAAATTTATATCAATGAATTGGTTTACGATAAAATAAAAACAAAAAAAAAAAAAAAAACAAAACAATTGAAAAAATAAATCTTGCAAACATTCCGTCATCACGCTACGTAACTGCAGTCGCCCAGCGTTTTGTAGAAGAGATGTTGTGGTCGCATCGCCCACAACCACCACCACAAGATAGGCGGTGATGCCACACATAATCACGCGTCAATTTTTAAACGTCATAATAATAATGTCAAATCACAAATGTCAAATGAGCGCACAGCACAAATGCACTGAATTCACCGCTCGTAAATGTAAGCATTTTACCTCACTGTACATGAACGTATGCATATAAATAAATAAATAGTAAATAAAATTGAAAAGAAAATGGCTTCGAAGCCGTAAATGTTGTGAACGTAAACGTGAAAGCAAACATAATAGCAAACGTAAACGTAGCCGCTTCCAGCTGTTTTGGTAAGTATAAAAAAGGCCACAATGTACAAGAGTTAAGCTACCTACATATGTACCTACCGATCGCCGACTGGGCAACGTCAAAATTATCGTATAACATATTCGTAAAAATATACAATACATACATACATACATACATATGTATAGACCGTTCATCGTTTAGAATTTTAATTTGAAAATTAAAGTTTTCAGTGCTAAATGTTTACAAATTAAAAACAAAATTCTGATTTGCTGCTGGGGAATGCAAAAATGCAACATTGCGTGTGTGTATAGTTTCAATCAGTCATTTTTTTGTTAATAAGTTTCTATATTTTTTTTTTGTTAATATTTTATTAAACATTTAAGGCGTAATATATTTTTTCTACTTCGTAATTCACAGATACCACCAAATACACGCGTACGATTGTAGAATGAATCAAAAATATTATAACGTCAATTTTAATGCCTTTGCCGAGTAAAAATCCCAAAATATTATAAAAACAAAATTCTTATAGTTAATAATAAATAAAACATTAAACACAACGTCCACCACCACTCACAATACGCTACTACAACACAACGTACGTTTTTCGAGACCCTCGCTCTCTCGAAATTTGCTTAAAACGCGCTTAATTCATGCCAAGTATGTACTTACCACCACTCCGGTTGCACGTCTCTCGAATTGGCCGCTTCTTCTCTCTATACTTTCACTCACTTATCGTTTGTTATGTAAATACTTGAATAGAAGGTAAAAAAAAAACTGTTAACACTCTCGAATTTCTTCACGCTTGCTAACTCACCGCTTTTCTAGTGCTAACGCTTTACGATTGCATCAGAAGTTTTAATATCAGTTTTACAATCGTAATATTGGTTAGTTATTATAAATTAAAAGTTAAAAAAAAACAAAAGCATGTACAAACTATAAGCATACAAAATTAAATTATTTTCAATTACATCTCTGCATTTGTAATAAATATTTGAGCTTTTCCACTCGTAGCCGTTGTAATATAACCTCACTTTTCGGTATACTTCGTGGCTTTTTGGCGCTTTACGTAACGCCGTATATATAGTAATTACATATACTTAGCGTATTTCACGCAATCCTCTCGTATATCTTGTTATATAAAGTTTTCCTCTCTCTCTCTCTCTCACACACACTCACTCTCCGCCTATCTATCCACGCTTTTACGAAGCTCTTTTCTAATTTCTTTGATTATTCATTTACTTGTATTACTTTATGATTCTATAGATTTTCGTTATAACTTCGAATCCACATCAGTAAATCAGTAAAAATTCTACTAACTACATAGACGCATATCGCATTTATTATATAAACATATTTTGCAAAAAAAAAAAATATAATCATACTTATAAAGATGAGTATATGACATTAGAAAACAGGATACATTTTAGTTAACCCAAAGAGAAATCACTTGCATCATATAAGATAGTAGCAGAATACATTCTAGAATACATTTACATATATGACTTGTGGGAATCGATCGATAAAAGAGGGAAGCTGAAGATTTTAGCTCGCAGAAAAACGTAATAATGTTTCAAAACCACAGGGCCAAAATTACCTGCCCTTATAGGTGTACAAGTTATGTTAAGTTAAGTTATGCAGATTGTGTCATAGCTATAGGCAGACGTTATATCCTTTTACAAAGATATATACATATGTAGATACATTTATGTGGAAATATATAATGACAGCCAATTGGCAAATACTCGAACAACTGTTATTCTTTCCATGATATAACCGTATACAGATCAGCCAACAGATCCTGTTCTAAGTTGTACGTTTATACCAAAGCGAATTTATGTAAAGTGAAGTTGAATAAACAGCTGATCGATTTCGCCTCACTATGCGTTAATCTTTTTTTTCGCCGTACATATATCTTGTTTTTGCTTCCAGAAGAATAGCTGTCAAAGCCGTAAAGGCAAATACAAAATACAGGCGACTTTGACAATTAAATTTGCCACCTTGTGGGCATTAAATTTGCAAATTACATTTCAATTTTGTGTTGGGACTTCAACACCACTTGTTATCAATTTTCCTTGGTTTAAACATAACCTTACATTTCGAGCGGCCGCCGTAGCCGAGTGTGTAGCGTGTACGCACTTTATTCGGTGGGTACCGGGTTCAAATCCTGGCCGCGGCAAGTAACATCAAAAATTATAGAAAAAGTCGTTTCTTCTAATAGCGGTCGCTACTCGGCAGGCAATGGCAAACATCCGAATGTGTTCTGCTAGTATGTAAAAACTCATTAACTGTAGGAGAAGTTCGGCCAAACATCGTCATCATAAATTAAAAAAAGATATTATCGCAATAAGATTTTCATCAAATAAAAAATTTAGACAATATTTTCATCGATCAAATAACTGTACAGCCTTGAGGCTACCGCGCTCTCAAGATAAATTAAAAGTAATGAAGTAATTTGCATAGGATTAAGTAATTTATGTTCTAATGTGAACATAGTTTTACGTTCATTTATCAAAAAAAAACGTCGTATTCGCGATCAGCCATTGAGTTTGGTTATAAAACATTTTTCGATTATTAAAATTTGTTAATCCATATATTTCAATTTAAAAGATATATATATATATGTATATATATATATATATATATGTTTTGGGTATCAGACAACCTTCTTAAAGACTGAACCTTTACAATCCTTTCTCTTATTAGTGCATTTTAAACCCCCTTTCGAGTTTTTTTTATTTTTCTCAATTTTAGTTGACATTTTCACGGAAACCCCATCAGAGCAATTAATGCAACACTTGTAACACATGGGAACCACATGGGCTATAACCCAAAATGTTGCTCATTTCAACCTTGTGGGATTAGAAAACCCTTCTTTTTCTTTCCTGTGAGACAATTTTTTGCCAAAGTTTAATAACAGAGTAACCAGACCGCACATATGACGCCCAGCCAGCCCTCTGACAATAGAATTTAAATTTTCCCATTATATCTAAATCACCACTATGTGCGCTAAAATTTTCACGCTCCTGGTTGTCGATCAATTTTCGCAAGTTTCCCATGCATTATAAATGTACGCAACCCAAGTAGAGATTTTATTGAAATCTCATTTTTTCTATACCATGATTCTAATAAAATTTCTTTTATTTCCCAAAAATACACTACCCAAACAAATATCTAAAAAAAAATATATATGTATACAAAAAACAAAAACATCACAGATGGGGTCGAGGTCCTCGCCACGGATCGTTAGCCGGTCAGCATCCCACCATTATCGACTATCGGACGGGATACATAAGGTCCCATCTACGGTCACCATCTGGCCGTGTGAGATGACTGATATGTCGCCGACTGGATTTCTGCTCAACAATCAACAGCAACAACAACAACTTCAGCATTCACATCCCCATCAAACATACCAACAATACGTCGGCTATTCCACATCGTCGGGTCCGCACTCCAGTAGCCACAGTCATAGCAGTAGTTCAACGACACGTGCGCCACCAACTGGCAGTGGCAGCAGTGGTATTGGCGGCCGTTTATTTCCCTACTTCGGTGGTGGTGAACACGAACGAGAGCGTAAAAAATCGGAAACATCGTTTTTCAATTTGGGTTTTCGACGTAAATCGACGGTGGTGTATTATGCTTCCACTGATTGAAGGACGATTTGATGATACATAAGGGGTGTAACACACAGTGGTAGAGAAAATGAATAATTCAGAGTATTGATATGGAAAGAGCAAAGTAATGTATTGTATGAGGATGAGTTGGTGTTTGGTGAATGATGATAGTTGTGATTGAAAATTTAACGAAAAAGAATTTAACTTCCGTAACTGCGGTTTGAATATGAACAAATATGAATTTATGCAATTAATAAAATTAGTAATGCAAATAAGTTAATAACTGTATATGAAGAAATATTCAAAATACGAATTACATAAAAGACGAAAGAAAGGATTTAAACAATTAAGACACTGATGTATTTGAGGCAAAAGCCGCAATCGCGGTCGATTAATTTAACAAAAAACAAAAACATTGTAATTTATCTCAATACACCACCTTAAAGGTTGAATTCAATATAAAAAAACGAGTTACACGTAAATATGTAGTTTATAAAGTTGAATCTGCTCAATTGAAAATCTCGAAGATAAGAAAAAATAATATAAATACCTATAATAAAAAAAAACTATTTTAAAACACTTACTTCAAATGTGAAAGTTGTATTTATTTTAAATTCTTAATTATTGCAAGATTTAACACTCATATAAGGTTATAATAATAGTAAGCCGGATCGAGATGTTTTTATTTTTATTTATTTGTTTAATTAACCACTGTATACAATGGAAATTCTTATAGGCAACTTGGAACAAAATTTAGTTCGGCAAGTACTATACTATATGGCACATATTTGCTCCGGGGGCATATTTATTTATTTATTAATATATATATTTATTTTATACTATATATAATTATATTTTTTGGTTCTATCTCAATTCAAACGACAAACAATTTGTCGTTGTTAAAATATTCGCGAAAATTAATTTCAGTCACAATTTCTCGTAAACTGCTTATCTGTTTACTCTTTAGAAAGCGTTGCACTTTTATTAGGCCGTTAGCTTACCATACGTAGTTTGTAGGTGCCAGTTTTGAAAAATTGTTATCCTTTCCCCCCAATCCTTTTACTTTAAAAATTTTAGCAATTTTGTGTCCAAAATATGGCACTTACAGTTGTCCGAAAATTGGAAAGGGACTAACTCAGAGCGTGACCTTGATGTGGACCATTTGTTCCTTCGTTCCGCCTGATTGCTATATTCAAATACTATACTCGATTGCAAAAAAATATCGTCATGTCTCTAACGACATGCCATTTAAAGGTCACCGATTGATTTTTGCAAGGCATGACGGAGACTAAAAGTTAAAAAAAAAACGCATTTACCATTATTTATTTTTAGAAGTCTTTTCATTTGTGTGATGTAATTTTTAATAACTACGATTATTTAGTATATTGTATGCTTTATTATAAAATTCAGGAAGTCGCAGGATTTTGCCACTTTCCCGCAATTTCGTGTTTGTTTTTAAACCCAAGAATAAGTTCTTTGTTTTTTTTTTTTTTTGAGCTGCATTTCACAATAAATATTCCGAAGAAATTAATTCAAAAACTAATCTTAGAAAAACATTACCAAATCTCTGTTCAAATAGTTTCATTCAATTTGAGGATGGTCTGACCTGGAAAAGGTTTAACGGCCAAGGAAGTTGCAATTTCAGTTCAAGAGATTCGAGGGTATCTAAGCGACTTCTAAAATATACTACCTAGAACCTCTAGCTGTTACACGAATAGAATAGTTTCTAGTTGACTAGTGGATAGAATTCTTCACTAATAAAGTTAAGAACATGACAGCGTACAAGACGTCAAATTTTCTGAATGGTTGAAGTGACAGGAGTATTGATTTTCAAAATGAATTAAATAAGTTTTTGCGTATAATCATTAGTAGCTAGCTCATATTATGAATGAGTAAGGAGTAAGATGTGCATAGCACATTGCGTCAAAATTTTAAAATAGCATCGACTGAAAAGTGTGAAACAAACATCCTCAACTCACAAGGGGCGTATTCATAGTCAAAATTAAGTTGGTACCTAAATTGAGTTTTAGCTTTTTGACATAATTTCCAATGGGTTATACTTGGACTACAAACCTAATATTGACTATGAATACTGCCCAATATATTTCACGTGAAGCCAAAATGATATTAAATTTGAATCAAAGGTTTACATATTTTCAAGAAAATAATTCCACTGCTCGGAATTTTCATAAATAAATTTAGTCAAATATCTTCTACTAATTATCATTAGCCGTAGCTTTTTAAAGATTTTATTTTCAATAAACTTTAACCCTCAATAAATATTTCATAAAAAATTCATGGTAATTATAATTTATATAGAATCCCGGATCGTAATCTCGGTGACTTCTGTGTAACAAGTAACTAATTTAACCCTATAAATACTTATACATGTTTACTTTGGTCCCCTTTTTGGAAACCTCCAGGGAATCGTATAATGACTGGCTTTCACTGTGCCATATCAACTGGCAAATATGTGAAAAATTTGTCTCAACTTTCTTCATCTTCATTCCTTTTCAATGAAACAGATCAGTAATGACACGGATAGTTTCTTTCATTTATTGATTTATTTGTATCAAAATCTTCCTCTGGATCGATACAAAATTCCCTTTTAGGGTCATTTATTCACGTCTGATTAATATTATCCATGATTAGATGCTAACCTGAATCGATAGCTGCCGTTAGATACGAAATATGACCCATAGAAAACAAAAAAATAAAACGGGGTGAAAACGTTACTTCCGAAGAGGGTTTTTTAAAGAAATTCTTCACACGAATAAATGTAAACCCGTCAAACAACTGTTCTATGTTTACAAACAAATCTAACCCGGGAATTAACTGCCAGTTAAATTTGTCGACGGGATGAACATCTAGACGCTTGAGACGTGCGTTTAGAGTAAAGAGTAGATAAATTTCAACAGGCAGTTTGTTTGCATTTCAGTATCTCTAAATCACAGATATGACAATATGAGTGTGTACTCTTTCTACTCGTAACAAAGTGTTTCCTACCAGCTCCCTCCACCGGTAATCAGTTGTTATGTCACAGACAAGTTACTCTCCGAATTCTACAACAATCAACGCAATCTTGTATTCTATAATTCTTGAATGAAAATGGTAAGTTGATAAATTCCATAGTTGAATGGAACAAAATTTACAGATTTTGCATAGAAGAAAGCCTGAATTGCCATCCAGAAACTACAACGTTCTCAAAAACCGGTTTCTGATGTCGGTCCGAACATGGTATGGATCAAATTTTAGCTTTTATCGACTGATATAACGTTTTGTATGCTTGCCACTCAACTGACCACTTTTACCATTGATTTTGCGACAGTGAGAAATATAATCCTAAACCATATATGTATAACCATTCAACTTTTTAATAAACGTATAGCTTATGAGCTTCTCTTTCATTTCATTAGTAAAGTCAAAACTTATTTGCTTCAAATCATACACGACATTTTCATTTCATTGAGATATCAAAAGCTATTATGTTCGTCGAATCCTCGACGATTACTTTACACGGTTTCACGAAACCGCAATATACCAACATACTTATGTAGCACGATGCAGCGAATACAAGGTGACGACAAAAGCACTTCCGTTACTTCGTACAAGCTTCGTTTGACAGAATGACGTAGCAGGAGGTTCTGAGTGTTTGTTTACGAATACAGACTGAGAAACACAGATTGTGCCACGTGTTGTTTATGATAAACGTTAATTTTCAAATATTTGTGTAAAACTATCTTAAAAATAAATAAAATTAAGTGCCACGTTTTGAATTGTGCAAGCAACAGCAAAAACACAAAGATAGAAAGTGCAGTTTATTCAAATTTCCCGCTGATGATGCTGTGGCTGTGCGTGCGTGTGTGTGCGTGCAGTTCCTTGTAACTGCTTTGTTATTGTCAAATTATCACCCTCCTTTTTTCACTATTCTTGGCAGAGGATTTCTGTGACGTGTACGCTGCCGGCGTTGTCGTAATCTGGTATTCTATCATTCTTGCACATGTAGGTTTTTCTTAAACTTAAAAGATTGTATGATAAGAAAAACATTTACATTTGCTCTGAATTTTTCCACAATTTGATGGATTTCTGCAGGGCGGTTATATAGAAAAAAATACAATCAAGGCGAACTCATAGAAGGTGATGGCATAAGAGCATGATGCGTATGAGCCAAGGCGAATTCATACAAGGTGATAGCATCCCATGAGCTGAATGCTTGTTCTTCTTTCCAAACTCGCTGAGTCGTTTTGTTTACACAAACAAAATACATGAGCAATACTGGGCGAATTCAGTTTTTGACATTTCACTCGCAAAATTAGACTAACAAAATACATGAGCAAACTGAGCGAATTCAGATTTCGACATTTCATACGCAAAATTACACAAACAAAATACACAGCGGATTCGCTTTATTTATCTTGCTATCACCTTCTATAGATGCATCTTGGTATGAGCTTTCAAAAGCTCAAAAGTATTTATAATACCACCTTATATGAATTCGCCTTGAATACAATATTGGGAAATAAATATGTATATGGAAAGTGTTAAAATCTGGAGTACTTGCTTAACATGCGAAATTTGCAGTATAAATGTTTATTTATACTATTTTGAAGTTTTAAAGAAATAATACTAATATAAGCATTAAACAAAAATTTATGTATCAAGTATTTTTGAAAAATTAATTGACATTAATATAAATAAATATATGTGCAGGTATTATGTTGCAATGCCTATTTTTTTGCAATAAAATAAAGCGTCCAAAGGGCAATTAAAATAATTTATAATTAATATCGATTGGTCGATGATGGTGGATGGTGTGTATTGTTGATTTTCTTAAATACGTGATGTAGAAAATATAATTTAATTTGTACTAGAACTCGATAGTAAATGTTTGTAAGTTGTGAGTATAAATGAATGGTTCCATGTTAATTACTCGTAACTGTATTTACATATATAGTCAATATACTAATAAGTACCACATTTTAACAATCGTAGAAGACAATTGAAGAAAAAATATTTTAAAAAAAAACTAAAAATAGTTCAATGAAACTCAAAAAAAAGGCACGCATAATGAAAATAAAAATTCATAACATAATATAATACAAAATTTGTTGAAAAAATGAAGCATTGCAGTGGTAAGTATTTATTGGTGGTTAAAATAATATCTTAATTATACACTGGTGATAAACACACAAAAATAAACACATATCGCATCGTAGTTCCAAAACCCAAAACTCGAGAAAAATGTCCTTGAAGCTTTGAATTTTTGTACAGATATTTCCAAGCTAAAAATGTGTATACGTCACAAAATGTTGTCACGTGTAGTTATGTCATAAAATCATAAAATTTTAAAGTACACGAAAATTCTTGCCACAGAAAACGAAACTGCATGCAACTTATTTGTCCTCTACGTTCTTTGCAGTGAGCTACTGGTAATCGGTACCAAAGAACGTAGATTACAAAGAAGTTGTATGGTGTTTCGTTTAGTTCTGATATGGTAAAATTGGACGTTATTTTATGTTAAGGAACAATGGGAGTGCTGCAACAACTTTGTAATCTACGTTCTTTGTTACAACTAAGAAATTATAACACAACATAGCAGAAGAAGAGGTAATTTAAATTTCCCCAAACATAGCTTGATTTTGCTTCTTTTTTTTTGGATAATAACAATCTTCTAGTAAGCACGCAAAATGTGCATCAAACTAAGTCACGAAAAAAATGCAAATACCTTCCCTAGCGTGAAAGTTTACTTTGAGAGGATTTTAGGGGCATAAGGATCATTGGAGCATTGGAACAAAGAACGTATATTATAAAGCAGTTGCATGCTGCAAGAACTCTCGTCTGACTTCACCACACCAGTAACCAATTAGATCTTATCAGATTCTAATATCAATCAGCAAAAGTCAAATTAGTTTTGGTATGGTGAAATTGGATGAGATTTTCCGTTAGAGGAACGATGGGAGTGTTGCAATTTCTTTGTAATCTACCATCTTTGCTTGGAGTACCCTAAAAGCAACCAAAATGTTCTTCATAACGTAATTGTGACATTATGTTAATCAATGCTTCGGTTAGAGATAGAAGACTAAATAAAACTCTCTCGAATTTTCATACCAGAAATATTTTGGTCAGAACAATCATCCTCTCTTACGTGAATGACAAAATGACCTTAAGGTTTTATCAAGGATTGAATCGGTTACCACAAACCACAACCGGCAAGTCGACTCAAGAAAAAAAATTCTTTGTAAACATTTGCTGTCATATTTTACCAAATATGTATGATACATAAATGGTGTTTTTTAGACTGATAGAACTTTAAATTGAAATAAAACACATACAAAATGAAGTATGTTGCCAATTTTTTTTTTTTGTTTGAAAGATATTTTCATGACATTTAATATTTAAAAACGATTTCTGGCATATATGCGCATGATTTGGAAATACCAGTTCAACTGTCCCACCACCTGTTTATTATTATTAGATATGTTGGCGAATTTACTAGATCTTTGGATTAAATATGATAAATGATAATTTAGTTACAATTAAATTAAGTTAATAGTTAGCTAAAATTAAATAAAAAATAGTTGTACGCCTATTATTTAAGAAAAATCAAAGCTACTGTTTTTTTATTAATCCGCAGCTCACTTAGAAATTGTGATAATTCTCTAATATTTTTGAATCACGAAAATCACGGAACCTGTCGACTCAAATCCCAGGATTATTAGGAATGATTTTATTGTTTACAACAGATACAAGGCATATTGAAAACCTAGCAGCAGCAGCGTCCAACCAAGCAAACTACATTTAATAGATCGTAGTATGATATACCAGTAACTTTCATTAAGGAAATGTATATTTTTTTTAATAGTGGTCATAGGACCTGTTGCCTGCCGGCATTATTTAACACTTTGTCGATCAAGATCGTCTGCCGAAGGTATTTGCTTTATATAAATTCAAATTCAAATGTCATAGTTTTCGCGTGAATTCAGGCTATAACCCTATAGTTTTTAGCTTACTCAGCTTACCTAGAAATTTAGCCGAGAACAATTTCAGTGGCAAACTTGACAGTTTTTGTGAATTCAAGGGTTAATTTTTATAAAATCAAACTTTAGTCAGAACAAACATAATATAATTTTTAAAAGTAATTCTCTAATATATTTCAAGTACAACAAACTCTATACTTCGTTTAATTTCGGGCAACGAATATTAATTTACGTAGCAGGATATTGATCAACTCGATCAAAGATTTTTAATATCTACAGCAAAGAGTGACTTAAAACTTGTTCAAAAATATTATAGACTTATTTATGGGAGAGGTACTAAATTCTGCTTTTCAAAATTCTTTTGGATGAAAATTCTGTAAAAATCAAAAAAAAAATTCTGTCCAGCCTAAATTCTTTTGGTTCAATATTCAGTATTTAAAATTCTGTATGATCAAAATGATGGAGAACTGAAATTCTGTATATTAAAATTCTGGAATCAAAATTATTTTCGATCAAAATGCTATAAAAGTATAACCAAATAAGCAGATAACCTGATAAGCACGCTTACCTGAATAGCACATTTATTTTATGAATAATGGAATTCCGATTTTATAGAATCAATGGTATATATAAATACGTCAATTAAAGAAAAATTCAAAAATTCATTCAAAACAAAAGGCATTACATTATAATGGCGAAACAATTATTATATTATTAAATTTTTAGCAATTCGCTTTAGAAAAGAAACATGCCTTAATATAAGCCTTTTTCTTGTTATTCTTTTAATTCTGTTGTTTGCTTTTACAGCCTTCGTCGTTTGACTAATTTTGTGACCATTTTGAAATTTCTGAAGCTATAAATACATACAAACATATGTACATTTGCTTTATGTAAATAATATAGGAAACCATATGGGTCAAGACAAGTCATGTATTGGCAGTATTTTGTTTTGCAAAACTCTGTATTGAAAAACCGGAAGAGCATATGGATAGATAAAAAAGTACAGAGTTTTGCAAAACAAAATACTGCCAATACATAATTTTGATTTACAGAATTTAAAATTACAGTGTTCCGCAATACAGAATTTTAACAGTACAGAATTTTGAATTACAGATTTTTGAATACAGAATATTGAATACAGAATTTTAAATAGAGAATTTTGAACCAAAATCATATTGTACCCAACCCCTTATTTATTTGGGCAAGAGAAGATGAAGAACTATGTACTTGTCGAGGTATGGAAGAACAAGAAAGAAAGTGCGATGGTAAAACTTAATCAAATTTTTAATTAAGTGAGCTAATCTTGAATTCTTCTAAATTGATTTGTACAGGATATTTTTCAATATAACCTATATTTATACGATTACCATCATTAGTATTCAAAATAAATATTTTTTACTACGCCGTTTCTAACCTATGAGGAGTAAAGTTTTCTCAGTTGAAATCTGAATTGATAGAATAGATACTATGGAAGAATATTTACATACAACGAGATGTGTCCAGCCTATACGCGTGAAATTTATATTTATATTTATATTTATATAATATGACTGTTGCTTTTCCAATAACTTCCAAATTAACAAAAAAAGAAACCAATCATCCGATGAGCAGAATGCTTGTTCTTCTTTCCAGATTCGCTGGGTTGTTTTGTTTACACAAACAAAATACATGAGGAAACTGGGCGAATTCAGATTTTGACACTTCACACGTAAAATTACACTAACAAAATACGCAGCGGATTCGCCATAATTATTTTGCTATCTATCACCTTTTATGAATCCATCCACCCAAGGCAAATTCATATCAGGTGGTGTTATACGTACACAAACAAAAATTTGCACTAACAAATTTTACACACTATGACATTATGATTTACAGCAAACACATTGTTTTGGCATTAAATTCACCAAGCGAATTCAATCAGCTGCTGAATCAACTGCACCTTTTGCCTTGGATCCACCTTGAAATATATTTAAAAAATGGCCTTATACAAGCACAATGCAGAGAAAAGAAGGTGACGACAAAAGCACTTCCGTTACTTCGTACTTGCCTGGTTTGAACGATTGACGTCACAAATGGGTCTTAAAAAGTTGATTTTTCTGGGTTTTTAGTGTTTTTTGCAAAAAGTTGGGTCGGCTTTCCAATAATATAGCATTGGCTGTTTTAGCCAAACTACGTGGAATTTTTTTAATGAAATTCACAGGGGCTGTTATGTAGATGCTCTTAGATCAATATTCAAAAATTATAACAGTTTTAAAGTTATTTGTTGTTAAAGTTTATAGATTTACTTTACGAAATTTTAATATAAACACTGCACTATTGACGTTTATTTTTACTTGTGCATAATCTTTCATGCGCATGCAACTTGATTCACACATATTTTCTTACAAAATGTGTAAGAATAAATACTTTTAACACTATTTTCCAAATCTATCGCAATTTTCTTACAATTGTAAGCACACAAATGTTCAAGGATGGCTCCGATACTTCATTGCTGGTGATGCCAGATCCTTCAAAATTGAAATATGTTTTTGCCTCTAAAACGTGAGTGGCGTAAGTGAATCGAACTCAGTAAGTTCTTAACATTAATTTATTAAAAAATTACGATTGAATATGCACTTTTATGTAAAAATACAGAAAAGTGTTCTGTACAAAAAATACTGTGAATGGCGTAGCCGGAGTTGGACCGGTCAGGGTTATTTTTTATAAGCGCGGCCGAAGGCAGCGATCGCAGAAAGGTGTTCTTAACAAAAATACTGTTGGACATTTTTTTGTAATGTGTGGCAGCATCAACTTTCAGTTCAATTCAACTACAAAGGGAAAAAGTGAGGTTAAGTTTGACTTTTTTTGCTACTTTAACAACGTATAACTTAAAAACTATAAGTCTCCGGAGCCCGGGACTTGCAGTTATATAATCGGGAGGAGTCACTCTACCCCGCCCCACCCCCTCCCCTTTTAAGTCCCTTTTTCAAAGCGTGCTATATTATTGGAAAGTTTTCCCAAAACGTTAAATACGGCGTTGTCGTAATCTGGTTTTCAATCATTCTTGTTATATAAGGCACCTCGCGCAACCGGAGTAAGCGGATATAGGCTGGTTGTTAAATAAATACGTTTAACTTATGTATATGGGGAATGTTTAGTTATTTGTTCAAAGGTTTAGGGGTATTGCGTAGAGGCGAAGGGGGCGTAGCAGCCGAAGCCCGCCCCATTAGAAAGAGCACAGTCACAGGTTTTAGAATAAAACGGCATACCCAGTAGATTTTCACATTTTGCCACTTTGCCATTTCATGGCACTTGCGCGAAAATCCGAAAAAAGAGAAAATCACCGAATTTTTACTGAACTCATCCAACAAAGTTAACCATGAAAAAATTGTTTCATTTGAGAAAAAATATTCATAAATTCAAAAGCAAATAAATTTTTTAATTAAAATTCAAAAACGCTTTAAAAATATTAAAAAATAGATAGATCAAAATTTTGCCAAATTTATGAACAAATTGAATGAATATAAAATAGCAAAATAAGGAAAGCAGATCCAATTTGAGAATTGAACGAGAAAACGAAATACGATTTTTGTGCAGTTTCTTTGGTGTTGTTGTTTTGAACGTTTTTTTCCCTATATTGTGTTTAAGAATTGTTAAAAACAAATAAAAATAATAGCAAAAGAGCAGAACAAAAAAAAAATTGCAAATTTTCCTTTAAAAAAACGCCCCAACTTTCTCTAACTCTTCTATGTTTTCAAATCATCCAAGCCCTATCAGCAAAAAATTCATAAAATCAAATATAACGCATTTAATTGATGTGTAAAACTTCGATAACTACAAGATATTCAGAATCAGCAAAATAATTTCAACAATTACCAATCAACATTTGTGACTATTGCTTAGGAAGAGAATTATTTTAAGAACAACAACAAAATGATTAAGTACGGTAAGTGTGAATGAATATGTGATTATTTATTGGCCAGATTTAGGTAAGGAAATATTAATGAAAATTAGCAATAAAATTTTGAAATATTGGGTCGGCTTTCTTGTAAGGAAGCATTAGCTGTTTTAGCCAAACTACGTGGCATTTTTTTTTATGAAATTCACAGGGGCTGTTGGGTAAGTGCTCACTGACCGATATTTAGAACATTTTGGGCAAAAATAATACTTTTAAAGTTATTTATTGTTGTAGTTTCTAGATTTACTTGACCAAAATGTGTAAGAATTAATTTTTTTAACACTATTTTCCAAACCTATTGCTATTCAATCTATCACTCCTTGCCAATGACAAAATAGACCAATAGATGGTGGAAGTCTAAAAATATAATAAATTTTAAAATTCCGAAGGAAAAATAGTAAAATTTGTTTGTATGTGGTGTGATTAACTGTAATGTAGTAAATACATATAATTTGTTCGGAATTTCAGAAATTAGTTCTTTCGAAGTTGAGTTTGATTTCCGTTCCACTTTCGGAATTTTGCAAGGGATTGGACAAGCACAATTGCAAATGAAAATACCCTTAGGAATTTAGGCGCCTGAATTTTTATAAAAATATTTTAGCCAGCATGGAAAAAGAACTCTGCACGTTAACCAGAAGAGACTTATCCATGGAAATTGAGCACCTTGACTGCCACAACGCTACAGGCAGTCAAACAGAAAAATAGAGATCCCTACATCGAAGAGGAATCGACAACCCTACGACCCTACCCATTTAGCGGCGTAGAGGGAAACGCAAACGCACGAGATAAGATTTGTATGATGATTTAAGAGGCATATAATTAGCTATGCTCAGCTGCGTCCATTGAAATAGTAGAGCAATGTATTGGCAAGCTTTGACAATGAATTTAGATGAACTCCACAAACTTTCACCGATTTTTTTTTTTTTTAGAAAATTTTCTAGTAGCCACTTTAGAGGCAATGAATGTCTCAAGTGACACAAAATTATTTTTGATTGATTGGTCACATATCCGCGTGGTATCGTGATTTACCTAAATACTCGGCTAAATGTGTTGTGCTTTTCCGCGGCCTTGAAATAACTCTGCTTAAATATGAAATCAAGAAATATTTACAATTTTCATGCATTAACTCTAAATATTTAAAATTTTAATATACTGTTTATTCGGGAAAATATAACGCTGAATAGCTTCCTTGGGATATTCCCGAATACTTCCAAACTCTATTAGGGATATTTAAAACTTCGGAAACTTCGGAGTCTTTGAAGTCTCACATTACTATTTTATTTTTTTAATTTTTTTAATTACGACGAAAATCCAGCGGTGTGCAGAGTTAGGACCTTTATTGTATTTCAAATTTTATGTACGAAATTTGATAGAATTAACAGATTTGAGTTTAACTACAAAATGTAAGTGCAAAAGATTTAAAATACCGATTAAGTATTAAAATTATTAAAATATTAAAATTATAAAAAAAAGGTTGCATCGAAAGTTATGTACTATCTAAAATTAACGATTGTAAAAAATTAAAAAACAGAAAGTAATCATTATACACAGTGTAGTAGCGAATGAGGGGCATAATACAATAAATGAAAATTCGTTCGATCAGCTCTTTCAACCACAGTCAAAGATCGAATGCAACTCATAAAAAATACGCAAATTTCTCCTAATTGTCTTAAATTTTAATACATAGTTTATTCGGAAAAAGATGTGTATCTGGGAATAACTTTATCGAAATGATGTGAAATTCTTTCAAACTAAAATTTTACGAATTTTGAAATTTCGAATAATACTTCAGAAAATCGAAGTTCGTTTACTTGTATGTAATTTCGACAAAAATTCAACAGTGTGCAGAAGTAGAACCTTTATTGTATATAAAAGTTTCTATTCGAAAATTAATCGCTTGGACAGATTTGTATTTTTTTTAATAATAATATACGCAAAAACTTTTGGGTTTGACTGAAAAAATGTGAGTGCAAAAATAAGGATCGACAAAAAAGTTTCAAAATACCGATTAAATATTCATATTAAAATTATAAAAAAAAGGTTGCATGGAAAGTTATGTATGTGCCATCTAAAATTAACGCCTGAAAGAAATTCAAAACAGAAAGTAACGACCATGCAATGACCGTTCCCACGACAGTCGGTTCTACGATACCGGAGCGACCCCGATTTATTTCCGACCAAGAACTGTCACTTCAGCAGCATTCCCCAAAATGGTATAGGGAATGTTTTATGCTTTTACAACAACAACAACAACAACCATGCAATGATTTCAAACTGAAAAATATTGCCAGATTCTCTCGGATTCGGTTTAGCTTTTTAACCGGAAATAGCGCTTATTTTATTTTCGACATCTTCCTTGAATGTGCATAGTATTTACGCTAACCGAATATTCTGGCTCTACGAAAACGAGTCAATTTAAGTTGTTATGAAAAGCAAAGAAAACAGCACTACGATATACTTCAAATATTTTTATTGTACTAAAAATAGAATGTCTTCGTTTTTCGACACTTTTAAGCTTATATTGTATGTATAAAAAAGTTGTACATTTATAAAACCAAACAATTAAAAATAACATGAACTACGTCGTTATTCATGGTACTTAAAAAAAAACTGTGGAATTTGTGAATAGAAAACTTGTTAGCAATTCAAGGTTGCGGTTTTCTAGCTTATTTTAACTGTAATTTTTGATATGCATATATTACATGATTTCACTATTACATATGTATGTAGATTTATAAATGAGAGTCGTAAAAAAGTCTACACTAATTCATTCGATTTACGACAAAAAGGCACAAAAGTATTGCATATTAAAAAAGTCTATGCATTTCTGTAAGTTTGTAAATTACATTCGTATGTATATATAGTATATTATAAATTTGTATTCATTTTCTATATATATCTGTATGTAGATCTTTTTGTTTTATCTCTCTTCAGGACGGAATCTGTTCAATTATGTATATAGATTTGTTAGGTTTTGTTTTTTTTTTTGTTTTTTTTTTTGGAAAAAATACGTTTTGAATAACACAAGCATACAACAAAACGCAATGTTGTCTAACGAAATATTATTGTGGTTATAAGTTTTGCAATTATAAAAAATATTTCACAAAAGAAATAATAAAGTTCATCATTAAAAATAAAGCAGCGTATTCTTCATCAAAGCCAACAACAAACAATTAAACGATTGCAGTTATTATTATCTTCATATTGGTCTGTTTCTGTTTAGCATAGCAGCGCACACACAGCTAGCTGTATGAGCCATACACAAAGGCCGCCACACGCTGGTGGCGCGAATACAATAGACCATGAAGCGCATCATCTTCTTTGCAAAAAAGCGACGAAAAAACTAATGAGAAAAAAAAGAAATGCTATGCAATAATAAAAAGAAAATCAGCAAGAGGAGGTACCACACCATTGCCATGCATGATTACCACTCTGTCCTGTCTGTCTGCCTGACTGCCTGCTTACCTCCCTGACTGCCGATTAAACAGCGACCAACGCAACGCTCTTCTTCCTTAGTGGTGGTCACTCACTGTGCGCGCTGACTATGAAAAATGTGTGAAAATATTTTGCGGCAAAAACTTTCCGACTATTGAAGGACGCCTGCAAAGCCTAAATCATCATGCGCATCGTCTTCGTTTTCTTTATGTTGTGTGCATATATGGATTTTTTTGATATCAAAGTACCTCAAAAACGCTGTATGCTGTGTATGGCTTTTTTTTATCGATTCAAAAAAGTAACGGCGTTTTTGTCGGACGACCAAGTGTTGAACTGGTTTTTTGCCAAGACATAATCGCCACTGCTGGCAGTAGTGGAAAAAAGGTTCTCAGGGTACAGCCGGAGATAATAAAAATTCAGGCACATTTTGATAATCAACTATGAAAAAATTTTAATTCATGCAAAAAATAATGAAATATATTGAAAAACAAGGAATGAGGCGCAAAAAAAGCGACATCAAGCGAACCAACCAACACAGGAGGTCGTCCAAAAAAAAAAACAAAAACAAAAGCAAAAAAAAAAAAAAAACGAAGCACACTGGAAAGCGTCGTAAGGTACAAGGCATAGGCGCGGACGAACCGGCGATTTGGCATGCCAATGTGCGCATTTTTGTGTGGACAATTTATAGAAAGAAGGGTGCCAGGCAGACAGTGAGCCAATAGCAGCAACAACAATAATAACAACAACAACAACAATGGGCACACTCAGCTTTGATCGCCTCTGAATGTCTAAGACTTTGCGACCACAATGTTGAATGGCGTGGCCAAATAAATGAAAAAAACCCAAAAATGAGAGCTTACATTCATTTCCACCCTTTCGTGTAGCTAGCCGTTGACCAAATTTTCTCTCAGCCAGCGCTCAGTTGCATGGCGGCGCAAGGAAGCGAACATTTGTCGCAAGATGTTGTAGCGAGCAGCGAGCGAGTGTGTAGTATAGAGATAGAAGGAAGCTCTATTTTGACTTTTGATTGAACAGGTTTTTATTTTATAGCGAATTTTGTAGCTTTTGCATGACCAAGTATGATTGTAAAATGTACGCTGGTCGCTGGGCCTATGCAACTTTTGTAGTTCCTCACATTCCTGTACTGCAGACGTTCGACACTTCCGTTCCTTGCATTTGACGGTGATTGTAATATGAGCTCTGAAGGCGGTATACGTTGCGACTTGTTTAACAAACGTTTGCGCTTTTCTTGAGCGTTTCTGCCACTATTCTTACTTGCTACTCCCTTCCCTGCTTACTTGCCGCTTGCTGCTCTCCCCACCACCCAGCACTGTGCTATACAACAAATGACAAATAACTAGATGTATTGTAATAGATTATGTCTACAACTTAATCGCCTTGGATAAACGATGACACTGTTTCTCAGTGCTCCTCACATTACGGCCATTGTGTTGCTATTGCTATTGCTGTTGTTGTCGTTGTTGTTTTTTTTTTTTTGGATTTTTGCCACAGCTTTTGCTGCAAAATATATTTGCCTATAATTTGCAAGTATTGTTGTTGGCAGGATGAAGTGAAGGAATGTTTTTGTTGTAGTTTTGTTATTTGAGATTCTTGCTTTCTTACAAAAAAAAAAAAAAAAAAAAATATTGCTCTATCTGTAGTATGAATGTCTACTTTGGCATTCACACTTCTTTGGAAAAGAGATAATTGCATTCATGGCTGCTTTTTTCTTCTGTTTTTTGTTATCAAATATTCTTACTTACATTCTATAACTTAAACGAAAATGGACGAAATTTTTGTGTATTATTTTTGGTAGGGCCGTTGGAAGGCACTTGCTTTGCTTATAAAACATCGCCGCTGCCGCCACCGCCGCCGCCGCATTCACTACCACATGCTCATCTATACTTATAAATTAGTATTAGGGTTAATTCCAGGAGTGATGCGAGTAGCGAGGTGGCAACTTTCAATCCAGACGCGCCAGCCAAACGGCAGTGGAATGTATCGTATCGCGATTGCTTGTCGGCTACAATATTCTGGTATTCAGCTTCTACCAGTTGGCCGTCATAGTAGGTGATCAGATCTTCGAAAGGATACTCGTAGCCTTGTAGACATTCACATTTGTAGCCACCAGTTTCGTAGCCACGACCCATAATGGGCACACACTGTAAATGGTAATGAATGAAGAAGATCGTATTAGTTGAGAACGAATGATCAAAAATTATTATAAAACAATTTAGAAATCATTTCATTAACTTTAAGATTAGTGCCGAAGGACTCAATGCCCAAATAGTAGCTAAGTTCGGTTTGCTTGGCTTGGAAAACATTTTTTTTTTATTTTAAGCACAATACCAATGATTTTTTAACTTACATAAGACGTGCGGTCATCACATTTGTGTGTATTTTTGAAAGCATTCGGTTCGAAGTACCAATCGGGGCATTGGTTGATGTCCAATTGCAACATATCCATAGAGACAGCAACCACGCCTCTAAAAATGTGAATAACAAGTAATATTTTATTAGTACTATGAATATGCATGGACAGCGCCACATGCGATACATTTTTTAGGTTATGTAAAAAGTTCAATAAAAATTCGTGAATTCTAACAAGGCGAATTCATGTAAGAAGGTGGTGTTGAGAAAGCAAATGACGGAATTCGATTGCTGAACTGAATGTCAAAACTATGTGTGTTTGTTATAATTTTTACCGATTCTCACTGTCATTGTTCGTACAAATTGTTAGTGTACATTTTTGTTGTTCTACGCTCAACACCATCTGGTATGAATTCGCCTTGAGCTCAAAATCTTTTTTTATTTTCTATACTATTAAGACTACTACAATACAATGTGGTAACTAAAATAAACACAATTCTCGTACAATAAAAAAATACCCAGGAGTAAAGAAGTCCAAAAATAAAACAAAACCAAATTCAGGCGTGAATTGCGAAAGCAACTGAATTATAGGAGTTTATAGTCTTAATACAGGGTACGGCATCAGTTCCTCTGATATGAGAATGTTGTATAGCTTTTGAAAGAAACAATAGGTTGCAAATATTTGTGTTATTTTTTTTTAGTTCAATCCTTTACAATTCATATGGACTACTTTTTAAAAACAACAATGATTGAATGGCCAGCTGTATTGGTATTGACCACCGCAAACTGTGCTCTTTTTCGGCCATTTTCCATCACTTCTTCGAGCATCTCGGTCGGTGTCAAATAACGCCACAAAAATAAATTTACTGGGGTTAAATCTGGGGATCTTGATGGCCAATCAATATCGCCTCTTTTCGATTTTTCGATATCACATGTCTGGGGAACTTTTGTTGCAAAAACTGCATTGTTTTCGATTGCTGTGTGGCATAGCACCCAGTTTTTTTAAAATCATAAGTCCTTTTTCACGCATTTTCCGACTCACAAAATGTGCTAACATCCACCGATATCGTTTACCATCGACTGTTTAGTCTTTCTTGAAGAGTAACGTCCCAATGATAGTTTTTGAGTACACTCCGGCCCAAACAATCACTTTTTAATCATTTAATGGTGTTTCATGAATCTCGTGAAGATTTCCTGTCCCCAAAATGCGGAAATTTTATTTATTAATACCGCTAGAGAAGGTGAAATGAGGCGCATCGGTTGGTCATTAAAACTTGCCATATTCTATATAATGCGGCATATCTATGGCCAATATTCTTTGAGTCAGTTGTGTTTTGTATGGAAATAATTGGCGATCGTCCTTCAAAACGCGTCTCGGCAACACTGTCACTAACGCCTTCAATAATTTCATTGGAACGTCTTGGTCATGAACATTTGTAGGTTTGATTACCCACTGTTCCGAGATCAAAGAAATTTTTAGCCAGCACCCGAATTATTTTGTTGGTAGGTATTTTAAGTTGGCACAATTGAACGACTATTTTCAATGCACATAGCCCCTAGCGCAATATTTCGGTGTGAAGCGGTTCATGATTAAAATTGTACCGGTTTGAAGTTTCCAAAACGTGTCTAAGAAAGTAAATCGGTCGACAAATGGCGAAGTTATTCTATGTTTGCATACCAGAGGAACGGATGGCGCACTCTGTATAATATCCCAGAAATATTTGGAGGGACTTTTGTTGAAAGTTAGAGAAATTTTCTTATATATCATAGGATAATTTATATTCCAAGTATTTTAACGCTGCGTGTTACTTGGCTTAAATTTTAAGCGCACACAGAATAAAGAAATTTCTAGACTTTGTTGTTGTTGTAACAGCATAACCGCAGAACTTTGCAGGTAGGGCATTGGTATTTTCTACGATCCTATCATAATTTTATGTTTGTCGGTTAAGTATTTAACTAGTAAATGATATTTCACATATACAAATGTAGCGTATAAAAATTTATATTAAAAATTATTTGGTTGTAAGTACTAAGCAACATTTCTTTTAAAAAAGTAATAGTTTAAATATTTATTAGCAAATAAAAAAAAAAAAATTTATACGTATGGTCGAAATTTTTTGTATGGAAAAAAACACCCAGAATCGACAGAAAAAAATGGTAAAAAAATCAACGGTAATTCGCATGTTGATATTTAAAACAAAAGACGAATTGAAAATTCGAAAATGTTTTTGAAAATTTACCAAGTGGATTTCAAGTTTAAATTGCAACAAAACCAAGTTAAATTATGTATATGTAGTAGACTATGATAAAATAAAGAAGACAATTCCATTACCACTGTTACGACGTCAAATTAACTACCTGCTAATTAAACAGATGATGTCGGGAAAAAAATGTTATATATTTTTTTTACTTTTGTTCAAAATTAAAGAATAAAAGGAAAAAGTAAAAAAAACCGGATTTTTCGGATATTTTCGAAAGTAGTCCCTGCCGGCATGAAGTGTTAAGGAGTGTGATTTGCCCAAAGTTTAAAACAAAGCTATTTCATTGATAAGTTTTCGATCTTTTTGAAACTCTCCATTTTGTAAATAATGCGCAATTTACGATTGAAAATTAACCTCTCCGAAAAAATTGCCGATGGGGCAACGTTTTGCCAAAAGTTTGCATCTGGGGGAATGTCAATAGTCTGCTTTTTAATAAAAAACAAATCGAAATGGAACTACCTTCTTTCTTGTATTATGTAGTAGACTAGGTACAATTTATAAATCAATAAAACATATTTTGTGGAAATATTAGGTAATTGAGTTTTTGCCATAGTTTTGTCTTTTCCTATAACATTTGTTCTTAAATTTTATTTTTTTTTTTCAATATTAACTAGCAATTTCTTGAATGTCAATTTCGGTACACAGTGCGGCGCTTATATTAAGTTATCGTGATAATTTCGAGAAAAAATCCTTTTAGAAGGCAGAAAGTTCAAAACAGAGACGTGATACCAGGTTTTTTAGAACTCAATGAAAATATTATTGGTGAATTCTTAGTCTATATTGATTTTAGGTATGGTTGGAATACATACATAGAGTGTCGGGCAATTTAATAGGGTCGCGACATTTCTACAAGTTTCGACTATTTTTCTTCTGTTTGTTTAATGTTTGTTAATTTTTTTTTACAAAAGTTTTGCTCATTTTTTAAAACAAACTATATGTATAGTAAATCAAATTTTCAAACTTTGTGCGAAAATTTTAAAAATTCTGCAGTCTTATCTTAATTGTAAACATTTTAATCAGAACTTTACTATCAAACTTGTTTGTTTATTTAGAGTGTACATCGTTTTATAGATTTCTCAAATTTTACCTCCCTATTATACAATTTCTCTTTATAGGCAATACCAAGTAACTATTTTTGTATCTACGCGCTACAATCAGATTCAAATGTAATACGACACTTCATTTGCCAAGAGTGGAACCACAAAAAAAAAAATTGGGCAAACAATTTAATATATGTAAACGCTTGCAACACATATAATTGCTGACCCATAAAATCCGCAATTGTTATTGAAATTAGCTTAGTTAATACTTTGGCCCGAATTTCTGTGGTACACTTGTACAAATGACACAATGACTTCTAAAGCTGCTACAAAATAATGGGGTGTCATAAAATAGAACAAAACGCGTACGCGACGTACAAATCACTTAACAAATATCCTTACGCATACAACAACAACAACAACAACAACAACAACAACCAATTCAAGTAAATTCCACACAACTATCAAAAATCCGGTTGTCCCGCTTGTGCGTCAACTTCTAATTGTTTTTTTTTTTTTTATTATTATTATTTTATTCAAAACTCCTCTACTGCCACTACTTACTTGAATTCCAGTTTCACTTTAAGGCTATCCCAGCCGAAAAAGGGTGATGCATAGGTCACGAGCCACTTTTTTACATAGCCATCACAGTCGAATTGCGGTTGTGTCCAATAGCCGTGTTTCAGGTTTGCCGCACGATACGAATTCGGGTAGTGTTCATATTTTTGCATATATTCACCTGTTTCATTGTGACGCAACTTCATTTTCATATAGAACGTTTCTAGGTCATCGAAGTTGGTGGACCAACGTTGTTTCAAAAACTTGAAATACTTCTTTTCCGTATAGATTTCGTGTGTTTTATTCAGGCGCGCCAAGTCTTCAACTTTGAATTTGCGTGTATTCAATTCGGTTTTGTATGCGTATGGTGCGAAATAGGTGCGATTGGTGAATTTGTTACGTTCCCAAAGCATGGCAGCCGACCAAACTTTTGTATCACCCAAAACAATGGCCAGTGTTTCGCCGATCATTTGATCTTCGGTCAGCGGTTTGTCGGCCACACGTTTACCGGTGTACACTTCGTTGGGATCAGAGATCTGTGTAAAGGAGACAGAGAGAGAGAGAGAGAGAGGGTGAAAAGGGAAGTGTGAGATGGGGAAGGTAAATTTACTATAAATAAATAGATAAATGGTTAAAAGCACTACACGAATAAGGGGATGTACATTTGAAAATCAACAACAAAGCGTGCGTATCTAGTAGTTGAATTCGGTTGAAACTAGTTCGACTGGCTCTACTGCCGTTGCGCCTAAATGCGATGTCTAACATTATAATTTCTGTCTATTCCTGTACTTTTATTTGCATAACATGTTGATTTTTAGGATTCTCATTTGTTTTTGTATTTCATAGCTAAATAGATACATATGTTTGAATATACATATGTATGTAGGTTTTGTACAATTTGAAATTTGTATTTATACTCATTTGCGCTTTCGACAACGTCATTTGTTGCGCCAACTTGTGCAAACAAAATTCTGATAAAACATGTTTTTCTGGAATTATTATTATTATTATTTTTTTGCACTAATGATTTTAGCATTTCGATGATGTTGCTTTGACACTGAATATTTAATTTTATGAACTTTTCAAGGCGACAATAGCTATGCGCTTGTGACCACGTTGGAAATTTGAGCAACTTGAATTAGGCGTGGAAAATCATAGTTCACACTTGAAAGAATATTCATTCATACAATTTAATGATGATGCTCGTTTAGTGTATGTGGAAATTTAACTCAAGCGAACAGCTGTTACGCAACGTACATACATATGTACATACAGAACCAGTTATTTTACGGTCTAAAATGAGAAACCCATTACAACTTTCGAATATTAAGCATTGAACGCCGGACCAAAGAGATATCGCACAAAATTCCTAAATTTAAACAAAAAATATCGAGAATTATCATTAACTTGTTGACTACGCCGAGTGAACGCAAAACTATAGTCACAAAACCACCGATGGTTTTGAGTTTCGATTTTTCATGTGTTATTGAGGAGCGATATAATTGAAATCAATCATTTGAAAGTTTCCAAAAACTACCCTTCAATTGCTTTAATTAATGTCGACGTCATCATTATAGTGATTCGATCTTACATTTCATTAAATTGTAGAAGCTAATTGAAATTCAGCAAAATATGAGAAAGTTTAATATTGAGCAGATATTTACAGTAGAAGTGCTCGATCTCAACAAAATTGCTATTGATGGTCGCTCTGTCGAAAAAGTCCGATTAAAAAACAAGCGACTGCAAAAGATGTTGTTTGAAATTACCCGTTAGACGCCAATCAAAATGTATGTTTAATTTGAAAAAAAAATTGGTATCTTTCTTCCATTATTTGTATGTCCTGGTGGAACCGTTCACCTTGTTTCTCACTGTAATCGCCTAGGTTGTCCGGGAATTTGTCCAAATGACTATGTACTGTTTCATTAGCCCAAGCTTGATGTGAAGTGGTGGAAGAATAATTTTTTCTCGGCTTATCAGTTGGTCATGAACCACATTTGCTGTTCCTGCCTCCATATTTTCTCTCACCGGCCAGTCTTCCTAATCCAATGTTCATTTCTTGCACGGCTGTCCCATAAACATTGAAAACAGGGGTATTTAGTATACCCACTTTGTTGGCCCAATAAAAAATTCACATTTTCGTATTCTTCTTTTAGTTTGGTACTATGACCGATTGGAACCGAAGCAAGTTTATTTCCATTGTGTAGCAACACACATTTCAGACTTCTTTTTGAGCTATCTATAAAAAGCCTCCATTGTTCGGGATTATATTCGGGAATGGCCATAGCTCTCAAGAGTCCAGAAATATTGTTGCAATATGCAAGATTGTCTTCTTTGGCAAAGTAAGGCGGAAGGTGTTGCTCATAAAGGCTGTAATAGCAACAACAGGTTGTAGACAAGATTTTTGTTTTAGCCTCGAAGCCAGAAGTTCAGACGACTTTTTTGATAAATTCAAGTCACGAACCAAGTCACTAAGCTCTTCTGTAGAAAATCCCTGTTTCGTACAACTACTTTCTTCAAACTCACTTTCACTGCTATTTGTCGGATTTTCTGATGTCTCTGACATTTCAACATCATCACAGTTTGCAGCAGATGATTCTAAAAATACTGGAATTGGCAAATCATGACTGTGCGATACGGGGGGTTTAGCCGAATTTACATTAGGATAAAGGGTTGGGTACAATATGATTTTGGTTCAAAATTCTGTATTTAAAATTCTGTATTCAATATTCTGTATTCAAAAATCTGTAATTCAAAATTCTGTACTGTTAAAATTCTGTATTGCGGAACACTGTAATTTTAAATTCTGTAAATCAAAATTATGTATTGGCAGTATTTTGTTTTACAAAACTCTGTATTGAAAAACCGGAAGAGCATATGGATAAATAAAAAAGTGCGCACTTTTTTTATTTATCCATATGCTCTTCCGGTTTTTCAATACAGAGTTTTGCAAAACAAAATACTGCCAATACATGACTTGTCTTGACCCATATGGTTTCCTATATTATCAAAACAGATTTACATAAAGCAAATGTACATATGTATGTTTGTATGTATTTATAGCTTCAGAAATTTCAACATGGTCACAAAATTAGTCAAACGAAGAAGGCTGTAAAAGCAAACAACAGAATTAAAAGAATAACAAAAAAAAGGCTTATATTTAGGCATGTTTCTTTTCTAAAGCGAATTGCTAAAAATTTAATAATATAATAATTGTTTCGCCATTATAATGTAATAACTTTTGTTTTGAATGAATTTTTGAATTTTTCTTTAATTGACGTATGTATGTATATATACCATTGATTCTATAAAATCGGAATTCCATTATTCATAAAATAAATGTGCTATTCAGGTAAGCGTGCTTATCAGGTTATCTGTTTATTTGGTTATATTTTTACAGCATTTTGATCGAAAATAATTTTGATTCCAGAATTTTAATATACAGAATTTCAGTTCTCCATCATTTTGATCATACAGAATTTTAAATACAGAATATTGAACCAAAAGAATTTAGGCTGGACAGAATTTTTTTTTTGATTTTTACAGAATTTTCATCCAAAAGAATTTTGAAAAGCAGAATTTAGTACCTCTCCCTAGGATAAACCCAATTACGTTTTTTATGCCTGTTGAAACCTTTCACATTAACTGCACAAAAGTAGCTCTCTTGCAAGGGAAATAAAATATTTAAACCAACTAACTACTTGTTTTCATAATTTATATAACAAAACTTATTGAGGAGTAATTAAATTAATACAACTGGAACTGGGTCATATATTTTTTTTTCATTAATTTCTTAAGTTTCGTTTATCTCAAAAACTAGAGCCAATCCAAAAAAGTAAAAACACAGTTCATAAGCCTGCTACTAATGTTAATAAAAACTATTAACAAAATCATGACCGCAGGTTTTTTTTTTAATTTTTATTACGCAGTGTAATTTTTTATAATATAACAAACACCGTATAAGACCACATTTCAAACTTTGTAAAAAAAAAAACAGGAGAATTTCATTTAATTTCAATAGAACTTAAGTACAGTATTTTTACCTACACTTTAAATTCTAATTTGCTGAAAATTTCCGTTAATTTTTATAACTTTTTTTTTGCTGACGTTTACACTTATTTTCTACCATACATACAGCCGCAGTCAACCAATTAACAACGATGTCTTGATAATCAGTTGTTGTTGTTGTAACGGTTACTCAGACCCTGCAAGAACGGTTCAACCATGGTCGTTATCATCAAACTCATCTAGGGGGAGGCCCAAGAAACGCGTAGTTTCGACAGGTTCGGACCAAAGGGAAAAGGGGGTTAGATAAGTCGGTTTTCTGATAATCAGTTCTTCTTGTCTGCTGCTTTACAATTTGCAATGAATAAATTCACCTTTCATAAAAGATCCAATTATTGAAAATGTACATTGATATAAATTTCAAAATTTGTTTATTCACTTCAGTTAGTGCGGGAGATTTTCACATTTCTTTAAAAAACAGTCGCTAATAATAGACAAATTTCGCAACGACGGAAAGTCGTATGGCGAAATCACGAAAAGTCTAAACATTTCAAAACGGATGATTTTCAACGCTGTACACTATTTCAGGAGAAATCGCTAAAAGCAAGGATCCCGAATAACGGCGACTAGGGAAGACGAACAACCGCAAATGAAATTCGTGGTATTGTTTTTGATGAAAACAATGCTTCTCCGTCGGTAGAAGCAGTTAAGAGGTGTTTGAGAGAAAAAGTTTTATTTGGAAGGATTTCTCGAAAGAAACCCCCCTTCTAACATTATGCGGTAACATTATGGTCTGGGGTGCTATGTCATGGCGATAAGTTGGGCCCATTACAAAAATTGAAGGCCGTATGGATTAGCACCAATATATATTCAATATTGAATGATGTTACATGGATCTTTCAACAGGGCGACGATCCGAAGCATACCGCACGAGGAACAAAACAGTGGATGGAACAAAATAAGATTGTCCTTCATGTAGCCCTGATCTGAACCCCCTTAAGAATCTCTGGGAGCAAAGGTCCAGATGGAGTGGGAAGCCATTCCAACCTCTGTATGCGAGAAGTTAATCGAGTCAAAGCTCCGTAGGTGTGAAGCAGGACCGAAGCTGTACTTTGTATAGAAAAAAAGCTTAACACTGTCAGTAAAAAACAAAATACCAAAAAATTACGGAAATTTCCAGCTAATTGGAACTTGCACTTTATTATACTAAAGTTTGAAGGGCTACAAAACTGCACACCAAATTTAAAAAATTTTAAAAATGTATACACCCTATGTTATAGCAAAGAAAAATTCTAAAGTTCTCCAAATATATTATATTACATTTTTCACATCACCCGGGACAATCTTTTAACGAAATTTTCAATGCATATACACGACTTTTATACAGTTTTATTATTAAAAGATTTGTAAATTGTATGCAAGTGTTTTTTGTTTGTTTTTGGAATCTTGAAACTTTTATAGTACAATGAAATATATTTTTTACTAAAAGTTCACGAAAAAGATTTACCATAAAAAACACTGAATATTGTAAAAAAAAAAATCACTGACATTACACTTTTGTGTACTGCTGAATGTGAAAATGATTTACCCTAACCTAAAATTGTCTTATGCGATCGCTTTCAAGATCTCTGTCATTGATCCATATTGAGCGACTCCATAAAGTACCTAACTTTTAACTTAAAAGCCAGCTCATCTATCATTGAAAATCAAATTCATCTTTGATCGAATGCAATACTGTTTTCGTTGGATAAAACAATCCGAATTCAATTAACCTATAATCGATGCGATTGTATTTTGCCAAAATGAGAAAATATTTTCAGCAACAATAAACAAAAAAATGTCGAATGTTAGTTACCTGCAAGAAAGCGCTGATGAAATTCGCTAAACGCACAGCCATTTTCGCCTCATTTTCAAACTGTTCCTTTGCGCCATAGCTTACATCACCACGCAATACCAAATCTTGTGGATGAAAACTAAAATAAGAATTAAAATTAATTAACATCATCCACCCAAGCATTACGTACTATTTCATTAGTACACTCACTTTTTACACGTGCGATAATTAACGCCATGTATGAATTTGAGCGCCTGATCAATATTGATATGTTCTGCATGCAAAGCTCTCGAGCCGGTAGTATAATTGCGATATTCCGGATGTAAATCCAAGTATTTCTCACGCACGTAATATTCAGCGCGTTCCCATTGTATAGGTACTTTTTGCACCCCTAACAGCAAAAGAAATTGAATGGCATTTAAAGAAAAAACGTATGGTCAAAAGCGGAAGCGTTGCTAGTATATTAACACTTTGACAATGAACGCTAAAAAAAACAGCACAAAAGTCGCTGAATCTACTATGCACATATTTTTGTATATACAGATGTATGTATGTGTGTGTGTATTCATACTTCGAAAATAGCAATGACAATGACAATTTTTGCACTTACATCCAATTTTGAGGCAATCATAATCGTTATAGTATTGCTCTGCTGAGGCCCGTTCAACTATTTCACCCAAGTAAGGCCGCCTTACAACGTTCGGCAATCGATAACCGGGCTTACATCGACATTGATAGCCGCCACGTCGGAAGCCCCAACCGTGCAGCGGCTCACATTCCGTAGTTTCTTTTTTACAACGCGCAGTATTGACAAAATGATTTGGCCCCTTATTACCCTCGCCCTTTGGACATTGGTTTATGTCCAAACGATCAAAATCCATTTCTAGCACGGCAATAGCAGTATACCTGAAAATATGGGGGTGGCATTTTAATATTAGCTTAAACTGATTTGAAATTCATTGTCAATTGTTGAGCACTTACTTGGGGTATTCAATGTGTCTGAATTGTGTATGTCGAGGGTAAATGTCAGCAATGGGCACCACAGCAGAGACAAGCCATTTATTCGAACGACCACAATCAAAATAAGGGCGTGTCCACTTCACTGGGCCGGGACTTTCATCCGCACCGGGCGGGCCGTGGAAGGTAAATGTTTCATTTGTATTGTTGGCATAGCGTATTTCAACTTGGTAAGTGGTTTTCGTGTCATGCCTACCTTCCACATCGTCCGGCAGCCATGTCTTATACCATTCATTTATTTTATACAAATCTGATGTGTAATCTTGGGATTTCGTATCTGGCGGATGCGCACCCAAATCGCGTACATCGAATGTATTCCAAGTGGAAATCTTTTGCAAATGTATAGGGTCATTAAAATCATCCAAACGGAATGTACGTGGCCCAAAGCGTGGGAATGTTTTATTGAAGAAGCCGCGATAGGAAGATGTGTACGAACTGTTTGGGGCAAAATAAATTGCCGATGCGTTTATATAAGGATTGGCCGACACATCTGCTACTGTGGATAGGAAATAGTACATCATGCCAGGATCGTAGGTGTCATTTATGGCTGGCCGTATGAAACGCGATTGCAGTATATAACTCCAAAAGAAGCTGCGACTCATTGCCATATTGTGCAGATGCAGTAGCGCAGTGCGATTCGGAAATATCGGATTGATGTTAATCTCTTTGATGTCCGGTTTGTGTGAAACTGTATCTTCTGGTAAATAAAGATCGCTAATATGCTGTATGGGGCAATTGTCGGGGTTAACTTTATCGTATCTGTATTTGATTTCATCAAAAGCATCACGTTGCTGCCATTCGAATTGGGCGAACACACCCACAACCAGCATCAGCATAAACAGCGTATAGCTGCGTACTAAAATCGAAGTTTTTGCGCTCAACATGTTGGCGCTGAGATTCTGCAAGCACTTAAAACACTATTTTACAATCGAAAACACAAATAACATTTAAAATTTATTAAAAAATATAAGGACAAACACAAAAATCAAGCACCCACAACATCAACGATTACTAATCCAAGCACTTGTCGAACTACGCCCTGTTGAAGAATGACATGAAACGCAATGGAAACGAAATGCCTTAGCAAGTGTCAATATGCAGAGTTGCCGGTTGTTCGTAATTTTTCAGTGTCGGTTACAAATTTAAAAAATTAAAATTGCACGTAGTAAATAAACCAACTACATATGCATATAAAAAGTAGACAAAATAAACTAAAAGGCGCCGTGCAAAATTAGAAAATTATTTGTAGACAAAAAACTTCCTAAATGCAATTCCTTTGTTATAGCTACCAGCAGAGCATAAACACAGAAACAGGGTGGTGTGTATTGAGGTCGCAGTGCTGTTGCATGCAGCAGTGTTGTTGCTTTCGGCAAGGTAATCAGTGTTGCCGTTTATTGTGCGAAACGTGGATACAACTTTTGAAATATTTTGAAGATTAATTGTATCTTAATTAATCTTAAAGTTCTGTAAAATAAAACATTACATTTGTGTTTGATTGATTGCAGTTTGGCGTACTCTATATATGTATGTAAATTAATTAATTTTAATTTTAAAGGTGCGAAGTTATTCTCGAAGTTTTCGATATTGGATAACAGTAGCGAAGTTCTGGAAAGAATTATACCTTTTATGTAGAATTATGTGGGTTAGTAAACAAATTTTTTTCTGGCAAGCAGGGCGTTTTTTTTTTGTTATTTTAATGTTACCTAAACGTTTTACTCAGCTTGATTTTGCTCTGGTCTATTCGAGTTAATTTTTTTAATCGATTTTAAACCAACTTCCCAATGAGCTAGATAGCATGTATGCTCCTATATATGCAGCTGGTATTCAAAGTAACGGGTGTTTTTTTAGACTAATAGAATTTTCGAAAGGGATAGCTGCCACTTGACAGCTTGCAAATGACATTTCGTTTTGACATTTCTATTCAGTAAGCATTGGCAAATCATCATGGAACGAATGACGCCGCAACAACGTTTACAAATTGTGGAAATTTACTTAAAAAATCAGTGTTCTGTTGAAATATGTCACTCGCTGCAATTTTGTATACCCTCGTTCTAGCGCATGCACTTATAAAGGGTGTTTTTTTTAGGCTGATAGAATTTTAAATTGAAATAAAACATACATATAAAAAATGAAGTATGAGCCAATTTTTTTTTATTTGAAAGATATTTTCTTGATATTTCATATTTAAAAACGATTTCTGGCATATGTCCGCCACAACTAGCTTTGGTGAATCGTATGCGATCAGTCCAATTTTGAATTTCCATGTTGTGGATGGACAAAGTTCAACTTGTTGAGCATGGCGGCGAATAGACAAATTCGGATCTTCTCCAACACGTATCATTTACAGCACCAATATTTTCTTCTGTACGTACAGTTCTTTGTCTTGTTGTTGGTTTTTCATCGAGTAGAGTAAATGTTGTTCGAAATTTATCAACAGTTCGACGAATAAGCTGCTCTGATGCCCAATTATGTGGACCATAAAATTCACGAAGAGCTCTATAAGTTTGGCGAACCGAACACTGATTTTTAAAGCAAATTTCCACAATTTGTAAACGTTGTTGCGGCGTCATTCGTTCCATGATGATTTGTCAATGCCTACTGTACAGAAATGTCAAAACGAAATGTCATTTACCAGCTGTCGAAAGTTCTATCAGTCCAAAAAAACACCCGTTATTTATGTATGTACAGATTAGCTACAAACTTTTTGAAAACCTTGTATTTATGGACCGATTTGTTTACGCGCCGTTGTGCTAAGGTAGAATATCAAGGAAAGCCCCGCGCAACTCTGACCCAAGTAAGATCTGGATATTGTAGTGGACTTAACTCCTACTTATCCAGAATCAATCCCGACGTACAAAATACATCTCCAGCATGTGGATATTTTTCGCACGATACCAATCGCCTATTCATTTGTTCTCTCAAACCGACTCATCTGACACCCCTCTTTCTCTGGTCCACCTTGCCGAAGCAGCACGTTTCCGGAGCTACCCGTAGATGAGTTTGATAACAACGACCATGGGTTAATCTGAACATTGCAGGGCGTAGCCGCTATAACAATAACAACATTAAGGAGAGTCACATTTGTGGATCGATTTGGCTGATATTCAGAATATATGTACATACATATGTATGTACATACTTATGTAACAAGATTGATATAGCAATCTTGCATATTTAATTGCAGTTCACTCGCAGGCACATGGGTCGAAATATTAGAAGGATGCATTTAATTTAGAATGTAACATTCTTCAAGAAAACTCATACCGTTATGCAACATTCATTTGTACTGTTCGCCTATGGTATAAACTCAGATATACTGCCAAGGCCAAGTACATAGTGGAGTGATAGCTCCGAAAGAGCAACAACGATCAAAGAATCAAACTTTTATATTTGAGTAATCACTTTACGTTTGTTAGAATACAGGATTTGCTTATATTTGGATGAATTTCTACCGGAAAGATCGCTAATTATGTCATCATTATTAAACGTTTTTTAAACGAACGATAGAGATGGAACATCGAGCATAGCAGCGAAATCAAAATATTTTAAAACCGACTCTTTGCTTTACTAAATATGCGGCTACATTGAAGTGTACATGCCTATTTTCGACGATATGTCCGACTCTTTGCTCATCGCTCCACTATAATTGCGTACTACTTAACCCTTGTCGATCGCTTAAACATTGCGTCGTTACGTACATATGTAAGTAAAAAAGTACGAAAATATTTAATCCAAAACTCTGTTTTATAAAATACGGTTCGGAAATAAATAATTGATCTAAATAAGAAATTAGAAATTTGAAGGTGCTGGAAAAATTTGGAAAATATATGGTTCGATATTGATGATATTAAAAAAAAAACATGCTGCAGGTGCGACCAAAAAGTATTATGTAGTCCTACTTAAGTAGCTGACATTGAAAACATTGCGAATTCACGTACGTATATTATAATTGCATATCCGTATATTATAAACAACGTTTTTATTTCATTTCGTTTTTTCTTCATTTTTTATATCATGGTAGAAACCATTACCCACTTCCAACAACAGCAACCAAGCAATTATATAAATTAGATGCGATTTTTGAACACCATATAAATTTATTTATTTTGCATTTAATTTGACTATGAAAATGTAATTAATCGCATGTGCGCCTGTAATTTAGCGCATTGTTTTTGTAGCAATCGCTTCAATTTGCAATAAAACGCCTTCGCCGAAATTTGTAAAGGCAATTTATCAAATAGAAAAATGTCCTCCAGATTGAACTAAGAACAAATACATACATAGACAAAAACACACGTACCCCCCGAAATATACCCGGCAGTCAAATTTACTAGTTCTAAGCATCAGTACTACTACAGTTTGTTAAGCAGATCACTTGGTTTTTTTTTAAACTCGGTGGTGTCCTGTAATGGAAAATGCCATATCATTCTAAAATCATATTACTGAGCGAAATGAAATGATTGTAGTTTTGTCAATCCCATTGTCGCCATTACAATAACCAATAGCGCAGAGGATTGACTTGTCTCAACTCAACTCCTCGAAAAGGAAGACATTTTCCGTTTTTTTAATGGAAATTATATTTTTTTATTACATACCTATTGTAATTTATTTTCTTGGCAATATTATGCTTTAAATTTTAGACATTAAGGGTATTCACAGATTCTTGTAAAATGTATTATAAAAATAAATTGGAGCATTTCATAATAGAAAAATGATAAAATTTACAATGTTTTACATATCCAATATATTCTAACTACATAACACTTATTATTTTATATTATAATCTTTATAATGTAAAAATTCGATAAAATGTTATAAATTATTACGTGATATCTTTACAACACCTTTTACATGGAGACAGTGAGTACCCTGACTGGTTTCACTCTTAGCGGTCGCCCCTCAGACGGCAAGGAATGGCAGTACTCCGAGTGTATTACTGCCACGAATAAAACTTCTAGCAAAAATCATATAAAAACCATTACCCATTTGCCGTTCGAAGTCGGCGTAAAACTGCAAGTTCCTGCAGGCTCACACGACAAATTGTGGTAGCAGTTCCTCTAAACATCTAGCTTTGCATGCAAATAATGATGCCAAACTATTATTATTATTAGACAGTGCCATCGATTGCTTCGCAGCTATACTTATTTCAGTTTTCAGTTTGGCTTTCTATTTTCCAAATTTCGTAGACAGTTGTGAAGTAGACAATTTCAGTTGGGTGCCCTTCCTTTCTACGTTCCCTTTCGGTTTCTTGCAGGCCTTTTGCTTGCGCTACCCATAAAAGGGCATTTGTAGGACGTACCACGAAAGGCATCCTATTTTTCTGATAATAAAAAGGCTTCTAGAAGAACTTTTGTAGAATTTTTGTGGGACGTACTTTAGAAGGCCTTTTAAAAAAAGTTCTTTTTAATTCATAAAAAACCATACGTACAAGAGTCATACCTAGAAAATCCCTTCTAGAAGGCATGCTGGCGAGCATTTGTTTCAGCACTTCATGGTTAGACTTCTAGAGTATTTTCAGTTAGAAGATTTCCCTAAAGTATTTTCTGGGTGGCGAAGCGCCAACAACACTAACAAACTGGTATAACTAACTCCATTAAATACCAGTTCATGAACTAGAATGAATAGAATGCAAATTGACTAGATAAACTTTTCACTACAGGGTATCTACAATAGGGTACACATACAATCAAATGCACAGAGAGCACCATGAATTTGGCAATTCGCCAATTTGCGGAAAATTATGTGACATTATTTAAATATACGTAGTATACATACAGTGTCGGACAATTTAATAGGGTCACGACATTTTGATCAGCTTTGACTACTTTTCTGCTATTTGTTTAATGCTTATTATTTTTTTTAAGTGTAGATTATTTGCTAACAGAAACTATAAAAAAACCAAATTTTAAACTCTGTGCAAAAATTTTAAAAATTCTGCAAAATTTTGTCTAGATATAATTCTGGTATGCAGTTTTATAGCCCATTTAATTTTAGTATATTAAAGTGCAACTTTCAATTAAAAAATGAAATGAAAATTTTCGTTTGATAATAATTTCCTAATTTTTTTTCATAGACGGTGGGTGTCACGCGTGTGATGGAATTTTTTGTTGAATTTTCCTACTTTTCCTTTGGAATTTATACAGTGTTGGTTATATGCTGAGCTACATATATTTTTATAAAAAAAAATTTAAAAAAATATTAAACAAACAAAAGAGAAACAGTCAAAACTTGTAAAAATGTCGTGCCCCTATTAAATTGTTCGACACTGTATATACACATATACATACGTACGTGCATGCATGCATACAGATTTGTGTATGTATGTATGTTAGTTATGAATATGCCTGTATAACTTCATATCTGCGTCGTTCATTTGCGCGAGGTGTCAACTGCACCGGGTATCGGCTGTTCTTGTGGTCCTGTGGAGCTATTATTTAAATCACGTCAAATTTATACACTGCACCAAAGCCAACAAACGTGAAGGCCTAAAGGGGTCATCAAGCAAAAACAAATTGCTCGTATTACCACCAAAACAAATGCCGAAAATAAACTCTTACTACTGCAAGAAGGCTGCCAAAAAACCAGGTCAATTACTTGGCAGCGTTTATATTTTGTAATGTTATTCTTGTTGGTATAGTGGCGCTTGTTTGGCCATAGCGGTAGTGTAGTTGTTCAGCTTGCTGGAGATGGCTGTATTGATGGCGGCAACAATGGCTGCTTGACTGGGTACTGTTACCCTACTGTAAGTTTCACTTCCTGGCATTATCATCAAATGTCAATCTCTGGCAACATCAACAACAATAACAACACCAATGATCGCCAATTGCAGCAACAATCACCAACGTCAATTCGATGAATTAGCGGTTTTAGCAACTCCGAAAAAGGGGTTAAATGTAAATGTATGTACATACATACATTGTATTGTACATATGTTTTGTTTATAAATAACTGAATCAGATGCAGCAGATGTTGGAGTTCTTCAAAAATTCTCATGATAGGGGAAATCTGCAGGTTACATACTAATATATTTTTGCTTCCTTTTTATTAATCTCACCTGCTGACTGAAAGGTGGTGAGAATAGTATAAGATGTTAAGATTAAAAAAAAAGAACACTTCACAGTAATTGGGCTAAGATGATTGGCACAGTTACTGTGCGAATATATCTATATGAATGTTTCTACATAAATTGTGGAGCTCTCGCCAAAAATCGTATTGATAGTTGATAATCGAATAGCAAGTAATCGATTAATCGTTCACCTTCGTCTAACCGTTCACATTCGAGTAATGTGGAAATCGACTAACCGAAATTATTCGAAGAGTGACCACAATACTTCCATTAAATAGGAAAATGAGGTTTGTCAATAAGCACAACATAAATATCAAAAAAATTTATTTATTGAAAGAAAACAACTCCTAAAAAAATCGCAAATGAACGGTTAGTCGACTAGTTGTTTATGGTCGGTCAGTGGAAAAGTCTAAAGGAAACGGTTTGTCGACTATTTTTTTTAAACAACTTTTGCTAATCGATTAAACGATTAGTCGATTAGTCGATTAAAAAGAGCTCTTAACGTTGCTGAGTTTGAGTGGCTCAAATGCTCGTTATACCCTGAAGAGGCTTTAGGATGGTTTAGATACAAATTCTCGATTACGATTTTTCTAAATTCAGAATCGCCCTTGCAAAAACAACACATCTAATCTGAGATTTCTATATGTTTTCTATATGTCGATAAGTGAGAATACTGAGATAACATTTAATTCGCCCACAATCATAGCCGATGGATGATAAAAACGGCCAACGCGACTCCTTTTTCATTTCTTAATTCCCCTAATTCGAAGTCGTCCTCGTTCTATAGCTAATTGGGAAGTACACGTTTCCGGTGTACTCAAAAATAGAGATTCGAAATACCAAATTGCGCGAAGAGGCTGATTTTTAAATTTTCATGTTATTTTAAAATCAATGCACAAGTTAAATAGTTTTCCACAATTTCGGCAAAATTGCCGTTAGATTGATTTTTTTTACTAATTCCGAATCCGCCAGCAGTTACTTACGGAATTTGTGTTTTATGAGAGAAATGACAATAAAGTCACAAAGTAAAAACAAATCTAAGGGTTAAAAGAATTTCAAAAGAAGAACGGCAAGGAAGCCATCAATTCGAAAAGAGAGTGTGTGATACATTTATCCGAAACTTTTTTTTATTTATTATACATAACTCCTTTGAAAAATGTAATAATAATGCCTCTTTACTGTTTTAAACAAATGTTTCATTTTAAAGAAATAATTGTTATATATTTAGGTGAGTTATAGGATACCCAGAACTGCCGGGTGATCCTATACGATCCTGTTCGGCTCAACCTCCGTCTAGCTTTCGAATAGTAAATTTTGGCAATTCCGTTATTGATCTGCCGAAACGAGACGCTCATTTCCACACTCTTTACAGAGCTACACCTCGCCCGAAAAGCCTGCTCATTCAGAACCCCACGGCATGCAGTCTGATAGCGCTGTTAGCGGCTGAGTTTTCGACAAAGGTACCTAACGGTAATAAAGCGAGCTTCTGTTCATTCAACAGGATCTCATTGCACCCGATAAGGCAACGGCTGCTGCCATTTGAATTTGACGTAATTTACTTTGTTCCCTAGAAAAACTACTATCCATGACCGGATACAGTGATCAATCCCATCAATCCCTGCTTTAATGAGTGCCCCAGCCCATGCAGGGAGATCTCCGTTGACTTCGCTTTTCAGGTAGGCGTGTTGGACATTCTGTCTCTAATATATTTAGACCAATTGAAACCTTTCAAACGTCTAGCATATAATGTGCATATATTAGACTTATTGGGCTGAAATATTTAGATTTGTCATGACCACTTCTCTCCGCTTTAAATAAAACTTACCTTAGTCTTCCTCCAACTTAGTGGAACGTGTTCAGCATTAAGAGCCCTCTGAAATTTGCTATCAGGACCTGAATCACCAACTCTGAGGCTTGCTGAATCATAATTTATAATATTTCATCCACGAGAACCTCGGAGAGGATTGATTACTAGTTTAGGCCATCGATTTTCAATTCGATAAATGTATACCCTGGAAGAGGAGTATTCAAAAGAATGATCAGCGACTCTCCGACTCGGTATACAAACCATCTGACCTCGTTTTATATGTTGGCTGAGAGTGCGGTTTGGCCAGAATTCTACTTAGTCTGGCGGGGTCCTTCGTATCGGCGATGGTTTCATAAGTTCTCTCCATGGTGCTTCCTTATCGTCCCGGATCGTCTTTTTTTCCTTAGGTTTAAAGAATTAAGTTCGTTCCATCTTGCCATTTAAATTTGTAACTGAAACAGTTGAAAACTGGGGAAAATAGTTGTGCAACTCCAGATGCATACCACAAATTGTAGGAAAAGCTCGGCCAAATATCGAGCTATTTATTTCATGTAAGCGCCAATTTATTATATTATGTAATTACTGGGCTTCACTTCTCGGCTGAATGGTAAATGATTTATAGATATGTATGTGGAACTTCACTATGATGTGATGTATATTTAGAGCAACTTTTTATATATGCATGAACAACAATATGAACTCTAAGTTTCATCCACTGCACCTGTTATTTTTATTAGATTTGACCGACATGCGATTTTTTTTTATTGCCGAAATTTCCTTTGTTTTGTAGCGTAACTTTCTTGAGTGCTCCTGCGATTTGAATATGAAGTAAAGAAGTGCCCAAATACCTTTACATACATTGGTACATATGGACATGCCCATCCATCCACAAACACTTATAACAACTACTTATGTAAATATGTTCATATGCTTGTGTACTTCCATCGAGGAAGGGTGCCCAACAGCAGCATTTCACACCTTTTGTATATTGTTTGACTCCGTTAGGTGTTCACATTTCGGCTACTGTAGACTTTCCGGTTGTCTGCACCTTCGGGCCACACAAACACGCGCACAAAGTCGAGCACATGAATTGCATTATCCTTTTTATTGTCGTAGGTCCATAAAGGTAAAGTTCACTTTTGCTGTTTTTTTGTCACACACACCTTGCTTCCTAACTTCTCTGCTATCCCATATAATACTATGGGTATGTGTGTGTGCGCGTATGTATGTACATACATATGTGTACACACATTTGTTGCAATGCTCTGACTCTCAACTAAACTTGCAACTGACGATATGCTCAAAATTTTACCCTTTATGTAAGTGATGCAAAAAGTAGCTGACGACGGTAGGTTTTTTGTATGCGGTGGAAAAAAAAGTCAAATGGAAGTTCGTCAAATAAAATTTAAAAAATAATGTTTGTACGAGTATGTGTAGTATGTGTATCAAGTTGTTTTTTTTTTCGGTGCGCACAAAACCAGAGTAGCAAGCAGTGGCTGGCTGAGTGACTGCTTTGTTGACAAGTTGGGCGACCTGCAACTCATAGGCGCCTCAAAGGATATCGAAGAGCCACACAACATATGGGGGGACTCGTAAGTCGTCTATTCTACATACTAGATACGAGGGCTGCCACTTAGTTTATAAGATTTGATTAGTAACGTTATGTATGTATGTATATACATATGTATAGGGGTTTCGATTACCGTTCGCACTTTCTCTTGGGTATGGTGTACTCCCGAGAAACGTCGAGTATTTATCGTGACGAGTGTACTGCATATGAAATCAAATCAGCATTCCATTGTTTAATGTACAAATAAGAAGAATCTAATGTCTGTACTTCGACATGAAACTTAGCTTTTCCTCACACATTAACTATTTAGTTCCTATGTAAATTAGGTTCGATGTTAGCTTTTATTCGGCGTAGCAGTTCGTGCTTTTCAGACCCATATATCTTGGAATTGCTTTGCATATCTGTAGTAAGATCTAGGCTTGACTATGGCTCTTTCATTTGGAGACCTTTTTAGGTCACACATATTACCCATATTAACCCTCAAATGGTAAACGTTGCTAGCTAAAGTAGATTTGATTTTCTCGCCTGTATTTTATTATACTCGAAATCACGTTATACTCGTTATACTCACATCACAATTTGTTCCATCAGTATTGCGAATTCGAATTATGCAAAGTACAATCCCATTACGAGAGCACTGTCGAATTTAAACAGTACTCCCAATCTCGACCCCTCTACGACTTAAGACCAAATTCGCGACCTAATATATAATTATCTAATCTAATTTTTAAGAGTTTTATGTTTTGAGCTGAGTAAAAGATTTATGTAAAATTAAATTGAGTACGGAAAAGCTAGCAAGCCTTATGCGATGCACGAGAAGCGCTTCACGAGTAGTATAGAGAAATCTAAGCCTCTAAAATTTTATATACGGTCTGCTTGGCCCACTGTATACATATGTACATATATTGACTGTTAGAATACCCAGAGTAAAATAAGTGCAAACAATTCAGTTATCGTGCACCGAAAACCTCGCAAAAAATCAATCCATGCGAAAAATTACTGCTCGAGCAGTCTCGAAAAGTTGATGGTATTTACGTATTGTTAAAATGATGGCACGTTTATTTCAGTTACAATCCTAATACTAATCTCCACATTATACGATAAAATTGTTTGATCAAACTACGTGTACGTATTATTTCACTGTTGGCCCTTACACAGATCAAACAAGAAAAATTCATTAGCGCATTCGTGCAAGCAAAAAAGCGGCTTGTTCGAGATATGCTCGAGATTAGTTGCCAAGGAGCTTGCGACTAACACCAGTTATGATATCTTTATATGATATGAACAATTTCTTTTTGTTCGAGCATCTTCTATACTAATTGCTCCCTTTTATACCCGAACGGGTAAGCAATGGTAGCAGAAGGAAACTAATCAATTTTATACTTTTTACACAAATTCAAAATATTGGCTTCATACATATGTATATATAAATATATATGCATATACACATATATATATATATATACATATGCATTAATGTACATAATTAAAAAAAATGGTGTTTTTAAATCGGTTCTAAAAAGATAGGACTAACCGATCTTCAAAGATACTGGTTCGAGCAGCGACAAATGGAAGCTTTAAATCATTCTTGCTGAACAATACAATTGTCGAGTTATTGATTTTCAAACTAATTTAAGAACCCTCGTACTCACTTACCGTTCTGGTCTGATGTTTTTATTTCTATACACTGCTGTTTTTATAACTACTAGATACGGGTATTGCAATTTTTATACATCACATATTTACTTTTGTTCTTACTATTTGAAAGTTTTTATACAAAATATTGTTTTTATTTGGAAGTACGTACAACTGTACCTAAAAACAAATATACGAATATATGTATACCCTACAGTGAAACTTTCGAATTCAAAACTAGCGTACTACCAGCTTGCTGAGCAACTAAATTACCACATCCTCCATTTTCTTACCTGTAAGCACCTGATATTTTTAACATGGCGATGTGCTTGAAACACCATCGAAATCATATTGACATTTGCGTAAATAGTTTGAATCTGTGAAAAAAATTCGCAATCTGAAATTTATACAACTTTTTTTTTTACATTTCCAACTTTGGTAGCTTCTTTTTCTACAATTTTACAAGAAAGCATTTACATTTAAGTCCGTTTCTGTTCAAAATCAACTGAAGAGTTATAAAATTGTGGCATTTACTTCAAAGAGGGGAAATAAAACAAAATCGAAACTGCAATTACAATAATTGTCGGCTTCATTGAAAACTTTGAAGTGCTCGCCTTGATCGTCGCTAAATTTACCAAGATTTTCAGGAAAATTATCCAAATGATATTGACATTTTGCACCCCATTTTTTATTTATTTATTATAGTTTTGCGCATGATACACACACCGAGTTGCCAACGAACGCTCCAATTCGGATAAAATTTCCTTCAGTTGCAAAAGCAGCCCTGTTGGGGTATTTCGTGAAAGATGCGGTTTTAAGAACGGAAAATAGTCGTGCAAAAAAATTTTAATTTGACGGAGATATATATTCAAAAACACTATGCAAATAAAAACGAATTAGGTCTTACACTAAAATTTCCCATGTATTTTCTGCCGGCTCATTCACAATAGCGCAGTTTTTTCACTTCCCAACACTACAACTCAGATCGGATATCATTTTACCGACTTGCGTCAACTCGCATATTTTTCCGAGTTAGTGTTGCTGCTTTACATGCAATTTGTTATCCTACCTAGTGTTCTTTTGCAACTAGGCTACAAAGAAACGGGTCCAAGGTACAACTATTCGGTCAATGGCCGACGACATGACTTTTTTGTTGAAGTTTGCCAGTATTATTGAGAGCGAAGCAAATGCCAAAGAAAAATTAAATATAAGTCAAAAATTAAATTGTATGAGCGAAAATATGACTTTGAATATTTTTAATATCGTTAGTAAACTTCAAAAATATTCAGACTGGCTCTCAGCAGTTTTACCTCGTAAATATTTGTATGATGGTTTTGTTCATGATGAATATTTTTGCAATAAATAAAATTTCTTAAGGAAGTATGAAAGACAACAAACAATTCGATTGATTTGTTTGTACTCACCTACTATTGAAACGTTCCGTGTATTGTTAGTGCTCGAGAGCGGTATGATAAAGAGGGCACAAACTTTTCGTACTTGTTATAGGAATGGATAGCGATACGTTCGGTTTGTTTTCACACTCTGGTTTAAATATCACAAACTGACTTAAAATTGATTAGTTCAAAAGTCCGCGTGAAATATGCAACTACTCCATTAAATACCAGTTTATTAACTACATAGAATGGTTAGTTCGGCTTTGCACTTCAGGTCACCTACTAGCCCATCTCACATGTATATTAAATATGTATGTATGTATTGCATAATGCCCTTGTAGATGTGTCTCCATGTATATATTGTGTACAGGACATTTCAGTTGTTACTTGTCGTTGTCCTGTCGAAAGTATAAAAACTAAAGAACTTTTCTTGAACGGAAATTAGGTGACAGGAAACAGGTTTCTCTCATTGTTATTCCTTTGTGGCTTTTAGTAATTATGGATATACATAGTATAGTATGGCCTTTGTTCGACTCCAGCATGAAGGGGACAGTTGTTGAGAATTTGTTGTTTGTTATTTGTTAAACTTTTTTGTTGGTTATTATTCTATATACTCATAAATAAATAAAAGTGGACAGAGCGACGAGTGCCAGTCACTGTAGAGTTGAATGTTAAAGAAAATGGAAATATTACATGCTAACTCACGTGCTGCTAAATGTGACGAGAAGCACAAGAGAATGAATCCATTCAAATAAATTAAAGAAAACTATTTGAACGTGTTCGCGAGTCACTTTTGTGTTTTTCAAATTTTTGTAGCTAGGAATTTTTTGTTAATTGCAATGTAGGGGAAGGGGTATATGTACTATGTGTGTATGTGCGTGTGTGCATATGTATTGAAAAACGCCAGTGGCAGTAAATCACGTTTTGGGCGTTGCAAAAGTTTTGGTTTAATTTAAACTTTTCGATTACAGCGATTGTTTGCTATCTTAATTCAAAGTAATAACAATTTGAGTTGCACGCTTTGTTTTAGTTAATATAGTTAACATTATCCTTATCGATTTTGTTACCGTTATTGATATTTATCATTTTTAATTTTTCAATTAATATTATTAATACATCCATTCGTATTAGAATTTGTATTTCTATAAGAACAGGATTACCAATTTTTTTTATTATCCTTCGTGGGGGTTTCATATTGACACTAAATTCAATATGATACGACGCCAATGCGATATTTTTTGGAATCGAGTACTTGAACCCCAGTATCGTTTTAAATTTGCGTCGAAAACCTATAACTTTAATGAACACAAAGTTCGCATAAAAAACAAACTGCACTTGCAAAAAAGGGGTCTTCAATTTCGGCATGGTTGGCTAACGACCCAATCGGTACTTGTGCAAGCACTTTCATTTTGAATTTAGTATTGGTAATTTGGATACCGAGTCATTTTAATTCGATATTATTGAATATTCGATTCTTTTAGAGCGATACTTTGAATAAGTATCATATGGATACTCTCGGCCCATATCGAGCCGCTAAGTTTTTGTTTTTAGTTGATGGTTGAATTCAAATGCCGAAGAATAACTAAAACACCACTCTTTTCAGGGGTTATGGGTTTCAAAGTTGTTCAGGTTTTATAGGCGTTTAGGACGTTAGAACCTCCATACAATAGTTTGCAGGCATGATATTTCTGACATTCTACAAAAGATCTGTTCGCTGATTGCTAGTTGGACTAGTTGGATGTGCGACAGTTAAAAGAGTAAACTAAACAAAAGGAAGAAAATTTAGTAAAATATGCAATTTTCTTCACCGAAAAGAAGATTTGATTCATTTTAGAAAGATATATGTAGATAAAAAGCACCGTTTATCGTTCGTTAGGGCTCTTGCACTAAATAGATTTGAGCTTTGTTTGATGCCGTTCAACAGTGTATTATCGAACAGACCTAAAAGTGTACACAAAAGTGTGGAGAACAATTGCAGCAAAGTAATTTATCGATGAAAAAAAATTTTAATCCGGGGTAATAAATCTCCTTATTACTCAACATACTACCAAAAGTTTCCGTTCATTTTATTGTCTAAATTGTATGCAAAATTTGAAGTCTGGACTCAGAAGAGTCTGGAATGCCTGGGAAAAGTTAAAAATTTGGCTACTTTAAGGAGTTCAGGGCTTTTCGCAGCTTAGTTATGGAGGTTGTTTTTTTTTTATTAACGAGGAGGAAGCATCGAAAGCTAGCCCCCCAAAAACCATCAGTGTGAGACTTGAACCCGAACTAAACCTCCTACTGCCAAAGTACCAATCCTCCGGTACTACCGTAAAGTATTTCGTCGGGAGGTGGTTTGAGCACTAAGCTCTACGTCCGCTACAGTCTGATGCAGTCCGTGGGAAGTTGCATCATCATCTATTCTTTGTATTGGCAGCAATTGTGCCACTTTTGCATCTCAAGTACATACCCATTACCAATGCCATTCTGGTTATCTCCGCATATTGTATAGCACTGTTAAAACAATCGGAATGGAATGGTCCGAAAGAACTGGTTTCAAATCTGCGCTGCTTGTTCTTCGTATTGGCAGCAGTTCAGCATAGCAAGAATACTATAACTCCCTGTTGAGACAGCCGGAGCGAGATTCCGAGCTGGCTGATCGCTAAATTAGTGTAAAGCAAGCGGTCCGAAAAACTGTTTTCAAATTCGCACTAGGTTTCGTGTTGAGCAGGTGGTCTGAAAGGGCTAGTTTCACAGCCGCGCTAACTGTTTAAGAAGGCCCCCACGGATCTTCCACCAATCATGGCTTCGTTGAGGGGAAGGGAATTAGCCGATGCTGCTATGCCTAAGTCTTTCGCCTGCGCTTGGTTAGAACTTAAAAGTCCTTTTTGCATGCGCAAATTTGTGTACGCCATATCAAAACTTTCAAGAGAACAGTGTGCTCTTCTTCTTATTAATCGAACTATAATCACCGTCACTGATTTGGCTGAGTTGAACATGGACGCCACCATTCCTTCCTTTGATTTGCTAACTGCCGCCAACTAGAGACACCAAGTGAGGCCAAGTCAATCTCCAACTGGTATAATATATTATATGAATAGCAAATAAATTTCGTTCGATTTTTTTTCATAGCGGAAATACACTAGGCGGTTCGCCATAGCTTGCGGAGGGGCAACCTCTATTAGAAAAAAGTTGTGCTATAATTTTTTATGTTACTTGCCCCGGCCGAGATTTGAGCCCGAGACACTCCGAATGAAGCGCGCAAACGCTACACACTTGGCTATGGCGGGCGCTTTGCTTCACTAAAATTTGCTCTATTTCAAAGTCAGTTAGCGATATCATTTTCAACTGTTGATTAGCGTAATATTCCAGTTCGCACATTAACAGTTCGTTTTTCGATCTACCATTGTCTGGGCTTCCTAAAGACTTTATTTTTATTGACTATGGCCACTCTTCAATGCAAAAACTAATTTTTACCAAGAGCTTTTCACTCAACAAAAATTTAACTTTCAATAAAAACTAATTGCAAAACTCTGACTACATTTGATAAGTAATGTTAGAAATGACCTGTTAGCTTTGTTATTGATATGCATCAATGCCCATTGCGTTAAAATTTAATTTGGTACTATTTTCGCCACATGGCACAGTTAAGATTAACAGCTTTTATCCAAAGGAAGACAGATTATTATTCTGGCGGGTTGGTGATTTTGCGAGGCAAAAAGGGGAACGATTGACAGCCCTAGTATGTTTGTATAAATGTACATCGATTCTCTTGAGCTATTCAAAATAAAAAGTTTTATTCAAGCTTTAATCAATGTTAATTTACCGAAAGCTTGTTTCGATTAACAAGTCAGTGTATCAAAAATCGCTGTACAGTTGCCTACCTAATCTCCAATGCAGACATACACACACCCCCACACACACAAAATTAGACAAGTTTAACATTGTACCTGTGTGCTCCAGCACCAGCTACGGGGCAGCCGATGCCAGAACGCGCTGATTCGACAATACGACTGACGAGTCGTGCCGTTTTGGGGTATTTCCTGTTCTTTATTTCATTGTATACAGGCACAACAAGCACACTTATTCGCACTACTCAACATTTATTCATTTATTTGCACTCGGAATAAAATGAAAGGCACGTCCACGCATGTGCACAGATGTAGAAAGCTCACGAGCAGTGTTGCCGCGAGCGGAAAATAAGAATAGCCAAGTTTTCAGTCACATTACACGATGTACAGAATACAGTAGGTGACGCTGTCAGTGGTGCAGCTATTTTGATTTTGACGCTTTTGGCAGTTCTCAACTACAAGTAGATCAAGCTTTTTTCGCAAATGGGCGGCAAAGAGTTTTTTTTGGAAATTTTTAAATCTATTTATTAAATTTCGGGCCATAAATCATATTTTTACACTTTATAAAAATTAAAAAAAAAATTTCTTACTGAAATATTGGAAGTTATTGTATTATTATTATTATTATTATTATTATTATTATTATTATTATTATTTATTAGAGTAATATGAAATATTAAACTAACTTAAGTAAAAATACACACTAGCTACCAGGGCCTACAGTGCTATTAAATGTTTACAATTCTTTCTTTTGTAACAATCTTAGACTTATTTTTGCATACTTTCATACGTTCATTTTGTTTTCTTTTTTTTACATATGTACATACATATATGTATGTACATACAAATGCTGTTCTTATATTCCGCACTTAACATATTGGTATTATATAATAATATATTTTCATTTGGTTTATTTATTTATTTATTTATTTACAACAATTTAATATGTAAAATAAATTGTAATAAATTACAGCATAAACTTAAAAATGACACTAGCTGCTAGGCTTTCAGTCATCGTTTTTATATAAAGTTTTGTTGTATGTCTATCCAAAGAAGCATTTGTTCGTTAAATTTAATGGTACAAGAGAATAATTTTAATATTTAAACCACGATATCTTAAACTACGCTAAATTAGATTAAGGATATTGTTATTTTTAAGGAAATTGTAAATATACATAATGTTGTCGTGGCTGGGTGTCGATAGTGCCTCCATTGGGGAATTGCTGCCGGAGCTCTCAGAGTGCATTGTGTTCGGATGTTGAGAAATTAGGTGTTTAACTGTGTTTGGGCCGTTGCATAAAGGGCATTTGGTTTAAATTTTGCTGCTTAGATTAATATCGTTGATATATTTTTAACGCTTCCGATGTTAATTTCATTTAGTTGAGTTGACGGTACAGTGGTACCAAAATTCTTTGCTCGAAGCGCCGGTAGGTTTGGGCAATAGTCGAGGATGTGTTGGACAGTTAGTCGGTTTGAACAATACGGGCAGACAGGTGGAGTCTCACATTGAAGAACTATGCGTAATCACTGTGTGGCCGAGCCTCAGTCGAGTAAAGTAGGTAATTTCTTTCCTTGACAATTCCGCTGGGTAAAGCGCTTTCGTACATTCACGATTAATGGTGGTAAAGATGCTGACAATGGGACCAGTCTGAAATTTTTTTGTTACGGAGGTGTCTATTTATCATCTTCTGTAAATCCTTGCTCGGCGATGCATTAAAAGTTAGGCATGGTGATGAGACGGCCGCTTCGTCGGCAAACTCGTTGCCTGGGATGCTCTTATGCCCAGGAACCCAAAAGATTTGGAGTTTCTTTTTGTATTTTATAAGTCTGTTCCTAATTCGGTTGATAATAGAGTTATCGTGGTAGATATTTTTAATTGCTGAGACTACAGACATACTATCTGTGCAAATAACGAAGTGCCCTTTGTTTTTAGATGCAAATTCTGCGGCTTGTAGTACCGCGACTGTTTCTGCTGTATAAATAGAACAGTGCAATGGGAGCCAACCGACTGTTATGAGTGTTCCATTTTGGTGCACTACACCGAACGTTGTACTGTGGTCAGTTTTTGATCCATCTGTAAATATGGGGGTCCAGTTGATCATCTGGCTACTATTAAAGTGCTCAATGAATAGTTGTTTAAAGCATTCGTTACTGGTGTGTGCTTTAGGGTTGGTGTGTAAATGCTCGGTTAGAGATGATTGTGGTAGCGACCAAGGTGCTTGCTTACAAATTTGATTTCCCATTGGGGGTATTTGAATCTCTAGTTCTTTGCAATAAGATACGCACCGAAATAGTAGATTTGGTGGAGTAGTTACGTTTGTGGGATGCAGCGAGACGGAATATGTTGAATAGCGTTTTATTTGTGGTATTAATAAACTTTGGGATCAGTCTCCAAGTAGCGAGATCGCGCCGTTCAACAATGGAGGGGAGACCTGCTTTAGCTAACATACATTTAACTGGTGAAGTGGGTAAAGCGTCTAAACTGCGTCTAATCGCTGTATGCTATGGCGCTTGCAGAAGTTTTATATGTGTGTTAGCGCACCACCCGTAAATAGGGAGTCCATAATCTATTTTTGATAGCATTATTGATCTTGTTATGTTAATTAATGTGTTAGTATGTATACAAAGGTTTTTTGATGATAAGTATTTAATAATATTAAGCCTGGTAGCTAGTATTTATTCTTCTTTCTCGCGTATTCTTTGTTTACTGAATTTGGGATCTGTCAGTTCGCCGCGAGAGGCGCAATCTTTTAGTCTATCATTCTTGGTCTGTTTATTTATATTCATCAATGTTGCGTATATTGCACTAAATCGAAATTTTTACTACCACTATATAATTAGTGGTAATGCAATGTCTGCTTAGTGTTTGTGAAATACAATAATCTCTACCACTGACAAATTAGTGGTACTGAAATAGTGAGTACTTTTTTGATCTATATTACGCTGCAATGAAAGTAAAGACTAATTGCCGATACATCGATGGAAAACATACATAATAAAATTTTTTTATTGTCAACTCCTTAACATTTAAAATTAAAAAGTTTTGTAGAATTAGTTTTATATGGCTGTATTAGTTACATGATATCTACCAAATATTAAAAAAAAAAAATTATATATCATGGTTCCACTCAAACATTATACAAAAATTAAATTCATTATAAGTCTTAGCCCACTAAATTGAACTGTAGGTATTGAAGTCACCAATCTTCTTCCTATTTGTCACTAAAACCGGTTGTAGGTCTGGGCCGTTATCAAAAAAAAACTTCGCCAATCACCGCTCTCCTTTGCTACTGCATTCGTGCCGAATAGGAGGACCTTTTCATCAGCCACGCATCTGCAACTTATAAAAGGACGGGCATCATGTAACATTTGTCGAGCTAGATTTTTGTTCATAGGGAGAGGACTCTACCTTTTAATTGCCTACCGAGCTCAAAATGGCAAGAGGTCCTTCCCAATCTGGACGGAGATAAAAAAATTGTGCTCAAAGTCATTCACTCTTCATAGTCTTACTAGTTTTGCAGGGATCCCAAATTTAGACATGGCGTCGTACAAAAATCCGGTTGTTCTGGTGATTTGTTCAAAGTGACTATTACTTTTTGAAAATGCATCACTGGTGGGTTTAAATCCAAAAAGCCACTGGTGGCGAACTATCCAAATGTATTTAAAATATTTTGGCAGTCTTAATTTGGAACTTTTGGTGTGGAATTATAGCTTTGTTTCAACAAAAGAGTGTGAATTCAGATTTTAAATGAGGAAGGGAAGTTTCAGGTTGAATATTTGCTGTCGCAGTCTGATGTACTATCAAATGATTTTAGGATACAAAACCCCACCATAATAAAACAGAAAATGAAAAAAAGACGACCAACTAAATACGGGTACACCGAAAAGCCATCCACGAGTCTCTCAAGAGTTATTGTTCGAACTGCTAGAAGAAGTCTGATGGGATTAGAGCTGACAGGTTTCAAATCCCGATAGATGGCGTGGCTGTCAAAGAAAAAATTGGAAAAAGCTTTATGAGCTCTCCGGTACTAATATTTTACAAAGTGAAATTAGTAGAAAGTTCTGTGGTCCGATGAATCGAACTACGAGATGAGCTTAGTTGAAATCTTTTTAAAATATCAACAACCATCAGACCTTACTCTAGCACAATTTTAAAGACATAAACTCACTCTCCTGAAACGTTTACGATTAATAACACGAAGATAATGCTCCTTGTCGCAAATTATTGATCTTCAATGCGTTGATTTAGAAGCAATATCATTCTGTTTCATTTTAAAAATATACTTAACTTAGAAACTATGACTATGAGTATAACTAAGAAATGTATGACTAAGGGTATATACAAGATTCAAGTATTGAGACAAAACGAGATTTCGGTAGACCAAAGTCTAGATCACTCCTTCAATTCGATATGATTGGTAAAGTATATTCAAGTTTTCAACGAAAAAATGAATTAAATACAATTTCCCTGGTATATGAATCCTTAAAGTCCCTTACAAAGCGGCGAACAAAAACTAGTTTAGAGTAAGTTTTAGGAAATGTTAACCCCGAGTCAAAAATCAACAAATTCATGAACAGTAGAAATGCTAACATAAATAAGTGAATATGATGACCTAATCGGGTTTACATTTTTAGAGATAGTAATTTCAAAACATTTTCTGATAATAGAAATATATTTACTTCTTTTGCTCCAGTTAGCCAAGTTATTAAGTTCATTTTGCAAAGAGAGGATATCCGATAAACAGGTAGTACTTCTAAGAACTTTTAAGTCGTCTGTATAGAGCAAAAATGTTGCATTCTCTAAGCATATTCCGATGTCATTAATAAATTGGAGAAATATTAGACGTGCTTGTCGAGCATCAAGTTCTAAACCCCACCGAGTACGTGAGGGGTTTTTCTTCAAGGAAGGCAAAGGAAGACAGCATAACATCGGCACAGAAGCTTTAATTCATGAGGAGAAATAAAAATCCGTTATTTTACATTTTAAAATGAATAATTCAATAAATTCAGCGTACCTAATACTGATTATGATGAAGATATTGTACATATGTATATAGACCGAATCAAAAAAGTTTTTTTATTAATCTATTCTTCAATACTTGTTGCATAAAGTTGATTATATGGAAAATACTGGTAATGATTTGAACCGATTTTAATAATTTTTATTTTTAATGTAACGTGAGAAAAACAAGAGAGTGGCGTACTTATTTATTTAATTTTTTTTTAAACGCGTACATTAGGGTGCATCACACCCCATACAAAAAAAAGTTAATTATTTTACCATCAAAATTATAGAATTCCCTACATTCTAAAACATTAACTAAAATATTTTGCCAACAAATTTTGAGATATAAGTGAGCTTTTGAAATTATCTCCATATTTAGGGGCTCTTATAAATTAAAATTGATTTTAAAAATTTTTTCATAGAAGTTCTGCATAAAAATATTTGAACAATTTTCTCAGCGGTATAATAGGAATGAATTGTTAATGCTTGCTTTGCCTTTTTTTTTAGAAGATTGGTTTTAGAAAAACTTGAATAACTTAGCGAAAACGTGAGCGTTACTTAGATTTCACTGGAAAGGTATTTTTTCCCCTTTTTTATTATTTTCACCCTTTTTTATTATTATCGTCTAAATAAGATGTTATTGATGTTATTGAAGAAGTTCTCAAATATTATGAAGCGAACCCTTTTAAGCTGTTTTCTAATCTCAAGTGGTGTTTTTTTTTGAAAATATTTAAATAAATTTATTTTTATTTGTAAAAAACTTCACTTCGTGGAAATGTTTAAATCGATCCTGCTCAAGAACTGGTTTTGGTGAGGTAACCTTTTCTAATAAATTATTTCAATCCACAAATAAATAAAATTTAAAATTTTTAAGTACACAGTTTTATAGCTCATTTAATTTTATAATAATAAAATACAAGTTCGAAGTGCCTAAAAATTTCCGTTGATCTTTAGTATTTTTTTCTTAAGTAGTTCTTCACATATAGTAATTTTAACAAAAAGTAAAATGAGGATGCACAATTTCATGGGATAATTAAAAAATTTCAACTATTAATTTTTATGAAGTTTCTCCAAACAGTAGCCATTTTAGAATAATTCAATAACCAAAATGATGACGAAGAAAAACAATATGTAAGTGATCAATTTCAGTTAAAAAATAAGCAAAATGGCAACACTGCTCACGTGCAGGAATAGGCATTTGAATTTTTCTATGTACATATCTACATAAATAAATTGTACATACAAACCTATTCAGCCAGACATGCGCCAGACGTTGGAGAATGTGGATACACTAGCCCATACACATACACATACATGCACACATATTTATATGAAGGTCTCATATGACTTTGCTATAAACTGTTATGTTACAAAACATTAACATACAAACATACACAGATATGTACATAGTACAGATGCATACGTATGTATGTATGTGTTTATGTATGTCTAACTGCGTATAACTTCGTCCATCCTCCCACAGCACTCGCCTACCGGAAGTGGGTGTCTGAAGACTTCGAGTTGACTTTACGTCATCTTCTCTCAGACTGTTAACTGCTGACTACTGTTGGTTGACAGCCACCGTCATTCTATTGTAGGTCTAGGTACACACAAAATTCATTGGCCATTGTGGACTGACTGGCGTACTGGCGGGTGGACAGTTAGCCTGTCTGTATGTCTGGTGAGCTGGTTGGTTGTCTGGCTCATATCGGGAATTCGATGCACTTGAAGGTATTTAGTCTACGAGTATGTTGTGATTTCGATGATAGTGATGTCTACATTGAAGGTAGGTGTCTGGTTAGTAGCACCGCAACCACAACATTTCAATGCCGTATTTATATATAATACGTACTATGTATGAATGTTGTCAATGGTTGGTTGGCTTACCGGCTGACTGACTGTTGTGGCAATGTGAATTTTTCAAATGTGCATTTTCCTATCTACTCTGCCACTACTACACTACACAACATTGTATCTGAATCTGCAAACAATACGCCAATAATACTGACAATAATAACAACAGAATAATGGTTAGCTAAGCGAAGAGTGCTGCTGTAGTAGTAGAGCTGTTGCCATTGAAGCGGATGACGTCGTTCATGACAACGAAAGATGTTCATGACCGACGACAGTGACAGCGACAGGGACAGGGACAGGGACAGCGAAAATGGCAAACGGCGGCATCAACCTCTACCTCAGTCGTTAGCAATGTCAGTAGCAAAAGCAAATCCAAAATACATATAATATGTAGCTTTCACATACAACAACAACTTTAATGCATACATACAAATATAATATGTATGTATGAAAATAAATATGTATGTATGTAGTAGTCTCCATCACCATCATGCCGTCATTGTTGCCGTCGCTACCCGTCATTCGTCAGTCATCAGCCGCCAGCCGCCAGCCACCATCTACCATCTACCAGCCAACAAATCGTCTGTCGGCCATTCACCCTTAACAAAAATTGCGCTGTTTAGGCTTTGACGAATTTTGTTTTAGCAAACCGATTGTTCGTTGTTGTTTTTGGTATTATTGTTATGTTCAGCCGCAACATTGCAACGCTCAATTTGCGCCTCCACCTCCACCTTCTCCTCCCACTTCGTACTAAATGCCTTCCATCAATTCGCATTCTACTTATGCAGCAAATTACGGTGCTGCGCGCTTTTTGGTTTTTAAATTTCATTTCTCTACTTCAGTTTTAAGCTTTGTTGGAGTTTATCGTTTCTTTGTGTTCGTAAATATTTATGTGTTTAAAAGTGTATTCATCGGTTAGTTAGTTAGCGAGTTAGGCGGCCTGTCAGGTAGATCGTCGATCATTGAGTGACGGATTAATCGCCTTTTTACCAACACTAACTCATTTCTCATATGTAGCCCTGCAGGAACAGTCGAAACTAGTGACGCGAAATTTTAGTTAAGAATTAGCACGACTTCGCCAAATTCAAACAATTTTGTTACTCAGCTTACAATTCGGAGTCTTTGTATTCAAAATATGAAGAGAAGTTGTGGGTGTGTGATTTTGAAATATGGTCGCCAAATAATGTAGCTTAAAAATTCTGTTTAAAGTTTTAAGCAGTGCATTTTTGTTAGTAATTCAAGAATTTAAATATAGCGATTGGCTTCAGTACTTTAAACAAAACTGGCCACGGCCCAGCAATGATTTTTCGAGAGACTTCCCGATTCGAATCCATATTTTAAATTAAAATAAAGGTTTTCCTATTTCAATCCGTTTACGCTTTCCCGCATCCCATTACAGAAAAGCTTCAATATATTCCATTCTTCTTCTTCTTCTTTGGCGATTTTGGCAAATTTCAATATAACTGGCGTCAGCTAGAGATCCCAAGTCCAGCACCACCTGGTCTTTCCTATGTGGAAGAGGTCTTCTTCTTCTTCTGCCACCAACAGTAGGTACCGCGATGAATACGTTCAAGGCTGGCGCATTTTTTTCCATGCATATGTAGGTACATCAGGTCCTAGCCAGCGTATTTCAGTGTCGTCGCGGTAAAACTCATACAGCTCATCGTTTCATCGTCTGCGGTATTCGCCGTCGCAAAGAAGTAACGGTCTTAAACTTGTTGACAGCGTCCATGCTTCTGTGCCATACAATAGAACGGCCATGATGAGGAAATTTCGTTCGTCGAGATAGGGCTTTACTACGAAGTTGTCTACACAGCCCAAAGTAGCACTTGTTGAAAAGAAATATTGGAACTTCGACAACTTTAAAGTTTTTTGCCTAAGGCAGATACCAATATCCAATTGGTCAAGATGGACACCTGTGGCTGGCACAAAAAAAAGTGATTCTAGTTGCATTGTGTCCAAAATACAAAAGTTTTAAAATGACAGACGAAGAGAAGGTTGATGCCAAACGGAGCGTCTATAAAATGTGTGGGATTCCAGGTGTAATTGGTGCAGTGGATGGGGCACACATCCAAATAATTAGGGCGGCAAGAGATGAACATTTATGTTTTAATAGAAAATGAAAGCACAGCATAAACGCATTGGTGGCCCAGCTGCATTTAGGTCGCAGGTTTGGGGAAGTGCCCTGAACGTCCGCCGAAGACTCTTTGATAAGTCCGGGTGGCTAGCCATAAAATCCACCAAAGTTTCAAATTGTGTTTGGTTAGTTTGTTTAACTGGTTTATTCTCCCTGTAATTAAAAATAAAATATCTTTGATGCAATTTAAATTTGTATTATTCATATTAAACTTACATTTTTACTTGTTGCATGTGCGAGCGAAGTGTAGCAAGAAATATTCGAATAACGCACCTGTACGAACAACAAGTACCCCGAATGCGAAAGGGTAAAATGAAACGCGCAAATCAAAAATGTGTATACTTATGACGCATTACAGCGTACCCTTTTTGGGAATGCGAACAATTTTTCATTCATATCGCATTACACAGTAGCCCCCCAGCTCTGCATTAGATCGTAGTAACACAAAACTACTCTAAGATATTACACCATTGAGTACTTAAAGCAGGTTGGTTTCGAAACTGCTTTTTGCCATTGAAAGTAAGTCGCTTGAAGACAACTAAAAAACATATTCAGCCCTATTGCAAATGTCTTAGGAACAAGAAGTCCCATAAATTTACAAGCGAAATTATTTGTTCCCATAAAGTTGGCGATAGGCCGATTAAAAATTGTGTCTCTTTTTTCATAATGCAGCGAAATTAATCTTTTTACTCAAAACAAAAACCTTATTTCTTTGCGCCTATTTACTTACAATCGGAGTTACATCCATAATAATTTTGCTGAATCTTACAGTGGCGATGAAAATTTGTGGAATTTTTATAAATTCTTTAGAAAGTTGAAAACATTAATCCAAATGGTTTTAGTTATAGTATCAACTGTAGTTTTATAAAAAATTAACGAAAAGGATTTATCATGAAAAACCTCGCTAATAGTGTAAAAAATCATCATTCGACCGTCCCACCTCATCACGATGCAGAGAAAAGGTGCCGACAAAGGCACTTCCGTTACTTCGTACTTGCCTCTTTTGACGGATTGACGTCAGAGATTGCTCTTAAAAAGTAGATTTTTCAGAGTTTTGAGTGAGTTTTGTATTTTAGAAGTTGTAGTGCAAAAAAAAAACGCCCAAGTGCAGTTATCACCTTCATTTTCGTCTCGATATTCCTGTAGCAGCAAACGCTGTGACCTGTACGCTGCCGGCGTTGTCATAATCTGGGTTTCTATCATTCTTGCCACGGGTTGGGTACAATATGATTTTGGTTCAAAATTCTGTATTTAAAATTCTGTATTCAATATTCTGTATTCAAAAATCTGTAATTCAAAATTCTGTACTGTTAAAATTCTGTATTGCGGAACACTGTAATTTTAAATTCTGTAAATCAAAATTATGTATTGGCAGTATTTTGTTTTGCAAAACTCTGTATTGAAAAACCGGAAGAGCATATGGATAAATAAAAAAGTGCGCACTTTTTTTATTTATCCATATGCTCTTCCGGTTTTTCAATACAGAGTTTTGCAAAACAAAATACTGCCAATACATGACTTGTCTTGACCCATATGGTTTCCTATATTATCAAAACAGATTTACATAAAGCAAATGTACATATGTTTGTATGTATTTATAGCTTCAGAAATTTCAAAATGGTCACAAAATTAGTCAAACGAAGAAGGCTGTAAAAGCAAACAACAGAATTAAAAGAATAACAAAAAAAAAGGCTTATATTAAGGCATGTTTCTTTTCTAAAGCGAATTGCTAAAAATTTAATAATATAATAATTGTCTCGCCATTATAATGTAATAACTTTTGTTTTGAATGAATTTTTGAATTTTTCTTTAATTGCCGTATGTATATATACCATTGATTCTATAAAATCGGAATTCCATTATTCATAAAATAAATGTGCTATTCAGGTAAGCGTGCTTATCAGGTTATCTGCTTATTTGGTTATATTTTTACAGCATTTTGATCGAAAATAATTTTGATTCCAGAATTTTAATATACAGAATTTCAGTTCTCCATCATTTTGATCATACAGAATTTTAAATACAGAATATTGAACCAAAAGAATTTAGGCTGGACAGAATTTTTTTTTTGATTTTTACAGAATTTTCATCCAAAAGAATTTTGAAAAGCAGAATTTAGTACCTCTCCCTCTTGCCACCACATCCTACGAATTCGCCTTGGTTACGATCGTTAAATCACGAACCATTATCGTGCAACAGTGAGATGGTTTGATGAAATGAGTTGGTCGGCTGTTATACTAAAGGTGTTTTTTTAGACTGATAGAACTTTAAATTGAAATAAAACACATACAAAATTAAGTATGAGCCAAATTTTTTTATATTTGATTTAATATTTAAAAACGATTTCTTTCGAAAAATATGATCACATCCTCTTTTGGAGAAATAAAATGGGAGAGGTACTAAATTCTGCTTTTCAAAATTCTTTTGGATGAAAATTCTGTAAAAATCAAAAAAAAAATTCTGTCCAGCCTAAATTCTTTTGGTTCAATATTCTGTATTTAAAATTCTGTATGATCAAAATGATGGAGAACTGAAATTCTGTATATTAAAATTCTGGAATCAAAATTATTTTCGATCAAAATGCTGTAAAAATATAACCAAATAAGCAGATAACCTGATAAGCACGCTTACCTGAATAGCACACTTATTTTATGAATAATGGAATTCCGATTTTATAGAATCAATGGTATATATATGTACATACGTCAATTAAAGAAAAATTCAAAAATTCATTCAAAACAAAAGTTATTACATTATAATGGCGAAACAATTATTATATTATTAAATTTTTAGCAATTCGCTTTAGAAAAGAAACATGCCTTAATATAAGCCTTTTTTTGTTATTCTTTTAATTCTGTTGTTTGCTTTTACAACCTTCTTCGTTTGACTAATTTTGTGACCATTTTGAAATTTCTGAAGCTATAAATACATACAAACATATGTGCATTTGCTTTATGTAAATCTGTTTTGATAATATAGGAAACCATATGGGTCAAGACAAGTCATGTATTGGCAGTATTTTGTTTTGCAAAACTCTGTATTGAAAAACCGGAAGAGCATATGGATAAATAAAAAAAGTGCGCACTTTTTTATTTATCCATATGCTCTTCCGGGTTTTCAATACAGAGTTTTGCAAAACAAAATACTGCCAATACATAATTTTGATTTACAGAATTTAAAATTACAGTGTTCCGCAATATAGAATTTTAACAGTACAGAATTTTGAATTACAGATTTTTGAATACAGAATATTGAATACAGAATTTTAAATACAGAATTTTGAACCAAAATCATATTGTACCCAACCCAAATAAAATACTTGAATGTGGCATATTTGAATATTTTGAACAGGAATTTTATTTATGTGTATAAGCTTATGGAATTTTAAACACCGAAAAACCTTTATGAGAAATTAACACTAAAAATTGTACAGTGATTCTGTTTTAATAAATAAGTAGTGACATAATAATTATATAAACCTAACAAGTTCAGGATACTTGTGTTTGCCATATGATCCATATGCATATCTTTTCAAATATGTATATTCTGCCAAGCTCATCAATAAGAAATGGAGATCGAAATAAAGAAATTATTGTTACACAGCAATTGATTTGTGTTGCAGCATGTATGTACCTAAAATTGTTGTTGTAATTCATTCCAAAGGAAAACTATTCGCGAAATTGTGCGTATATGTCAATTTTAAATCTTAGTTTGAAAATTTTGAGCTGCAAACAATTACAAAGGGTTCACAACTTTTTTCTTCTCAATCTCTTACTAACATTGCTCATACGCCTGGTATGACTTTTTGATGGCTAATTTAGAACAGGGGGGTAGGTGGCAATAAAACAATGTTGCAAAAACAGCTGAAAGGCATTTAAAGTTACTGGTTAAGTTAATTTGTTTATATGTATGTATTTTCTGAAGAGCCGGTTCGAAATGACAAATTTAATTAAATTATACATAAGTTATATGTGAGTGAAAGCGAAATTCCCTTTCTGATTACAAATGCAAAAGACAATTATTAAATAAGTATAGGCCAGATAATGTGAGGGGCGTTAGTTTCCGCTGTAGCCGAGATATCTCTGAATGTGGTATGTATATTCCGTTTTTATATAAATTCAGAATATCTATTAGCCCCATAAATATTACTATATAATTAAAAAATGCGATATATCTAAAAGTCGTACGTATTTACAAACAGCTCGATTTTATTCAAATTCGCAACATGTATAAGGTATACAAATATAATCCCGTGATTATATGAATTTCGTCAGATGTATTCTTCCGCACAAAAAATCGAACAACGTTTGAACCTATAGGTATACTAGGTATAAGTTCCACTGTTTTGTAGAACACAGGACAAACAAACCAATCGCGTTCTTGAAGGCAAATCTACAAATACGGTGTTCGATAAATTTTCGGTGACCAAAACGCACGAAAGACTTATGTATATTAATGTACATATTGATCTAAATATATACATACATACTATAATGTACCATGTATAATAAAGAACAGTAGGGGTTTCGTTCTTTGTAGTATTTTTCACCATCCCATAGTTCCGCCACTCTTGAACTCATCATTTTGTGATCCGCTTGTTGCCAGTCCCAATAAAAGAGTATTATGCTTTCTCTTTGACCGAATTATTTGCTTGCAGCATCTCCACATTGCCTTCGAGTCGACCAAATTTTTGCTGTCATTCGAATGTCTGGTCCTCGGCTTGCTGTACGATGTCTACAAGTACCTCCTGCCGTCTTTTATTTGCCCGTTTAGTACTCCCGTTTCGCTTCACAGTTGCTTGTGGTCGCATTGTTCGCCTTTTGAGGATTTCTTTTGCTTGTTTTCTTTGCCATATTTTTGGGAACAACCAAACATGTGCAAAACAAAAATGAACAGTCACACTGAGTTACACATACATACATATGCACTGCATACATATGTATATGTACAGTACTGTCCCGGCTTTGAAACACTCGATTCTCGCAATAGCAAACATTTGTAGATTAGAATCTTTTTATGCGGAATTTTGTATTAAAAACGGTAACGATAAATGCAACTAATCAATTTTTTATGTAACTGTCTTTGCTTTTTTTTTAACTCAGTTGGCTTTGTTTTTTTAATAGGCACCTATTATAATTCTTTGCATTATAAACTTTTGCAATAAGCAAATTGGAAATGATATAGCGAGTGATGGCGAAATAACTGCAAAAGATGAAACTGATGCACAAGATAATGTGGAAGTGTGTCCCTCTGTTATAGCAAATGAAGGCATTAACTATTTAAATATCAGTACAAAGTGGGCTGAACAAAATGCTGTACCAATATGTTCAATTTTAATCTTATAGAAAAATCGAGATGCTGCCCTACAGTAAAATATTTAAAACTAAAGCAAAGCAAATAAATATTCTTTAATTTTTATGAATTAATTTCTTATACCGGCTTGTTTCAATGAAAAACGATATGTTAATTACTTTGTAGATCTGCATTCAAAATATACGTACAATTCTGGTCGCGAAAAAAGTATCATAATACATATATTGACATTCTTTATTTTATTTTAATTAGTTTTTATGAAAATATAATTAATTCTATAATCGAAATATCCGTATAAACTTTATCCCAATAACTCAATTCACATTCCAGTAATTTTTTCTGAAGATGTGATGTTTTACCTAAAAGCTTTTAAAGAATCGCTTTTTCTTAAAAAATTACTAATTAGTTTATCCAAATTGTTCAATCTGCCATTAATTATTTTATAAGCGCTTTCCATTTTTTTATAATCCCTCTCCATAAAGACGGGAGTAGGTATTCGATTGAAAACTACCTGGAAATTGCAAAGTTTTCCGCAATTCCAAAATTATTTGAAACAATTGTTACTAATCAGCTGAAATATTGGATCACTTCAACAACTTCAAACTCTCAACAAGGGTTTGGTAAAGGCGGACTTGATTTGCTTGGCTTCCCACATTCGCTCCTCCGTTGAATTGTTTCCTTAATATCCTGACATATAAAAGTGATTATTCCAATGTTATTTTGATATGTCTTCAGAAGTTATTAAAGACTGCGATCTAGCCCTTTCTACCACATCAGTAAAACCGTTACTAAAATGCGGTTCGATAGTTTGGAACCCGTGTTATCAAGTTCACATAGATCGGCTGGTATTAATTAAAACAAAAATTCTTACTTTTTGCCTTTAGATATTTTTGATGGGACCCTCAGTATAATCTTCTTCACAATATTCTCCAAATTCTTCTCTCATTTTATATATTTATATAATATATTATATTATATTCAGCTGATGTAGTCTTCTCGACGCCTTTCAAAAACTTGGCATAAAATAGAAAAAACACAAAGATCCATGCGTCATTCAGCTTGTACCCCTGTTGTCGGTAGGCCGGGAGGATGGTAACCGTTGGTTGTTTTTATTAAGCCGAAGCTCCAAACTTCCCAGAAAATTTATAAAAATTTCAATAAAATCCGGATTTTTAGAAATTACGGAGTATTATAAAGAGCAAATTTCAAATGGCAAAGAATTCTGGTTAATCATTGATAATTTTTGATTTTTTGCTGACGGTGCTGTGCCTTTTCTTCCATATAGCGCATGAAAAAAATTTACTTCGCTTTTTTTTTTGTTTTTGTTATAGCACTAATTATATTTGTATACAAAACTAGCAGAATCCAGCAGGCGTTGCCCTGCCTGTATTTATTTAAGAATTTTGCATATGTAGAAGAGTTTGACACTCATATTTTAATATTTTTGAAAAAAGTGGCAACCCTCTCCCAAATATAAATTAAAACTTTTTACTACCGAAACAGATGGTTCGATACCTATAATGTAACTGGTGCATAATTTTATTGAATTCGACTTTTCAATTTGGTGGCAACTCTATATTTGTTATAAACCTTCTTCTCAGCAAATTGAACTGTTTGACACCCATATTTTAATATTTGCTATAATTCGTGTTTAATTTAATTAAAGTCGACTTTTCATGCAGGTGGCAACCCTGATCAAAATTAAGCTAACTGCAAGCCTTCTGCACAGCGAAACGAACCGTGCGATACTCATATTTTATATATTTATGTATGTAAGAAGTTTAATAATTTTTTTCGTTTTTCAAACAGGTGGCAACCCTTTCCCAAGCATACACTATACTTTACGACCTATTCTCATACCTACAAAATATACATAAATAATTTAATAAAGTGGGGCCGTTTCGGAGGAGTTCCACCACAAGCACCGTGAGACGTTTTTTTTTAATATGTACATATGTATGTATGTATATAAGATTATTAAAAATACATTATGCTACTGTCTTCGTGATCACAGGTTTACATGTGAAAACATGTCTAAGTCCTAAAATTTCAATAAAACTTCTTGGGAAACTTCTAAAAGGTCTCGCTAATTTTCGATCTGCATAACACGCTCTTCTGGCATTGATTAGTTGCGCAAACCGCGAGAGTACTGTATATTTTGTTTGTATGCTTCCTTACAGTGACACGAACAATGTCTGCTTTTTTAAGCCAAGTGGCAGTCAATGCGTTATATTATATTTATTTCAATTGTCTTATTTTTGTTTAATTTTTTTTACTCTTCATTGCATTGAGTTTTTTTTCATTCCAGCTCTTCATGCTTTTAAATATACATACATACATATGTATATGTATATTTGTATGAATGATATGTTTGCTCATCGTCTGGTGTGCACTCGTCGGAATATGCTTTATGTGTTGGGTCTGTCTTCGTTTTTCAATATGTATTATTTTTTGTCTTAATTTTTCCAACATCCAAACGGATTTTTTTTTAAGTATTTTTTCAATTCCTTTGCTAAATTTTTCCGACTGTCAGTGTTTATCGTAACTTTGCATTGTTGATGTTTCCAAATGTATGTACATATGTACATACTTATATAATGTGTATTTGTTTGTGTGCATCTTTTGCTTTTTGAACTTTTGCAATATCCCCAAATTTTGGCGAGAGCGAGAATCGAAAATGCGAATGCTGCTGACTGTTGAACGGGAATGCAATGAGAAAAATGATTTGTGACAACAAATTCCATTTCGTTGATTTATGTTTGGGTTTTAGAGTAATTCGAAAAGCATGTGGTCGGTCGACTTGCTGTAGTTGTGACGAATTTGCGAATTTTTGTTGTTGAAAGTTATTTGCATTAAGCAATTTCTGAAATTTTTTATGAGAGAAATATTTTTGTGTTAATTAAAATGAAATTTTAAAAAGAAAAAAATATTTCTGCACTCAAGACAAAAAAAGTTGTCTGTATTGAAGAAAAAAAACTATCAAAAAGTGTCGATGATAAGTTTTCTGCTTTTGTAGAAAGCTTTGTTTTTAATGCAGGTTTTCTTTGTTTGAAGAAAAAAAAATATGTTAAGCAGTTTGAAATGATTTCTTTTTTTTGATCCGGGTATAAGCTCGTTTTTGTTTTTGAATGCAATTTTCAGAAAAATTTAATAACTCAGTCATGCCCCAAAAAGACAGGGATTGAAATCTAGCATAAGGCTATTCGATAAGTCGAATTGCAACTTTTTTAATGGTGATAGTCGAATAGAAAGTCTTCGATCGGAAAACAACACGTTGAGAAATGGAAAATGTGCGGTTAGTCGACTATATGTTTAGCGCTGGCTAGTCAAAAAATCGAATTGGTTGGTCGTTAAGGTGATGCCGATTAGTTTTTTAAACAACGTTTGCTCAGCAGTTAATCGATCAGTCGATTAGCAACAGCTCTATGTTTTCAACCAATATAACGTTGTAATCTCATAGCATATTTTGATTATGACAACACTAACTAGATTTTCTTTAAATATTGCTGTTGTTGTTCTACCGCAAATATCAGCAGTAAAGATGAAATAACTAAACTTGACGACGCATTTTGAAATATTATCATTACACTGAACTGCCCTTTGATTTTTACTGCATCTATAGATTTCTTTCATGATCGTAAATTAAAAAAAAAAATAATGTTATCACAATAAAATTTACATATGTATATCAGAATTGTACCAGAGAACTTGAGAAGTATGAGAAGGTGCAAAAACGTTTCCAAACCCCATAGCTATTTAAAATTTCCACATAACATTCTAACAGAGAGGTCAGTAAGAAAATGTCGTGAACATATATTTATTATGTTAAAATGTGACAATTAGCAGCGTGCCTACCATTATTATTATTGTAATTTTTCTGTTTTTAACTGATGTTGTAAAAGTTTTGAAATTTCATTTCGAAAATTTTTTCCTTACTTAGTTTTAGAGTTTTTATAGTATTATATTCATTTGTACCTAAATAGAATCAGATCAGAACTTTTGTGAAGTGATGCAGCTGTTTTCAGGGATCGCTGTAGCTACAAAAAATGCACGGATATTTAATATTTAATATTTTATCCCATTGAATTCTAAGTTCTCTGGTTGTACACAATCTATCACATTTTTTTCTTTTCTCAAAGGACTAGCCAACCCTGTGGCTTCAAAACTGTCAATACAAAGTAGGAATGGCAAGTGTGGACGCACTTGGTTTATACGAAGCAATGCGGACGAAAATAAGTTATTTACGTTATAGTGTTGTGTCTGGCATATTAGTATTAGAAAGTCACAAATAATTACCGCCGTTCGCCGCAATTTGGTGAACAAAATTTTCGTTTCGCTACCCAAACCACAAAAAAGATATATTCGAGTAACGATTAATTCGCTTCGCAACTCGCAATACCACCGTTAGTCACATAAATATAAATATTTTATTTAAAAATTTAACCGATAGTTGGCAATGGAAGAAGAATTCCTTTGAGACCAACAGCCACTGCAAGTGTGTGAATTAAACTTCGAAAATCCATGATTTATTTATTTACGTCCCATATGGGAAAACGAAAAAATGTTGTTTAAACGAGAGCTTAACCACAAGTTATATATATGTGTTCATTAAATAATATACACATTCATACAAATATATGAATGCTTTGAAAATGCCCACTTTTTGTATAATGGAAAAAACTCCAATCTACATAACACTTTAAACTTTGCATATCTCCTCAAAATATAAAATAAGTAAATATTTCTTTTAAATATGTAGTAAAACCGTATTTGAAGATTGTGAAAATTGAGATGACAACTTGAGATGGTAACCTGCTCTCTTTTACGAGGGAGAAGTTGAATTCTAAAAAAAGTTAAAAAGTGCACAGATGCTTTATTTTTAAACCTTTCATGCACAAAATGGGCCGATTACAATTTTCATTATTTTGGCTGAGCTGAATGCTGTTAAGTCAGTGCTGAGATTTATGGCTAGGAATTATATCCGGATTTTTTAACTATCCGAATAATTCGAACATTTGGATAAACGAAAAATCTGGATCTTCGAATATCCAGATATTATCATAGATTATCCGAATTTAATGAAATCCAACATAGAGCAAATAAATAAATATGTAATAAGGAACGCAAGAAGGTTTCGGTATTAACCGCAGGTCATGAAAATAAACCGATGGATATCCGGACGTCCGAATATGCGGATAGTCCCAGCTCTACTATTTGCACCTAAATGTTTAAAGTAAATAAATTTAGAAACAAATTCAGTTGTGATAATTTATGAAAACATTATTTCATAAATAAAATGAAGACGCTTTAGAAAACTTCACATAGTTCATTGGCACATAGCAAAAATGAGGTAATGTCAAATTTACAATTGTCGTTCGATCATATAATTTCATCTAAAAGCAAAGAATTTAAATGCAAGGAAAAAATGATCAAGGGTTCCGATATATTCAATCGGAGAATTTTTTCAATATTTTTAATCGGCACAACACGTTCACACTATCGGACTCTATTGAGCAAATATGCATATTTTTCTGCATATATGGAAATCACGCAACGTATTTTGATTTTAAAATGAATTGTTTACAGACGTCAAAAGTTGCTTGGTATAAAATTATCGAAAATTAAGGCAAATTTTTAACCACTTCAATTTACTAAAATTAAAGAGTATACAAAACGGCATATCGCTGAATAAAAATTCGAATATTTTTATGAAGTTTTGTTGATTTTTTTTTTAAATTTAGCACAATTTTGATTTATTAAAATTTACCGATATAAATTTAGCATGAAAAACATTGAAATTACTGTAGTATTCATTCAGTTTTGGACGCTCAAATTCGAACACTATCCTCACCAACTTTATGAACAAATTCATTTTTTTAGAATTATTAAACCTCCACAAATTTTTTAAACAAAAAAAAATACACAATTTACCAACTAATTACTAAAGTTGTCAAGCGATGCCACATAAAAATCATTGGCTTTCCGCGACATTTGTACCTTGTCCGAAAAGCGAAAAACGCAAAAGGGATTCCACAATAAACGCTTTGATTACACCCATATATTTATTGGAAATGGTAACAAGTAAATAGAATGCTGAGGATTTATTTTAGTTTATCTTTAAATTTACATACATTGTTTCTCGTAGAAAATTTAAATTTAGCGCCTCTATCTAAGCGAAAGTGAGTAATAAAAGAAACATTAAAATCTCCAAACTGTCAGCTTCGGCATTGGTTATGTGGGAAATTTCGTATAATGTATGTATTCTTCTTAGTTGCCAGAGCAAAACTGTCACAAAGCTAGCCTGCAAACGTGAGCGATTTTCGGAAACATAGCCACAGATTGCCGACCCACAAGTGGCCGATAACAATTGTCGCATTTTCGGCGCAACACAGTTGATTTTGATCGGGCATCGGTAGCACAGTTTCGGCGCAGATTGTCACAGTGTAAAAAATTGTGTGCGTCCCAACTATCAGTACATGAAAGGCCCCGAAATAGGGACATAGGGTTCATAGTGGGATCTTAGCTTGAACGAGCGAAGTAAAATTTCACTGAAACTATTTTCGTAGATCATTTCAAATTTTGACCTTATATCGAGAAGAACCTTATAAAAAAAATATAGAAAGTCACTAGAGGGTCAAGAAAATAATTTTTATATGATTTTTAATCGCATACAGATTGTGCCTTATTTTACCTTCTTCGCAAAAAAAAAGGAAATCATTGTTTTTTTTTCGAAATTGGTAACCGCACGAAAACCGGATTTCAGTTTTGAAATCCCCTTGGTGTTACACTTTTAGGAGTAAATATTCAACAAATTCCGACCAAGCTACCAATTTTAGTCCGTTCGCTGGTGCAACCCCATTTTTAATATCTGTCTTGGAGTGCAACGCTACAAAGGACATTGTTGAATAGCGGATGGAAGGTGAATACTGCAATAATTCAATTACACAAACCCCTTGTCTTGATGCAATTATTTACAACTGGATTTCTTAGAACTTGGCGTATTAATTTCATTTGCATTACTTCTTTTTAATGCAACCTAAATTTCTATACAACAATTTCCTGTTTTTAACTTATTTACGCTCCTATGCAAATATGTACATACATATGTGTATGTTTGGTTGTATGGGTGTGTTTGTTTGATTTCGTCGTCATTTTGTTGTGATTGCTGTTGTTGTTTCTGTTACTTTGCATACATATTGCTGTACTTATGCGAGTTGTCTCAAAAAATTGCATTACGACTGTTGTGTTTTTGTTTTTCTTTTCAATTTTTGTTATTGTCGTCGTTGTTAGCATCTTGTTTTTTTGTTGTTGTTTTTTTTTTTCGAAGTGAAATAATGCATTTGTGCTAAAACGATCGTCGTGGAACAATTGCGCTAAACTACACCAAGTCGAATTGAAGTGAATAGTGATAGGGAAAGGCTGGGCAAAAGCAAAGGATTTGCATTGTGTTAATTCATGTACAATGCAAAAGTAAAAACAACACAAAGCCATAATGTGTCGGTAAGGGAAAGACAGAAAAAATCTGGGAACCACATCAAAAAACAAACTCGAAAGCAATCTCAGAAGTGCAAGCCGTCATCAGATAGCCAAGCTGTGCTCGCCGCGTCATTTGCATTCACTGAAACCTCCCTGCTTTTGCTTCCTGGCCCAGCGAGGCCTGCCCTAACCAACCATTCACAAACTGCAAATCGCACGCGAGTACTTTTGCTAGTTATACCAAATACGCAAATACATCGATGCATTAACAACTTCTTATATCCTTGCAATGTCTACTTCTTTGATTGTACAATCATTTGATTTAAACCTGCCACACAGTTAGTCTGCTCCAGTCCATCATCTACGTGATTGTATACGCAATTGCGAATGTCCTTATTGCAGTTGCGCGCTGATAGTTAAGGGGTCCGATGGGTATGTACATATGTACATATGTTTGAATGTGCAAGCTGCTTGCATCTTCAATGCAAAATCAAGAAATAAAACTCTTCAAACCCTTCTACATAGATAAATCAAACTGCCTGTGGCTCAAGAGCGTTATAATTTCTGCAATGAGGTCATCGCTCGATCGGCCGACCATTGCCTTTTTGAGGGAAGCGACCATTGCCTGTTGCAGTTGCAATCTACTTACTCTCGTTTTGCACGTTTTCCCCCTTTGTGATGTTGAAATCAACGAGTTACGATCAGAAGCGGAAATAATGTTATGCGTATTTTGCTTCAAAATCAAAAACAAAACATTTTCCCTTTTCTTAAATTTTTTACAGCCGTTTTGTTAATACATACTACATAAATACAAACAACCCTCTAGGAAATGTCAGCATTCCGTCTTGCAAGGCAAAAGGATTCCGATGAATGAAGGTAGCGTTCCCATTTGTTCGACCTATGCAGTGTCATTGGGATGAAATATTCCCTCTCGCTGATTCAAAAAGTTCTATGCCAACATTCCATGAAGTTAGTTACAAAATAACTGTGAAGCTGTTCTGATATGAGAGAATGGAAGCTATTCTCAAGTAGCGGTAAGGAAATAATGTAAGTTTTTCGAGAAACGGCCTTTTTTCAATGATTATTCTATGAGGGTGAGTTATGGAAAAATCCCAAGAATGATAGAAAACAAGATTACGCCTTCCGCGCTGAGAGTATCTGATATTTATAATACTCGTACGTACTTAATAATAGCTAGAGAAGGAGAGAGAAACGAAAAATATCTAAATAAGAAGAGGAAGAAGCGCAAATGAAGCGCAGATGAAGCAGGCAAATGACAGAACGATTGACAAGTTTTGTTAGCAAGCTGCTATACTTTGTCAACGAATGGGTGGATGTGGTTAAATCTACAATGAGGGTAGTAGCGGTCCGCAGAAGGCGCAATCTTGTATTTTATCAATCTTACCTTTGACCTCCCAACCGAACAGTGAATTCGAACGGGGAAATCCCTTTATTGTTCGAAGATCATGTCATCGCTAACGAAGGTCTCGTCTTTCGCTTCACAATGAGCAATATTGGAGCACATAACCTAGAAATCTCTTATATTGCTCCAAAATCATACCAGAGTACTTAATCTTCAATCATCTCTAGGGTAGATCTCAACTGGGCTATAGAGAGTGTTATGAAATAGTCCCTTAAGTGTCCTTTAGGGTCATGTTATGTCTTAAATGACTGTGGGTTTCTATAGATCTTCATATAATACATTCCGAATCAGTGTCAACTGTAAGGCTTCGAGAATGGGACCTGTGGGAGGAGAGAATGAAAGGACAGAGTAGAGTTCTTTCTCTCCTTCCAGTCACGATCAAACAGGGCACTGATTAAATGCAGCCAGAAATAGACTTCCATAGACCCTTTGGGGTTCTCGTCCCATCGAGATGTGAATAAGATTCGCAGACTTCTTGGGAGAGGGGAGATCTTACAATCTGACTCAGTTTGCTAGTGTTTTTCGGGAGGAAGTTTTCGCTATTGCTGTAAGTTGTCCTGCTTTAGGGCGTAACTGCTTTGGTAATTTTCAAGATGATCGCGTAGCCATCTTCTCAGAGAGCTGAGCGACTATATTGGCTCTGGCATCTTTAACAACCAAATCGATGCTGGTTAAGCAATGCAGGATTCTATTGAGCGGAGTCTGCCTCCAACTCTCAGTAGACTTCATTTAAGTGCCTGGACATCGCAACATAGCTGGAAACAAATCAGGCAATAAGCTATCCAGAGAGTTCAGTGACAACATCAAATGAGCTGTCGATTCCATTGGCAATATGTTTACCTCCACCACCTTCAGCAATCTGCTCAGATATGGCATACAGCGCCAGTATATAGAATTGCAAAATTAGCATGACCCGAATATGACCTTAAGAGAATATCAATTCTTCAGTGGAAGGGTAGTCTTAACTTCACGAATCTCGTGGCAGTTGTCACGGGACACTAGCCGATCGGAACTCACGCCAGAAGACTACAGAAGCCGCAAAGATGAAAATGAACAAAAGACAGTTTGGCTCTAATGAGAAAACGAAAGGCCACTCTAGAGGCGTTGGAGTATAATTCTCTGTAGGATTTGGGCAAACATAGCCTCAACATTCTAAAACATAACAACTGTTTTAGTAGGTTTTAAATGAAATAACCCGAAGTTCTATGATATCAAAACGGCTAATTGGGCGTTGAGCTTTACCATTCTAACCTATCATTACCTTGGACTCCTTTTATATGCAAAAAATTTTGCTCTGTAATATCCATTGAAGACTTTCAAGTATTTTTATATCCATTGCAAAACATTGTCTTATATATGTAGATCTCTGATAGTTGTGGAGAATACCGGCATCAGTGGAATTTTTGATAATGTGTCGCTTACGATTCGCAACACCAACAATATCACTAAACCGACGGCGTCACTGCTGTCCATTTGGACTACTGGGTACTTTAAAGACAGCCTACAGGAAATGTTCAAATTTATTCTTCGATTTAAAAGCTACGCAAAAGTAGGCCATCAAAGCAGGCATCGAAATACACACAACGCGAAAGGAGATGTTGCACAGAATACAAGTACGCGAAAAAATAAACTCGCTTTAAAGCAAAGCAGAGAAAATAATATTCATTTTATTTTTTGCTCAACGTTGTAAACATTTTGCATTCGCAATATATTTGAGGTGTGTGAGTGTCGGCAGTGGACAGATGCAACTTTCCGAGCGAACGTCTCAAGCAAGGGGGCTGTTGCGCTCTTATCCGCCTGCCTCCCTTCCACATAGCCATAGACAAACGAAGGATGTGAAGGAAAGGGAAAAAAAACTGCATTGAATTCGAAAAAGTGAATTTAAATTAAATTTATTGAGAAAACAGCACGCTCGGACGCTGGTCTATGGTAATACAAAAGTGCGCGCGGAAATGCATTTTCCGCCATTGTTGCTGCACATTTTAAGGGTTGTTGCAGGCAACGCGGCCGTATAGTGCATTTAATGCCGACTGGCAATTTCGATTGCAACGCTTGTTGGGAGAGGTGATGAAGGAAGGATAATAAAATAATGGCATGTGTGGTAAGAGCGCATACGCATTGTTTGTTGCTAGTTGCATTATAATACTTTTTATATGTTTGTTTGATTTCGGTTTTGTTATTGCTGACGACGGACAATGCGGAACTGGGCTGACGTTGGATTTATTTATTGCGAAAAATGCCTGTGCCAGAGCGGATCGCAATTTTGAATACAACAAAGACAAAAACAAAAACAAACAATGCCGGCCAAAGGAAACAGCACCACCAGCCCAAGTAGCAAGCGAAGCAGCAACAAAGGGGTAAATGCGTAACACCAGCGCGAATGTAAAATGCAAAATAGCGACAACAAGGCGGTGAATGAAAGGATGCAGCAGCAGATGCAGCTGGCTGGCCGCTGGCTGCACTAACTCACCCCTGCTAAACATCGGCTGGAGTTTTAGATACTAGCTTCACAAGACTTGAGAAGTAAAAACCAAAAAACATAAGAAATTAAAAAAAAAAGAAAAACAAGTTTTGCATGCAACTTACAAGCGATGCGCAAGAAGCGAGCAAAGATCTACATAGAGAACATATTGTCATGCATGATTTGCTGCAACAAAAGGTGGCAATACTTGTAGTGCAACATTTGCTAACGACCATCAATTACAAAGAGTGCAGCAATGGACGACGCTTAGCTTAGCTTAGAAAGCGCACATCTATCCTGCAAGCGATAGCCTGGATATGCGAAGCGTTGCTGGTGAATGAACTGCACGTTGAAAACAGTGAGTGTCAGAAGCAGTGGCGTTGGTTGCCGTAGTATTCTGTCTACACAGCAACCCTAACACATACACACACGCATACACACACAACTCACTGCACTACAATATGCCGCTACTTATTGTTATATGTAGTTTTTTTTTGCCGCTGGCGATTTGCAAGCTTCGCAATAGTGTCAGCGTGCGTGAGTATGTGTGTGTGTGTACCGTGCAAGCTTAGGTGTGAGTGCGCCTATGAGTGGCCTTCCACGCTGTCATTGAACCCATCCGTAGTCCTGCCAACACCAGCGGATGACAAAGCATTCAAAGCATTGCTGATATGAAATGCATAAAAAACACTAGAAACTTAATATGCATATTTTTGCATACATATGTACATACAAACACAGGCACACTGCATTCCACATGCCCGCGCCATTTCGTCCTGTTAGTCCTGCTGCGCCTGCATTACGCTTATGCTTGGATACAATACGCACGCATGTTGAAAAAACTGACCTATTCAATGCTAAAATTAGTGCGGCTCTACATGGCTAGCCTGGTCGCCACTGCTGCCGCTGCTGTTGCTAAATAAATACCTACATTTTACGTGTTTAAATATGTATGTAAGTGGTATTATTGGCGTTTTCATAATTTCTTCTTTTTTTTGCGCTTGTCAACAGTGACGCCAATTGTGCTTATAGTTATGGAAATAATTTGAAAGATGGTGAGAAACGATTTGCATTTCAAGTGTGAAGCATTGAAAATGAGCAGCAGCGTATAGCATGCTGGAAAAATATGAAATAAATCTGTACAAAATGTGTATTAAATATGGGCATATGTATGTATGTAGTATGTGAGTAGGACCACCACCCCTTCCTAAATGAAGCACTGCAGATGCTGGTTGTAAATCAGATGCAAATGGCAGCTGTTGTTTTCCACTCACTTATTGATTTACAAAAACACAAAAAATGAAAAAAAATAAAATAAACAAAACTATCGCGTTCAATCAATTATGGCTTGCGTTACATGATTTTTATCATGTTTACAATATGCAATTGCTTATAAATTTAAACCACACACACACACATACATTGTCAACTATTGCATTTATGTAGATGCAGTGAACGCCCAGAATTTTACCATTGTACTAGGTCAGTTATTAAAAGTACTTGAAATATATAAGTATAGCAAATGCTATTGACCTCTTTCGTGCTTCATGGTTCGTTGCTTGCTTGTTTGCTTACAGTCCATGGCCGAGTGCCATACTTAGGCCAACATTAACTTGACGCACGCCATTTTGTTATGCCACTGCTTTTGCTGCATTTATGCTATAAGTGATATTGAAGTTATGAAAAGAGTTCAAACTGTTTAGGCAACAAGAACATGGTAGAATTGTGAGTGTGAGTTTCAAAAACTGTACATACAATATACGAGCGTTAGTCAAGCCGACCAGTCGTGTTTCTATTCGCTCTCCGATTTTAATTAAATACAAATCGCATAGTTATTTAATTTGCTAATTATTGGCATGGTGCATATCTATATAATCTGAGACAGTGACTCTTCTTTTTTTGATTTTGTATTAAATTGTGATTTTCCATTTCTTAATCCATTTAATATGCCGTGTGTGTGTGGGCAGAAAGTGGAACGCCCTCAGTCCAAAGTGCAGTGCTCTAAATGCAATGAGTTTTTTCATCTCAAATGTGTTGGCATTCAACAGGCTGATCTTGACTATTTGTTGAGCACAGATAAGCCTTTCTTTTGTAAGGTGTGTGTGGCTGTGCGCCGTTGTTCTATTCGTTCTCCTCCACCACTCGCGGCTGTGGATATAAGTACCGTGGACCAAAATAAAAACACTCAAGAGCATGTAATTGAACAGCAGCATAAGTCATTTTCTGTAGCCGATGAATTTGCCGAAATTAAAGCGGTTAATTCTCGCCTTTTATCTGCTATCAGTGCTCTTCACGAAGATAATAAGTGTTTATTGAAAAAATCCGATATTTTTCAAGCGGAGATTCTTGAATTGCATACCAGACTAAATGCTAAAGATGATACATTGTCGCTCCTGCTCTCAGAAATCAGAGGTTTGCGTGGTGTTGTTATTGGCTGCCTTACACAAAAATCTAATACGAAAATTAACGAAAGCAAACATGTAAAATCGTCATCTTCAAGCTCTTTGTCTGCTGGTATTAGTGTTTCGCCCACTCATAAATCGTATAGTGACGCTGTTATGGGCGCTGGGAGAGCTAAACTGCCATTACGCTCTGCTACGGTGGCGCTTACAACAACGTCGTTGTCCTCCCACGTTACTGCTACTACCTCTAATGTATTCACTGCGCTGCCAACTCAGATGACTGCTGCTATTACCGATACTAAATTACCTACTTTGCTGCCCGCTCAAATTTGCTCATCAATATTGCCTCTCCAAGATTCGGCTACTACCAGCAACGTAGTGACTGCGCAGCCAACTCAGGTGACTGCTGCTATTACGGATGCTCAATTATCTTCTTTGCTGCCCGTTCAAATTCGCTCATCATTGTTGCCTTTGCACGATTCGGCTACTACCACTAACTTAGTGAGTGCGACGACTACTCCGATGATTGCTGCTACTCCGTGTGCTCAGTTATCTGCTTTGCTGCCTGCTCAAAATTCTAATTCTAATTCGTTTGCTGTTGCTGAGTCGCCTGCATCAATTGTTGTAAATCCGAACGAATGGACTACTGCGCGTCATAAAAAAGGGCATAAATTTAAGAAAATAGTTTTTGGATGTAATGATAGTGCCGAGTTGGATGTTGTTAAAAAAAAAGAAGTGGTTACATATATCCTCTTTCAAACCATCTGTAACTGAGGATAATGTAATATCCTATGTTTCTCGACATTCGGGCATTCAAAGTAATCAATTTGCGTGCTATAAACTGATTAAGAAAGATGTTTCTGTAGACAATTTTCGTAGTATAAATTTTAAATTAGGCGTTTCGCCATCATTTTATTCGAAGGTGTTAAATCCAATTATTTGGCCAGCTGATATTAAAGTTCGTCCTTTTCGTTTTTTTCAAAAGGAGGTAATTGCGGAAGAAATCAAGTAGTAACAAACTGTCTTAATAAATCTCTTAACATTTATTTTCAAAATATGTCCGGAATGCGGACCAAAGCCAAAGATATTTTTCTAGCAACTTCTCGCGCAGAATATGACATTTACGTGTTTGTTGAAACGTGGCTAAATAAGGATTTTTTCGATACAGAATTTTTCGATTCAAATCAGTTTGTTGTATATCGCAAAGATAGGGATGCTCTAAAAACTGGCCATCTCAAGGGTGGTGGTGTTCTGATCGCCGTGAAAAGCAGTTTACGATCTTCAGTACAACAGCTATCAAACAATGACACCCTTTTAGATCAGTTGTGCGTCTGCATTAGCAGTTTCCGTAATATATTTATATTTGTATCATATATTCCTCCGAATAGTTCTGACAGTGTATATTGTGAACATGCAGAAAATATTGTAAGTCTTTGTGAAAAAAATCATGATTGCAACTTTTGCGTACTTGGTGATTTCAATCTTAGCAATCTGGTTTGGTCTGACATACAACATAATGGTGTCTTAACACCGACTAACGTAAATAGATCTCATGAAATTTACTTTTTAGATAGCCTTCTTGGTCTTAATCTTATCCAAATTAATACTTTATTTAATAAGTTGAATAAAATTTTGGATCTTGCATTCGTTGATGATAATATAATATTTAATTTCTTTGAATGCCCATTTCCAATAAGTAAATTAGATAAACATCATGTGCCTTTTATCATAATGTTTGAGTTTTATAGTGTTGTTGCAAATTCTAATGAAAATGCCATTTCTTTTAACTTTCGTAATGCTAACTATGATAGGTTAAATGCTGCCTTAATGGAAATAAATTGGGACTCCGTTCTTAATACTAGTGATGTAGCTGATTGTTTTGAGAAATTTTTGAACATAACTCACGATGTTTTTTCGAGAACCCTTTCAATTCTGGCACCTCCTATTCATAAATTGCCATGGTATAACAAAAATCTAAAAAAGTTAAAAAATCAAAGAAACAAGTTTTATAAATTGTATAAATCAGAACGCAGTAATTTAAATTTTAAAGAAAAATACATTTTTTATATGAATCAGTTCAATGTTCTTGATAAGTTTTTATACAATCAATACATTTGTAGATTTGAAACCGAACTTAAAGACAATCCAAAGGCTTTTTGGAAATACGTTCGTTCCAAAAAGGGTTTTACTAATATTCCAACTTGCATGAGCTTGAATGGGCTGTCTTCGCAAACTTTATCTCAGTCTGTAAATTTGTTTGCAGAATTTTTTAAGTCAAATTTTGTAGCTAACGATGACCTTGTTTGTACGCCCGTCTGTAATGCCTCTACCCATTCATTGGATTTCGGGTATTTGTCAGTCTCTGAATTAGATGTTCAGAATGGTATAACGGCTATAAAAACTTCTTTGAAATCTGATTACGACGGTTTCTGCTCTTACTTTCTGAAGCAATGTAAATTTTCGATCAGTAAGCCTCTATGTTTGATCATCAATCTATCGCTTTCTACTGGTGTGTTCATTGATCGATGGAAGTTCGCCTCGATTACTCCAATTTTTAAATCAGGTAGTAGGAATGATATAAGCAATTATAGACCAATATCTAAACTAACAGTATGCTCAAAGCTTTTTGAACAAGTGGTTAAAGAAAAAATTACCTTTGCTACCAAATCTATTTTAGAGCCGCGCCAGCATGGATTTGTCAGAGGGCGTTCTACTGTCAGTAATTTAGCTGTTTTCTCGCAGTACTGTATCACAGCATTCAATAGTGGTTCTCAAATAGATACCATCTATACAGACTTCTCGAAAGCATTTGATCGAGTATCCCACGCAATTTTATTGCATAAACTCGAATGTATTGGTTTCCACTCTGTTTTCTTGGCCTGGCTAAAATCTTATCTCTCAAACCGATTGTTATTTGTTGAAATAGAAAATTGCAAGTCGTTTTCTTTTGTGGCGACCTCGGGTGTTCCACAAGGTAGCATTCTTGGTCCAATTCTATTTATTCTTTTCATTAATGACATTGGTTCTTGCTTTAAAAACTCAAATTTTCTACTTTATGCTGATGATTTGAAGTTTTTTCGTAGTATTACTTGCGATAATGATTCTCATCTCCTGCAGCATGACCTAAACAATCTGGTCGAGTGGAGTCGCAGAAATAAACTTTCTTTGAATACTAGCAAATGTTTCCATATGTCATTTTCTAAATCTCCGGAGTTTCGGAAATCGTGCTATATTATTTCAAATCACCAACTTATTTCAGTTAATGATTTTGTTGACCTTGGAGTTGTGTTCGATAACCGTTTTGCTTTCCGAAATCACATATGTTATGTCCTTCCAAAGGTTTATAGAAATCTAGCTTTTTTACGCCGTTACTCTAAGGATTTTAAAGATCCGTATACTAGGAGACTTCTTTACAATACCTTAGTTCGCTCGAAACTCGAGTATGCTGCTGTTATTTGGAATCCGATTTATGATTGCCATGCTGCTAGGATTGAAAGGGTTCAGCGTAAGTTCATTCGCTTTGCACTCCAATCGATCAGATTTGAAGAGCCGTTGCCCTCATACAATGCCCGATGTTTGTTAATAAGCTTAACATCACTTCAGAGCAGTAGAACAATTCAGTCTTTAATGTTTGTTTATGATGTAATTAATGGTTTCATTGACTGTGCCGAACTTCTAGGGATGGTTAGTTTTAATATACCTAGTAAAGCTCTTCGTTTTCAAAAATTGTTCTATCTCCAAGTGGTCAAAGTTAATTATTTTTCTCATGGACCAATTTTTAGAGCGCTTTTAGAGTTTAACAAAATCTCAAAAAAAGTTAATATTGATTTTTCGTCACCAAGATCTGTCTTTAAATCAGTCATAGACGATCTGTATTGGTAGTTTTTTATTTTTTATTTTTCGCATACATTTGGTTTTTAGTTTTAAGTTAATTTTGTATATTTAGTTTTAATTTGATTGTACCGCTAGTCTGTAAGATATATCATGTCATAGACCGAATAAATTGAAATTGAAATTGAAATTATCACGGGAAGTTTATTTATAATTGTCTAGATTTAATTTAGAATATCCTTTGATAAAAAAAAGTTGATTAGAGCATCTCGAATATCCTTATGTAAAATAACGCTTCTCAAAACCACTCTCTAAGCGCAGACAGCTGAGTCTTATACAGCTATGGCCAAAAAAATAGAAACATCGTCCCTGATAGTGAATATTGAAATAAAATATATATAGTAAATATACTTAGATTTGATTCTTAAAGTTGATGTAGAATACTCCAATCAATTATCTATTTATTCCACTTTTAATTAATTATTAAACACTGTCTGCATTGCTAACTGTAATATTATTTAATTTACCCTAAATCCAGTTTTAATAGCCTCGGCTAATTTTTTTTTTTTGGCGTAGACTCCACAAGTTTGCGGCATTTATAAACTAGGTTATTATACCACGTGTCCTGCACAATTTTACACAATTCAGCTGAATTTGAAGGTGAATGTTTTCCAATTTCAACTTTTAGGTCTTGTCCTTAAGTTCTCAGTCGGATTTAAGTTCGGTGACTGTAACATTTTTGGCGGTGTGTTTAGGATCGTTATCCTGTTGAAAACGCCACTTTAAAGCCATGTTTTCCTCGGCCCATGGTAAGATTGTGTTGGCTAAAATATCCACATAACTTTGTTTCGTCATTATTCCATCGTTACGAAAGATTGACCACACTCCATACCATGAAAAACAGCCCCACAACATGATATTACCGTCACCATGAAGCCCACTTCATATATCTTGGATTGTAAGCTTGACTTGTAGGACGGCGTATAAACTTTTTGCCATACATCCCAAACAAATTAATTTTGGTCTCGTCACTCCAAAGCACATTTCGCCACTGCATGCTTGCTCTAAAAGGACAATCCTGTTGTTGGTATTAGCATGCGTCTTTGTTGATGTAATTTTTTTAAAAGTGGAACTTTCGTCGGTACCCTCGCCCGAAGGTTATGCTCTACCCAGTCTCGTCTCAACGTTTTTGCACTAGCTTCAAGACCCGTAGAGTATTTCAGCTCACGTGATGACAAAAACGGATTCGACTTAGCCTTCCTCATTAGGAAGTTTTTACCAGAAGGACTCTATTTTTGCGGTCAACCTCGGGTTTCCACAGTTTTTAAGCGTGAAGCCTTGCAAATTCCTTTTTCTGTGAGGACTTAATGATTTCCGCGATATCTCTTTTGGATTTGTCACTCTGTTGGAGAAACTTCATCATGACCCCATCGTTAGAAGTAGGATGCTTTCCTCGACCCATTTCGTAGAACAGCGAATACTTGCCCAATTTCACAATTGCTTTTTTTAATTATAAAATATTTTTCGCTTTGTTTCTATTCTTTTGGCCAACTTAATTTAATTAAACAAAGAAATTAATTTCAAAATAGTACCACAGTTTTAGGATTTTGGTAGGGGTTTGAAGCTCAAAATTTCAGAAAAACACAAACGCATTTCAGAAAAGTGCATATGTATTTCAGGAAACGCCAAATGAATTTGAGGAAAACACAATTGTATTCCAGAAAAACCTGAGTGTATTTCAGAAAAGGTTAGTTGTATTTCAGAAAACGCAATTGTATTTCAGAAAAGGTCAAATGGATTTCAGAAAAGATAATTGTATTTCAGAAGAGCTCAAATAAATTTCAGAAAAATACAAACGTATTTCAGAAAAACGCAAATTTATTTCAAAAAAATAAAATTGTATTTCAAAAAAACATAAATGCATTTCAGAAAAGTACAAATTCAATTTAGAAAAAAAGTTTTTAATGGTTTCATTTTTATATAGATTTAAAAACCGTTATGTTCTATCATCATAAAACGGAAATAGGCAAACGTTTATACTTGACCAGGAACATTTTTCTGAAATATATTTGTGTTTTTCTGGTCTTCTATGAAATAAGTTTATGTTTTTCTGAAATACACTTCTGTTTTTCTGAAAAACTGTTGAAAAAGGTATAGACTGGGTCGCAAAATAGACTTACTTTGAGAGGATTTTAGGAACATAAAAATTTCCTCATTGAAAATGGAAATTCCTACAACTTTATTCAAGCATGGAATCGACGTTATAATACAAAAACACGGAAATACTTTTTTAATAGAAATTGATTGAAAAAATATTTTCTCACTTCGTTTTAAGTCGGGTTTCGTTTTACCGAGCTTACTCAAATAGCAAATACTAAAGCTGCTATACCGTTATCATCACAAATAGCACGATCGGTGCTGATTTTTATCTTGCTAGTTCGAAACACAAATGACAACATCCCACTATCAATATATGATCCCAACACAATGCGACAGAAGTCTCTTCGAAGTTTAAACTATTATACTTAGAACTTTCCCCAAGGCAAGCTTTTCGCGGAAAGTATGTGCATATGACAGCCCTGCTAAAATCAGGCAGATTGTCGACTTCAATGAGCATTCAAGTAAATATATGGCATGAAAGTAGTTAGTTTTTGAGGCTCTCGTCTCTTTCAGGATGGACCACAAATTTTCATGATTTTTGCTTACAACCTGTTTTGTTTGATATTCGTTAGCTCGAATCCGGTCCACTCGATAGTGCTGATTATGGCGCGCTCGTGGTTCAATTGTTTGTGAAAGAAAAAATTATAAAAAGTTACTGTAAAATGTCTACTGCAAATTGTCATCAAGTGTCGAACATTCGTTTTTAACTGATACATGGAAAGTGACTAAAGTTATCCTTATACCAAAAAGAGGTAAGCCAAATCGACTTACATCCCGTTGTCGTTCTATAAGTCTACTCAGAGTGGTCTAGAAAAGGTGCTGGAAAACACATAAAATAAAAGAAAAGAAAACAACAATGAAGAATTTGGTTTTCAAACGTTTCACTCCACCAGCCATGCTATTATGAATGAAATCATGTATATGAAATTATTTGCAATAAAGAAAGGTCTGAGCATATCCTAATTCACATCGAAAAACTTTTGATTCAGTCTAACATAATAAGCCTCTGCTAAATATAGAACATATTAAAAATTCGTTTTATACTGATGACGTTGCTGTCTCTACCTTAAACAAATTGTCTGCATTCTATCATAAATTGAAAATTAAAATAAATGCTAAAAGAACACAAGCAATATTCTTCTCAAGAATAAATTTCCATTATTTTCCCAGCACGAAGCATAGAAATACATAAGTTACTCCAGCATTTCTTAGTGTAATCGGGTAAAGAATATCCTTGGTTCCAAATTGCTTTTAAAGTATCAACAGAATTGTATAGAAAATTTACTTTTTAGTACTAAACTTTTATTTTCACTTATCAAAAGCAAACCCAAATTAAAAAAAAAAACGAATAAAAAACGTATAGCCAAAGTATGTAATCATCCAGTCCATTATAATCAACGAGTGTCGAGTTTTCGTATCCTGAGCAAAAACTTATGTCTATAAATCACAAGTTAGACAAAATAAATTACTAAAAATGATACTCTCGATCTACAGTACTATTTATTACTCTAATTATACACAGAGCAAAAAATACCACCTAAAATGCTCAATTAATCAGAACATAAATTAACAGATTTCTCTATGAGTTTTCCAATAAGAAGTCCTTTTTATTACGACTCCAAGCTTTTTTAGACGTCAATCTCTTTAATTGTAGGTGAACTTTTTAGATCTGTCTGCTAATTACATTTAGTACATTTCTTAAACCCAATACATAAAGGTTTTTTTTTTGTTGGTAGAATTGTTTTTTCTTTAAAAATTAATTATACAGTAGCAACTCGATGCCTTCTAACACAACATAAATTAATATAATCCAGATCTTAAGTTATGTAATTTAAATGGATTTCTGTAAACTGTGCGATGATTTTTATTCCAAATAAAAAAGCTAAAATGGCACCACTGCCTCTAAGTACTTTATGTGGCAAAAGTATCAGCTGCTCCTCGTACGCACATATGTATGTATGTATGAATGTATGTACATATGTATGCAAGCATGCATGCATCCAATGTTAGTTAGTACTGTGCACTGTGGGCTTGGCGACATGGTTCGATGGTCAAAAGTCGATATTTCGAAAATCGGTAAAAATAAATACATATATATTTATATCATTTGAACCAATACGAATGAAAGTAGTTCATATGCCCTATCCGAACACAAATGAAAGGCGAGATGATTTTCAGAAGCAGATGACGGGCAGTCAAGTTTAATACCGTTAGTATCGATCCTAGAGTAATGATGATTATAAATAATTAACCCAATCAACAGATAGTTTTCTATGCCTCAGCAGAAGACGATACCTGAATGGCCAGTCACCTGCATGGTCTCAACTTTATCCGGACAAAATATGAGCGAATCTCTTATGCTACAAATGATGTTATTAGTATTGCTGCAATTTTTAATAGCTTGAAAGCAGAATAAACTCTGTGCGTATGATATACTCCCCTCTATTTTCTTTGGGGTACTTAATGACATTAAGAATAGTTGAACGACTTTTGAATCATCAGCATAGTATTAACGATTTAAAAATGTCAACTATTTCCATAAGTCAAGAGTGAATTTTGAAATACTATGAATCAAATCAATAATAAATGTATTCATTGGCGCAACGTTCAGAGAATGGTTTTTGGGGCCGCTGATTTCAAAACTCACACCTATTTTATAAACTTGGTTGTTGTTTTGAAGATATGATTGAAGGTATGCCAATCTGATCAAAAGCTTACACAAAATCTAATGAAAGAAAGAAATATCCTGATATTTGGAAGCTCTGATAATATTAGGATCACCGAATATACAGATTTTTCCCTCAAGTATCGTTATATTTTAATATTCGGTGTATCCATAGAGTACATATAAATAGATTTGCAAGCTCCATTTTTGAGAAAACTCATTTAATTTACAAAACTGTCATCTCAAATTTATGCTTTATGCGAAATTATAAAATTAAAATTTTCGTTTGCAATATTGAAACCGGCAGTATTTATTTTAAATATGGATATTGCAATCAGGACCAGTAATATCATATATATTACACAACAAATAAATTAACGCAGAGACTGAATGTAACTTTTTAACGTTATTTATTTTAGTTAATTTTTTCTGCAATTCTGATAAATGTAAAAAAAAAACTAGACAAAAGTCTTTTTGTCCATATCTCGACGAAAGCCGCCCTGCGTTGGAAAATGAAGGAGGAGTCGTACAGCGGTGAGGAAAATGCGCAGTAATTGTGCAGAGGTCGTACAGCGATGGATCATCAAATTGATGCAGCAAACACCTTTGGAAATAATTCATGAATGGTGATTGAATTCAATTTTCCAAATATTCTTGCGAGTGTAGCAGAGGGGGTTGGGCAATAATCATAGGGGGAATGCTAGCACCGGGAAATCTAATCAAGTTTCTGAAATACACAAACACACACAACATCAGAAAACCTGAATAATCATTTTATTTGTATTTTCTCTATCGGATATAGACAAAATACTTACGATTTTAGCAATATTTGTACAACATTTTTTTTTTTTTTTTAATTTCAAGTCTTTTTTTTTACGGAAAAGAATCCAATGAATTTTAAATTCGATTGAATTTTAATTCCGATTGTCACCGAATAACAATAAAAACAAAGAAGAAAAAGATGAACAGTAATGTTTTTCGGTTTTTTTTTTGTGAATGCACCGTTTTATTGAATATCGCTGTAAAATAAAAATAAATTCGTCAAAGAGGCAAACTGAACTTTCTAAGGGAGTTCAAGATGGCGATTAATGTGACAGAAGCGTGAACGTACATATTTCACCTTGCTTTATTACACCATGCACTACATATGCATAAATAATATTATATTTAAATTATGGTTATAATATATGTACATTGAACAAAAAAAGCAACACTTTATTTTTAAAAACCAGTGTATTCACTTTTTGTCCGTTTTGAGTGTTTTCATAAAGTTTTGACCACGAAAACAGGCATGCTGGCCCACTGTGCTGTGTGCTAATACTACGACTATGTATGGACGTGCTTAACGAAAAGAAAGGAAAACTTTTTAACTGCATTACTCGGCTGCTGTTGGCGTGCGTACAGTTTGTGCCAAGCAGTGGTGCTGCGCTCTTTGCTCCTGACACTCATGGTTCGCAAAATTTTCATAAATACATACTTACATATATTTATAAATAAGCATACTTAATGCAAAGATCTATGTATGTATGTATGCGGGGTGCGTACATTCTACTCCTGTAAGCGCAAACACCACGTGCACTCCAACTACACACAACCAAACACACACACACATACATTTATGGATATACATATTTATGAGTACAATTATTTCATTTCTCTACATACATAGTAAGTATGAGTATTTTTAATTTTCAACAAATCTCACTAAATGTTCGTGCGTTTGTGTAAATTTTTTGCATTTGTGTGTAACCGGAAACCGTCATTAAAAGTGCATTTTTAGAGTGTGCGCATTGTTGTTGTACAAGCTATGGCTGGCAACGCTGAAAGTTCGACAAGTTTGGAAAGAGAAATAAAGGGGGGACGGTAGCTGTATTGCAGAGTTCTGAGAGGTATGCTTGGGCAAAGTAAGGATAAAGTCGAATTGATGCTGCTTTAAGCCGAGCTAAATTCAGCTTAGCTGTAGTGGGATTATGCTGGTGTGATTGCTAAAACCACTTGCACATTTCTTCTGCATTTATGATTTTCTGCTGCTTTCCCTCCAATTTTTGCTTTCCTTACCACATAAATTCAGATTTGCTTGCGAATGCAAAGCGCTCCAAAGATAATGTACACGATGATGATACATGGAGAACGCCTCGCATGCCTAGCCTATTTTGCGGCTATTGCAGCGCAATTCTTGAGCGGTTTGTCATGGCTTGCCGGCTGTTTATGGCTGCTTGACTGACGTTAGGACCGGCATGTTGAGTGGTGTTAACAAAAAAAAAAATTCTTTGTTCATGATGTTCTTGTTTTTTTGTTTGTAGTCTCTTTTGCCGTCAGATCCTGGCATTTGTAATTCAATTCCTTCCCACTTACATTGATTTGTATGCTTTAACGCTGTGGAGGTGTTGGAAGTTGTTAATGCCGCTAACCTTCTGTCCTTTTGTCCTTCTGTGTGAATATCGATTTTCGTAGGCGTTTTTGCTATTCAACAAAAAAATAAAAATAAAAAAAATGCATTAAAGTTACACATGTGTGTGTGTGTACAAAGAAAGGTGTGAAATTCATTTACATTAAATCGCATGCCACAATTTGATACGCGTAAGTAAGTCTGTATGAAGTGCCATGTAAATGCAGGTGAACAAAAATTTAATCACCTAGCTGAGATGGTAGTTTTTCAGTAATTAAAAGCAGAAAAAAAAATTGTCAGTTATTTTAGCTTGTTATTAAATTTCAACTGCAGCGCAAGAGCACACTTAGGATACGGGCAGCAAAAAGCGCCAAAAGATTTCCATTCTACAGTTTTGTAAGCGAACGCGCAGAGCCCCACATTTTTGATTCGCAAAAGCTGAGGCGCCGAAGTGGAAGTTACAAACAACATGTGCTTGCAAATAGAAATAGCACATACATACATACATGCATACATTCACTCAAACACTTTTGCGTAGTTGCTTATAACCTTTATGAAAATGAATGGTATATTTATTTTTTACATGCAACTTTTACGATGGCCAAAAAAAAAGTTTATCTTGGGGGGTCACATGGTAGTACAGGAGTGGCCCGCTAATTAGTACTCCTTGATGCGCAAGCCCAAGGGTATCAAATGGAATATATATAGATTGCAAATAATAAAACAATTTCGATATTGATTCGCAAATTCATTTTATAATAAATTACAAAATAAATATTTCTATACGCTAAAATACAAATAATTGCAGTACAGTAAACTTTAGTGAGGGTGTTCTAATTAGCGTGCCAGCGTTGCGCATTCCATTTATTTGTGATCTCGTTATAAAATGCTCGGATATCATGCCTTTAAATCTATGCTTCAAAAAGCACTACAAAGTAATAATTCCTGCCATTGCCCGTTTTTTATAAAAAAGATAGTAAATGGAAGCGCGACAAGGAAGACGCACTTAAAAGAGTATTCAATTGTATATTTTCACTGAAGAGGAGTGAAGTTCCATTGCTCTTAAATTTGTTTGCGACTGGGCAATGAAATCCATGGGCCGATACTTCAAAATGAAATATTTTTATGAAAACCACTAATCGAATAGTCAAATATGTAGAGTTGAATCAATTATGAATTATGGAGCATAATTTGTTGGAAATTAATTCATATCACAGGTCCATACAAACTGTATGACTGTATGACAAACGACTTCTTAGGGCACAGTGGTATTCTGAGAAACAGTAATAAGTCGAAAAGACTACGAAAATATCTAAAATATTACTTATAGAATCAAGAAGCGAGCACCTTAAAATGTTCCTAGTATTTTCTGTTGAGGAAAGGCTTATCGGAGCTACTAACAGCTAGATACCCTCAGAATATCTCTTCTCACTAGACAATTAATGAAGTCTCATCTAACTATTTGTGGAAATGTTGCAGTGGCGAGATAGAGCAAAAATTCAGTGCGAGTGTCCTGCCTCTCGGAGGTTGCGAATAGATTTTAAAGAAAGCTCTTCTTCGAGGACTTTAAGAGTTTAAAAAAGGTAAGGCTTCGTCAGAAGAGCCGAATGCAGTACCAGTTGAAAGCGAGTCTGCTGTCTTCAATCACACGCACTAAATAGAACCGAATAAAGTGCGTCCTTTCTGTTTTCACATACACACAAATAAATATGTACTACATACCCAGTTTGCCAAACGACTTCGAATCGAATTTGATTCTGATTCTGGGACGAAAAGCACAGTTCGTCAACGAATCACAAAAAGGACTCGTCGGCGAACCACAAAAACGATGTGTGTTATCAAAATTTATATAAAATATCATTTCGTACATGTTATACAAATATGGAATGAGCTATACAACTGCTTACCCGAAAAAGTTCTGAAAAATTGCAATATTCTTTATTAAAATTTTTATAAAGTTTAAAATTTGGATTTTTTTTGTTGCTAATTGAATTGCATTTTTATTAAAAATGAACCAAAATATTCAGCAAAGAAAACCTTGTAGTTATTCTAAAAAATAACACGCAGTATCATCTAAGCATCCACTGCTTTAATGTTTATTAATTTTTAATAAAGCTACAGCTGATTTCCGAACAGAAATTTAAAAACAAAAAACTAGTTTCAAACTTGGAAAAAATTTGAAAAACTGCAGTTTTGTCTAAATTGCAAACTATAATAATAATAAGAATTTGTTGAAACATTTCTGGTATGCAGCTTAAATTTTAGTGTACGTATGTGCAAGGTCCAATTAGCTAAAAAATTCTGTTTAAAGCGAACGAACAAACTTGGTATAAACATGGCAAAATACTTCAAAATAAATGACCGGTACCGAATCGAACTCGATTCGCTGCGAAAAATCGAAGTAGGAATACGTACGTAAAGCTAGTACTCCACAACAGCCTTTTAAATCTTTGCCGCATACGCCGCTTATGTCTCAAAAGTTAAATTAGTGCAATTGTTTGAAAACACATCCATAACTAAAGTCCGAAAAGTCCAGCACACTTAAACGTAGCCAAGTTTTTAACTTTTTCTAAGCGTTCCAGAATCTAGTGACAAACAGCTGTTTCGAACTTAGTTCGAACTTGGTTCTGGTGCACATGAAAACCTCAACGAAGTACTCAATAACTCTTCCAACGTTTTTATGCAAGCTTTCCATACAATTGGGACAATAAAATTAACGGAAACTTTTGATAATAAGCATGTTGATGTGTTCTTAAAGTAGGTCTACAATTCAATAAACTAATTAAAAATGTTTGTAATAATAATATAATGAAAATTCTTCTCTTTACTTTTGTGCACACACTGTTAGGTCTGTTCGACGAATGCCGAAGCAGTGCAGAGCAGCATCGGACATGGATCAAAGCGGTTTAGTGCAATAGCCCTAATGAACGAAATATTGCAATTTATCTATATGTTTCAGAAATGTATACAATTTTCCATTTTTTAAATTTACTTCCAATGTAATACCTTTATTAAAATGTAAACCTTGCAAAGAAGTATCTTGCCCGAAAGTGATCGTGTGTAGTTGCTTAAAACGTCTGTGAAACCTGAACAACTTCGAAAATCCAAACGACTGAAAATACTGATATGGAAATCTAGCTTAAGCTCTTCACGGGAAAAACTTTCGAAAATAGAGTTTTTCAAATAAAATGTTGGTCGGACGCAAGGCACATTAACCAGGTAACAGCAACAGCGTTGATTTTTTGATTTTTTTCATTCGAAGTGGTTCATCAGCTGTCAAAGTTTGTTTGCATTTTATCATAACAAACTATTTTTTGTTTTGATTATACATAGATGAAAATAAATTGTTTACATATTAAATATCCAAATCATATTTACATATTCAGAAATGGGAAGATGTTTTCTTTGGAATAAGAGGAGGGGGAAAGGCTGTAACTTTTTTAAGGTGCCGCAAGATCAGTGGAGAAGATCCAATTGGAGCAGAGCATGTGGCGTGGAACTTCCTGTAAGCGGTTAAATTTGTTCCGATCACTTTTTGGAATCCGACCTCATTGCAGGAGCGCAAAGAAAAAACCTAATGCCCAACTCTGTTCCTTCGCTTTATATACCATCGCCTTTGATGCACAAGCTGCACATTTTTTCTTTATATATTTATTTTTCACTTTTTTCGAACAATAGAATTACTTACTTATCTTCAATGTGCCTTGCTGGTGTGCGTTTTGTTTAGTTATTGAATTGTCAAACACGCCAAATTTGGCATTTCTATGTTGACGTTTGATGGGTCACTTGCAACAACAAAATACATGGCAGGGTTGTATTTTTTCTAATGCTGTTACCTGGTTAATGTGCCATGTTCGGAAGTTTTTTTTTTTTTTTTTAAATATAAATTTTGTTAATTATTTAATCAATCCCTTACAATATTCAAAAAAATAACTTTTTTATTAGTTAAAAAAGGGTAATTTTTAATGGCAACAAAAAAGGTATGTCAAAATATGTTTTTTTAAAAGAAGGGCCCTTTAACTTTCGAAAAAGAAAATAAGAACGCATAATTTTTGTGTATTTCCTGAAATAAAAAAAAACGATCCTGATGCGATTTCACCATTCCCGTCTCGATTCGAAATCGTCCTCGCTCTGTGGCAAATTGGGTACGTGTGCACAAAATAAAAAATATGGTAGCAATGCATCCATCTCCAAAGTGTTTGACTTCTAGCAGCTGCAGTTGCAGCCATTTCTATTCACCAGTAAATTTACACTACAGACAATATGAATAGTGCCCTACTGTTAGTAGCAACACTCGAAAATGTTAGGGGGCACCCAACAAACATACATATGCTCTATGCGCCGTCAAGCAAACACACACTCCCAAATCTGCATAATATCAACTCAACCTAGCGAATGTATGGCGCTGCTCAAAGTGTTACAATGAGCCACTGTTGTCTGTTCAAGTGCAGCGAGCATATATGTATCGCCTCAACTCGTCGTTGCCTTTGATGAAGGAGCAGAAAGCGGAAAGCGGAAAGCAGAAAGCAGGGGAGCAGTCAGCCACTCAGCAACTAACAGATTTAGCGAAGCGTAAATATAGAAATAAATTCGCACTGACAAGTGCAGACAGAATGTAAAGCAGCAGGAGAGAGGAGATGGTGATTTGTTGTTTGTGTTGTACAATACGGGGGGGAAGGGGGCATAGTAGCAGTGGTGTAGCCATAAAATATGAAATGTGAGGCGACGAACTATGTTAAGGCTAATATTGTTTGACTGGATTGGAGGTATTTTGATATAGCGCACTAAACATTTAGTTGAAAGTGTTTTCGAATATTAACAATTTTTAATAATCATGCTTCTTGTTTTTAAAATTATGAAATGTAGCCGAGCATAAATTCATGTTATCCTTTAAGGTAATTGAATAGAATTTGTACCGTTATTCATTAGTCTGTAATCTGATATTTGTGCTTATGAACAGTGTATTAGAAAATTAGTAACACTCTGTGAAAAAAATAAAAATAAAAAAAAGAAATCTCTACATACCTCCAAATTAATCACATAATATAAGATTAGCATAAATAGTGTGAAAGCTATTTGATATTTAAGGGCAAGCTCTTGTTTAGCTGTTACTCTAAATTTGAAACAATTAATTTCCTTTTAAATAGCTTGCACATAACGTTCCGAACACTAGTTTGACCATGACCCCCAAATCCGTTGGAAAGGCCTTACGAAGCCGACGTACGTGCTGAAAGATTGTAGAATTTGGCGCCCGTAAAGGTGAACTTTGACAGATCATTTCTACTTATACTTTTACACTAAGCCACCTTCAGAGTATCCGATAAAGGTTAAAGGTCTTTAGTAGCCGCATTTTGAACAATAATAGTGTCAGATCAAAATATCACTGTAGATACATAGATAGATGGTTAGTAAGGTGTAACTCAAACGAAAGCATACAACCTTAACCCTGGTCATCCATTCTTAAAAGCTCTTTAGAAGACAATGTAGAGATATTTCATCTCAGAAAAGAGGCATGTCGTATATAGACTCAGCAGACGGATGTGGAATCGCAGTTAGGTAACCGGTAGTCGATCTGAAAGGATAACTACTCACTTTAGATTCAGTTAAGGTCGACCGTTGATAAAAAATATGTTTAAGATGCCTTGTCGTCTTATAGTTTTCTCTAGTTGGCCTCGGAAATCGGTTTGTCCTCAGCCAGATTTGACAAGAGATAGTTGAAATTCGGTCCCAAACTCATTGTCATATACCCTGTCGGAAGAAACAGCAACAACAAAAAGCAAGCAATAGAAAGACCGTTTTTGAACTATCCCCAAGACTGTAGCTCCGACAATAAGTTTTGTATTGGACACTCAATTTTGAAGCCAGAGTTGGATGATCGTTCCTGCTATTATAGATAAAAGGTATGCCGTTCTTGATTTGTCTTGCTTTGTCAAACTCTGGCCAATTCGATAGGTCTTTAATTACTATATATGTATGTATATTCCTAAAGCCGAACATTGCCTCGGCCGCAAGGCTTAGCGCCCCCTTATAATCTTTCACTATCCTCAAATTTGTTTTTGGTGATACCAGTGCCAATAGTGCTGCGTGTCTATCTGCGAAATTTATGTTTTGTGAACAACTTCGTTCCAGTATTCTTTTAACATTCAAGGCTACTCAATTTCCAGAACAAGCATGTCTGCTCTCCGAACTCTATTCTCCGGAGACTTTCCAACCCGAAGACTTCCAAGTTCTATGCGCAAGTACACAATAGTCGGGTAGCGATGTAAAGAAATACAGACAAAGTCGAAATCTCTGCCATTACTACTTGCCTAGCTTGACAGCTTGGTGACGTCAGGGCAGGAACGTAAACAAATTCCAACCACCGCATGCAATGAAATGGGAGAACATCAACTTGTCGCCATCCTTTTGTTTTCATTATTCGTTGATTTGTTGCTGCGCATAACGTAGGAGCGGCGCCATCTTGCATTCTATCATTCTTGATGAAGAGCTCAATATAAATAATTTCAAGATTCTCCGACTTGTTGGCGGTTTTTATTTTGAGAGTGTAGAATAGGAGTGTAGATTATAATTATTCCTAAAACACGATACTCATCATTTGTAACTCCCACCATATTGTCAGACTCATCACAGTCTAGCATAGTTGATATAGCCCGGCGTAGGGTATGTTATTCAGAAGTGAAGGATACTACATGCATTCTGATCACTAACTTGACTATCTTTAAGAGCTGGTGTCATCTTCTTCTTCTTAATTGTTGCTATAAGCGCCTTATGGGTTTTGTCCGATTCGAACATAGAATGTCAGTCCTTCCTTTGTATTGCAAACTGACGCCAGCCCAAGTGAAACTAGGTTTTCTCCAACTAGTCTTTCAAACTTAGATATGGCCTTCCTTTTCCTCTGCCAGCACCAGTGGGTACCGCGTTGAATACTTTCAAGGTTAGGTCGTTTACTTCCAATCGTACAGCGTGACCTAGCCAACGTAGCCACTTAATCTATATCTATGTCGCTGAACTATGTTTATGTTGCTATAAAGCTCATACAGCTTTTCGTTCCATTGACTGCGGCATTCTCCATTTTCCTCTCGAAAACTCCGAGGCCCACTTCATCCGGTGTTGACAGCGTCCTTGCTCCTGAGCCGTATAATGACTTGGGCATGTTGAGAGAGTGCTAGATTGTAGTTTTGCTACGTCGAGAAAGGGTTTTATAACGCAGTTGCTTACTCAGCTCAAGGTGTCATTTATTGGCGTGGAATTTCGAGGATGGCATTATTTTTGGTGGTAAATCAGGTTACAAGATAAACAAGTTTGAAAATTGTAATTGCCATAAGTGATAATGAAACTAACACGCGAATGCGCTGACTTTTTATTTGATAATAGCAGGTACTTCGTTTTACCCTCATTCACCTCCAGATGCATTAGCTTCGCTTCTTTATCCAGCTCGGAAATGACAGTACCAACAGCGCGGTTGTTGAGGCCGATGATGTCGCTATCATCAGCATACGCTTGCAGTTCTGTCTGAAAACTCGTTTGGTATCAAACGGCTCGCAGAAGATCTTTCCAAATCTGCGGAAGCTGGTGGGGTGTTGCTCAGCGTCATTTCACATAGCCGTTTCAGTTTTGCGGAGATACCAAATTCAGGCATATCCCCATATTGGGCAACTTCTACTCAGGATTTTTATAAATATAATCAGATTTCGAAAAAGTTCGAAGTTGTTCCTTACCTGTCCCAAACCCAAACAATCTACTACTGGGTGTAGTTATAGCAAATTCTGGTTTCATCCAATTACAGCTGAGAGTCGCAGAGCGTTGCTATGACATAAGTTAAGAAGTTTAGTTGGGCACAATACTCGTACATTTTAGTGTCGATCAAGTAACAACAAAACGAAATGAAACGAGTTAAAGTCACTCGCCACATCCAGATATGCACCGAACGTACAAATTTTCAGTTTTTTTTTTGCTGCATTTTTTTTTTTAATTTTTTATTTAATTTTGATGCTTCCCAACAACATCAGATAGTTAAAATGCGTCATGCTGCATTTACTGCATTTCAAGGACTTTTCATACGACCGAACATTGTCGGTCGTTGACGGCAGCGCTTCCACATACAAACTTGCATATGTCTATGTATTTATTTTCATATAAAGAAATAAACCGATGAAATGCATGTATTTGCTTTGCTAGTTGAAATCGGTGGCATGAAGTGAATTGTAAGACAAAGCCAAAGGGGCAGCTCTAAATTGCTATGGCGTTGAAGCGTTGCAAAACCGCTGCGACATGGATCGAGCAACAAGCGGTGATAGAGGAGCAGGAGCGGTGCGCGGCATAGAGCGATAATGTTTAGTAGTTCAGTAGTGGCTGCCTAACCAGAAACTAAACGTACACATTCAATACAAACCCATGCATATTATGTGACATGTTGGCGTCTGTTGCTGAACGTGTATAGAGTTACATAGAGGCGACGGCAGCATAGTGGTTGCAGTTGCCGCTGCTACTGCTGCTGCCGCTGCTGCTGCTAATGTTGGTAAAGTTGGTGATAGTGTTAGCAGCAAACTGAAAAAGGAAAGAAATTATAAAAAAAAACAAAAAATCAAATATGTACTTGGTTGGTGTTGTAAGTCGGAGTCGCAGACAACACCTAACCGCCAGAATGCAATGCGAGCAACCGGCCTGTTGCAGTTGGTCGTTGCCCTTGCCAGCCGTGTTAACGAATCGCCGCGTTTAGCTAAGCAACAAAGAGAAAAAATAAATTTATGATTACGCTGGTGTGCGAAAGTAAAACGCGCGATCTCAGCATGGCAACAGCGCGCACGGAGCCCAATAGCGATTTCGTTGCCAGCACTCGCTGCAGCTGGCTAGTTATGGCTACCAGCAAACGGAGGGTGGTGCGCTGCATGCGGGCGATAGATGACTGGTTGGTTGACTAGGAGGGGGGTATATGCATATACAACATACATATGTACATCTCCGCTTCTGACACTGATGGCTTAGCAGGCGGACCGTGTTTCATTGGCATCGATTGCGTTTAAAATACATACAACAAACTTGCAAACCCTGTCGTGTGCATTCTCTTTTTTATTTTCCGTTTTCCACTTCACTGCCACTTTAGTAATTTTTTTTGTTTTTTTTTTTGTTTTTTTTGTTGTTGTTTTAAATTCGCACATTAAATGCACTTCAACGCCGCTTGTTGATGTAGGTCCAGTCTGGCCAGGTTATAAGTCACGCACACTATCACACACAAATGCATACCGCGCAAGCAGCACACAGTTTTAGTTTCCTTTTGTTTTTCGTTGCTGTCGCTTAATGAATGCACATCTGTGACGATCGCAAATGTTAGTAGTAGTAGTAGTACTCGTAGTAAGTAGCAGCAGTAGCAGCAAAGGCGGCAGCGCCAACAGCGGCGTAAGCGATATTTTGTACTTAACAACAGCTGTTTGTCAGTGATGGGTTAAGTGAAGCACTCTTTTCATTTCGTATACATACGTACATACAGTTACTGACAATATAATAGAATCAAGCATTGCCTCCATATATATTTGCCAAAAACAGTTATTAAAAACCTTGCTTAACCAAATCGAAACATGTATTTAGTTCCGTTTATTAATTTAGCACATTAGTAACTCAAACACGCATGAATAGTTATTTCATTAGAGAAACAAAAGTATTTTAAAGTAGACAGTCGTGAAATTCAATATACAATAAAATAGAATCAGTGAACTAAAACTCGAAAATAATAATAAAACTCCATTACAAACTGTGCTAAAACTTTCTAGCAAGACCTTTATTTGCACGAACTTCAGTGCATCTTTTCGGCATAGATTCTACAAGGGTCAGTCTCACAGACCAACTTTGGTATTGAATATCAAGCTTCCTGAATTCGTTGCCGAAGTTCTTCCTTGTTCTTTGTTTTAGCGGGACCAAGCATTTTCTTTACAATCCTCCACAAGTTCTCTATCGGGTTTAAATCTGGAGATTGCAAAGGCCACATCATCACATTGATTCCACGACTTTGTAACTACCTTTTTAGAAGACCCGAAGTATATTTTGGGTCATTATCCTGTTGAAACTGCCATATCAAAGGCTTGTTCTATTCGGCGAATACCTAATATTCTTAGGTATTGGTATCGGTCCATGCTTTCCCGCATCCAAAATAGCAGTCCGACTCCATACCACGAAAAACATCCTAATATCATTATATTTCCTCCCCCCATGCTTGAATGTTTTTCTTGTGTACCTGGTATTCATTTCTGCATTTTTCGGTCATCGGACCCGCACCTTACCATCATTTCCTACCACGTTTACTTTACATTCGTCGAACTATAAAATATTTCGCCACTTTTGTTTTGAATTTTCTGGACCGGACCAGGTATGTATGTGAGTTCTCGCAAACGTTTGCCGATTTCGTCGCTGTGTTTTTGTCAACATTAGAACTTTTCGTGACAACCTGCCGAATATGTACCTTTCTAAAAGACGATGGGCAACAGTTCTTGCAGATATTTCTACGCTTATTTCCTTCTGGAAGACTGCAATGAAATTGTCGTAATCTGGCGTAGCTTTTCGAGGTCAACCTCTCGGTTCACATTTTTTTTGAGGCAAAAGAGCAGTAAACACAAATTTTTGTGATCTGTTAATAATTTTTAAAATTCTCCCTTGCGTAAAACCATTAGTTTAGCTTCCTCTGCCGTGCAGTGCTTTCCGCGACCCATTTTTTCTAAATTAAAGCCAATTTCACTAAATACGTCAATTTATAACACAATGTATACTTACAATAAAATTTACACACCAAAAATCACTTTTATTGCTTTTTCCTTTGTTTGATTCTATTATATTGTCACTATAGTAAAAGCCCACCGTTGCAAGTTTTAAGCGCAAAAGTAAGAGGAAGACGAAAACGGTTTTCCATTATGACGTTTTAAACGACAAATAGTGTAAAGATTCGATTACAGACAAAAGTTATGGGAAATATAACAGCAAAGAGGAACAACCGCTGATTTTTTTCGAAGGAAACGACTTGATTCTATTTTATTGTCTGCAACGTATGTAAAAAGTATTTACTATGTATGTACCTTGTGTATTAGGGTGCATCAGAACCCATATATAAAAAATAGTGGTATATTTTTACGATTTGAAAAGATTTGTATTAATAAAAATAGTTTCATTTTTAACATTTTTTTTTAACTTTCAACGAAATCGTAATGAGATTTGCAAAAAATGAGTTAGATTCCAAATATGTAAAAGGGTAAACAACCGCATCACAACTCTCATTATTGTGATTCCCTTGAAAAATGTTTGAAATATTTTTATGCAGACTTTTCAAGCGTATCCTGTTTTATCATCCGAAGTGATTTCCATATTTGGAAAAAATTATGTAAAACACTATTTTTATTCAAAAACAAAATCCACTTTTTGAGATATTTTCAAATCGGTTCATGTTCTATCAAAATATATACAATACAAATTTGGAAATTATTAACAATTAATTACCGGCGTGCATGTATAGTTGTTTTGTTTGGGTTTTCCTTAGGATAAGTATTTTTACTACGAACGAACCCAAAAGCTAATTCATATGTATGTATAAGGTGTTTTTGATTAATCATCTGGTTGTAGTGAGTGAAAAAGTAAGAGTATTTGTATTTAATTTTCCTCTTCTTCCGCTAGCGCGAAATTGCAGAAATTTGAAAATCTCCCATCCAAAGCAAAAATAAAAGCAAACAATTTACAGTGCGCGTCGATATCTAAAGCACTAAAATTCAATGCAAAACTGTTCGCCACTTACTTTTACTAATTTAATTTGAATATTTTTTTTTTTTTTTTTTGTAAAGTATGGCTTATTATATAACGTACTTCAAACAAATCAAAGTATAAAACTTCCTACAAAATTTACGAAAGTTCAACAAATTTCGAAAAAATTTTCATCAAATTTTCAAACTTAAATGTTTTAAAAACTTTTCGGGTAATTCATTTCGTGGCGCATTACATTTTCTTATAATAAAGCGTACGTTTTGCAGTGATTGAAAATTTGCATAAATTTGACTTTTCAAACAGGCGGCATCCCTCACCAAAATATATGTATGTAGGTATGAACCTTCTACTTGCCGAGACGAACCGATTGACACCTACATATATTTTGATGTTTCATATATGTATATAACTGTTTATAATTTAATTAAATTCGAATTTTCAAGAAGGTGGCAACCTTCATAAAAATTAGCTATGCAACTTCCTTCCTAGACGATACCCACCATTTCCAAAATATGCGTATCAACCTTCTCCTACCAAAAATATATACAAAATTTCATAAAAGTCGATCGAATCATCGTTTCGGAGGGATCGACCACAGATGTTTATCGATCGGAGGGATATATAAGTTGCAAACATCTCACAATCTTGTTTGATGGCACACCCTAATGTGCATATATACATATGTACATACATACACATATGCTTGCATATATAATTTTTTCGTTTTTACTCCAAAGCGCTTGAATTATCGGCAGTACAACTCGCCTCGCTACTCACGGATCACATGCATGTTCTGCGGTGCACAGCTCTGGCAAATGTTACAGCTACATACATACATACATATATACATATGTACATACATCACACACGTATGCATTTACAAAATATGCACTTTTTGCCCATAATCGCCTGCATCACTGCTTGCCAACTCTGGCGGCCGATATTGCAGCCTTCAGATATGGGACAGGATGTGTTGCTCTGCATGCGTTGTGCCGTTTTGCACGCACTGTACATTTAGCCTACTTAAAATGTACATATGTACATAAAAATATGCGCATCCCTATGTATAGTTGTGTAAGTGAATCGCGTACTTAACTGCAGCATTTCGTTCGCTGCAAGCTGCTTTTTAACTGCAACTAAACTCTTTTTGTATGCACCTTCTGCTGGACGGACGATGGAGCTTTGCGCTGTAGTTATTTGAAGTTTTTGTGGTTTTCATCCGTATTTTTTGGTTTCTGTTTTAAAGATTTTTTAGTATGCCCGCAAGTTTAGAAGCGCTACATTGATGGGCGGGCACTGTGTAAGTGGAAAAGTAGGCCAAGTTAAAACTGATTTAAAAATCTGATACAGCGATTTTTTCTTCTTTCCTTAATGTTGGCCAAAAGGTAAAGACAATGCGAAATTTTATTTTCGTTTCTGCTTTTCTGATGCGAAACATCTTTCGTTTGGTTAGACTAAAATTTACTTTTGCTAGCAGCTGGTAATCTTATCGTACTTTACATACATATGTATGTACATACATATAAAGCAAATCTTATGCAAGTGATAATGAGAAGTGTGTCGATATTAATAATGACATCTTTATATACAACGGCAAAGATAAGCAGAACAGAACCATGACGATAGCGATAGAGATAACCAAAATGGAAAGGTAAATGAAAATGAAAAAAAACACAAATCTAACAAAACTATAACGAATACACGTGTTCGATAGTGGGGATATTTTTGTATTAGATAAAGTGAAAAGAAATTAATCTGTTTTAGTATACTACATAGTCATTTCAAATTAAACATAACCGACTTATGCGAGATGGGCAGGGGGGTGAATTGACGTGAGAGAAATTGTAAAAGAATTATTCCCTTTCTTCTCTTCCCTCATCAAAATTTCAAACAAGAGATTTAAAATTTAAAAAAAGTAGCCATTTTGGGAAAAGTTGCAATATTTTACATTAATACTTACCGATATATGGGAGGTCTTCATTTCGAACAATAGATCCATTAAATTTTTAAGCAATATTTATAATGTTTTTCGGAAAGACCGTGAGAGTTTAAAAACTGTATTCTCTAGAGGAGGTGGATTACTTATTGCAGTTAAGCGAAAATATCTTTCATCGCTTGTCCCTCTTGTAAATGAGAATACTCTGCTGGATCAGCTTTCCGTGAATTGTCTTTCTTAACTTTTTATTTGCGCTTCTTATGTTCCTCCGTCTAGTGCTGATACTTGGTATAAATTACATATGGACAATATTCTTGCTTTATCATTTTTATCATCATTATCGTTTTTATAGACAATATTCTTGCTTTATCAACTCATAATGAAAATCTTTGTATTGTTGGTGACTTCAACTTATGTAATATTAGCTGGTCTAATTTGGATAATAGCTTAGACGAATATCCCACAAATGTCAATAGTGGGTCCGTTTTATTGTAACCGACTTGCAAAAGAACGCTCCAACTCGGATAAAATTTCCTTTACTTGCAAAAGCAAACCTGTTAGCATCTTTCATGAAACATGAGATTTATTTCGAGCTATTTATGAACGGAAATTAGCTGTGATGCCAAATTTCTTTGATTTAGTTATATATTTAAAAATACTATGCAAGGAAAAATTAATTAGGTCTTAAACTAAAATTTCCCATGCTTTTTCTTTCGGCTCATTCACAATAGCGCAGTTTTTTCACATTCCAACACTACATCTCAGGTCGGATATCATCATACCGAGTTGGCTTAACTCGCATATTTTTCCCAGTTTGTGTTGTTGCTTTACGTGCTATTTCTTATTTTACCTAGTGTTCACTTGCAACTGTGTTACAAAGATCCGGGCCCAGTGTTTGTGAATGCTGTGTTATAGATAATTTCCGAAGTATCAACCTATTGCAAATTAATAGTTTTTTTTTCAATAAGCTCTCTAGAATCTTACACCTTATCTTCATTAGCGATGGGTTGAATTTCACACTACATGAGTGCCTTGACTCATTTTCAGCTCCCGGTCTACATCATGTTCCGCTTATTCTTAATTTAGAATTCTATGAGCTTAGAACTGTTTTTCCAGGTATTAACCCCACTAGTTTCTGCTATAGCAAATGCAATTTTTATATTATAAATGTTGCCGATTTCATCTGTAGACTCTGGGACTCGTTATTTACTGGCGTCGAAGTTTCTGACTGTTTTGCTACTTTTAGCAGAAAATGAATGAATTCTGTATAAAAAATATTCATATAATTCGAAAAAGAAATTATAAGATTCCTTGGTATACTAATAACCTTAAGAAGTTGAAGGACTTGAGAAATTATTTTTTTTTTTAAATTCAAGCTCTCAGCTTTCTTGCATCTCAAGAATGAATATTTACAATCAATACTCAAAAGAGTTCAAAGCCTTGAGTAAGGTTATCAAGCGAAATTATGTTTTTAAATTTGAATCTGACAAAAAATCTAATCGAGAGGCTTTTTGTAGGTATGTTACATCCAAGAAAACGTGTTCTGTCATTCCTTCTGCTGTTTTTTTTTATGAAGAAATGCAAGCCTCTACTCTCTTAGAAGCTACTTACCTTTCCGCTGATTTCATTCGCTCTGACTTTGTCTCTGGTCTGATTCTGTTCTAGTGGGCAATTCTCCTCTGAATGCTCAATCTCCAATCGGTTTTGGTTCGCGCCCACTATAAACTGACGATGTGGCCAATGGTATTAGGAATATAAAATCATTTAAACAAACTAATGTTGATGGACTATCGCAAACTTTTTGAAGATTTGTTGCGCTTTTGCGATTAGATTAGAAAAAACTATCGCTAACTTTTACAACCCCAGCTCTGGGGTGAATAAGTGAGTTTTCAAAACAAAAAAAAAAATTTTAAAAAAAATGCAAATGAAACCTGGCCCGCTTTGTGACAGTCGCTTAGTGTTACCTGGGCGTACTGTAAACCTATAATAAGGGATTAAATGTACATATGTCTTTATGTACGTATGTAAGACACAATAAATCAGAATCAAAATCAACCTTTTACTCAAATAAATGCTGACAACCTGAAAACTTGCAACATGTAAGCAGTGCAAACTTTCAGGCGCTCCAACTGCAAAAATAAAAATGAGCATTTTAGCGGGGGAAAGAAAAGTTGATTTAAATATTAGATTATCCAGAGCACTGACAGCAACGCTAAACTGGCAAAGAAACTTTCTTTTAATGACAAAAACGCATAGCTTCCAATTAACCCAAATGTACCGTTAGCTGTGTCTGTTGCTTTGCTTCGCGTTCGTTCGTCGCCAACACGCTGCGCTAGCCTCACACACACATGAATAAATACACGCGTGCACACACACACACACTACCAAACATATATACACACACATTAACACACACATACAAAATGTTCTCATACGCAATGGCTTTTGCAAAATAGTCAGCTTTTGTGAGCCTGCAATGGCACTTTGACGCTTTCGTTTACTTTTTTTTTGTCTGTCACATTCGTGCCTTGCATTCGCTTTGTACTGCTGCTACTACTACTCAGTGCTAATATCGTGCAAAGGTTTTTTGGGGCATTGACCTAACAGCCGACAACCAGAGGCAGCAATAAATAGCAGCATATCATCACCACCACCACCACCATCGGCACCAACATAACCACCATTAGCACCCTCTCAAACATTGCGCTGATATGCAATACTACTGCTACCATTGCTATTGTTGTGTTGGTTCTTGGTGTTGCTGCATTCGGCTGTGCAACATAATTACAGCCGTTGGTGCCACTACACACGGAAGCCTGAAGATATCTTAAGCTGTGCAACAAACATCCAACCGAAACCCCGCAACCAGCAAACAAACAAATCGCATGCGTTCGGAGTAGGGAAAAAAGAAAGGCTTAGCCGCAGTGACAAGAAAGGAAACAACGGTGTGGTGCGGTGGGTGAGGCGATCGCTTTGGGTGAGAGCTGCAAACGTTGCATTGACTGTGCAATGGCATCGTGTTGCAGTGTTAATTTCGTGTTTGCTTTCGTTTGCTTGTGAAAAGATAGCGTTGCATGGCGCGTTTTTAGAATGCTTTGGCGGTGAATTATAAATGGCAAGCATAGGAATGCATGTTTAGCGTCTTATGCTGATAGTCAAAGCTGTTAGACATATACAGTGTGGGAAAAATTTAAAGGGTTTCGACATTGTGACAATTTTGGCTTACTTTCCTTCTGTTTGTTTAATATTTATTAGATCTTTTGCTCACTTTCTAACAAACTGTATACAAAATTGAAAAAAGTTCGGCACAATTGTATCTAAGTTGCACACGTTTCAAACTTCATGAGAAACTTTTTACCGTTAACAAATCAATTCCATTTGTGCTTTTGGTGAACTTATTTTTGCGACTTTTCTCTCTCTTTTAAGAGGTAAATAAGTATGGGCTAAACTTTTTTCATTGTTTTTTTTTTAATGTTTTAATAGTTTATTAAGAAAATGATGATTTGATCCAAAATGCACTTAAAAAACTGAGAAAAAAAATTAAAAAGAAAATAATGAAAAAATTGAATGCTTTTAGCGCAATTTGCACCAAAAATATGATGCGAATGATGTGATTAGAGCGAATATAATTCATACATTTATCACAGCTGTTATTTATCAAGATAGCACATTCAGTATTGTTGGCCACTTATGTATGATTACAAAATTTATTTTTAAACATTTTTTACAAAAGTATAACTCGTTGTGTAACACAAACTATATTAAAAAAGCTTTCAAACATTTTACGAAATTCGCAAAAGAACTTCGAAGAAATTTCATGGAATTTTCAAACTTTTAACAGAATTTTGAGTAACTTTTTGGGTATGCAGTTTTGTAGCCCGTACCTGGAGCTTGTGTCAAACGAAACGATGTTGGCTGTGTTGTTGATGCTGATGGTTCTGGTTCATCTGGTAAATCTCGAACATAACGAACAAGTGCGCGAGTATATTCCACTCCGGATTCAATTTTGTGTAAATAATAAATGCGTTGCTTGCTTGACATATCGAACATATTACAAAACACAGTTACTGGCCAAACGATTAACAATTCTTTTGCTACGATAACTACATACCAAAAAGCTTGCCCAAAACATTAACGCCGCCTTTGGTTTTGTTGTCAGGTAAACTAATTCTGGTTTCCCGATCGTCAAAACGAAGGCAGCGATTGTTTGCCGAAATAATTGGTCGGCTATATTTATCATTTCACAATTCTTCGATGTATTCACTATTGGAGCGATAAAAACACCATTGTGACAATATTAAAATTATTCCATTCAGCCTTATTCAGACGCACTTCTTGTAAATTCGTCATACCCAATACAGTTTGGAATAACTCGATGAACAACATCAATTATGAAAAGAGATCAGTAATCTTTGATGCGGCGAAAGCTGTTGGCCCTAATATGTGGAAAAGAAAAAATTGAAAAGAAAATTTAATAAACCATATGAAATTGACTTGATTTGATGACAGAGCACGATTAACAACTAGACTTCATCTATCAAGTCTTGAGACAAATTTTCGATGCCGGAATCATAACTCTCATCAAAATTACTTTCAACCTCAGTTTTATCTGGAAAGTAATCTTCATCATCGTCTATATCAAATGGATCTGGATCATCAGTTGGATATTGGTCGGAAAGTAAGAAATTCATTATTTTCCGTACAACGTCAACTACATTTGACAACAATTAAGACTCTACTGAAGAGAATAAACCAAAATTATAGGAGGCCTAATGGTAAAAACACTACGAACGCATTAAGCGCACAGAAAAATACACTGGGTCAATATGCCGCTCACGTACGAATTTACGGTCTGTCTAGTAGAAGCGTGATCGCCATAACTTGGAAACTATTTGTCCGATTCGTTTCAAATAAACAACATTTTACACGTTTATAATATTTATTGTACGCAATACTTTTAATAACATGTATAGTCACCGCCATTCGCTATTATGGCCTCACACCTCCGACTCATACTTTGCACTAAGTTCTGAGCAAGTTGCCGAGGCAATCGTTTCCAAATCAGCCGAATTTGTCTTGACAACTGTTTTGCTGTCCATATCGTTTTTCCTCTGAGTTTCTGCTTTACTATTGCCCACACATTTTCTATCGGATTGGCATCAGGCGACTGTGAAGGCCAATCTAACACCTCAACACCATTTTGCTGTTTCCACTCTGCACACATTCGACTGCGTTGTTTGGGGTCATTGTCTTCTTGCAAAATCCAAGAGTGTCCTCTTCTCCCGAACATCTTCGCGAGTCTTTTTTCAACGTGTGATGATGAGAGCAACGGTTTTTTAAGAGAGCTGCAGTATTTGACGTCGTTAGCGCCCAAACGTTTTCGAATCGTCTCTACCGATATTTGAATAGCAATTTTCTCTACAACTTCTTTAGCTTTACGCAACGATAAGCCCGGCTTCGTCGCAAACAAATCTAGGATCTTCTTGTCCTGCTTTGGTGAGGTCTTTTTTTCAGGGCCCCGCCCAGGCAAATCGTCGACATTTTTTACTTCTAAATACCGATTCGTCCACTTCGTTACGAATGACTTCGACTTCTTCATATATTTTGCTGCAGCTAAACGTGACATTTTCGGCCCTCTAGGGTGTAGACAAAGAAATACAGCTTCAAATCGCTTCGTACGCGGAACTCATTTTTTAAAACAACTTGCACTTTGTAATTGTTTCACGAAACTGACAGTTTTTGCAATGCGTACTACAAAAATGATGTCGCTACCAAGGTGCATTCAAATTATTTTGATAACGGCACTCTATGTGCAAATTTTGCCGATCACGCTTCTTCTAGACAGACTGTAGTTCTTTTTTAATACAGCGTTAGGGACAAACATTTCGGCGATGTTTTCAAAAGATTTGAAAAATTCATACACGATTTGTTCGTTGTTCCAAACCTTTGGGTAATTCCATCAAATTGGACCGAATTGTCAGGAAAGTTGAAATTTGGGTAAAATTGACACAAATACTGGATGAAGGTTACTCAGAATTTCTAGAAACAATATTGGTATGCAGTTATATAATAATAAAAATAATAATAATAATAATTTAGCGCTTACAGCATAAAGCTTGATGTTTGGGCGAACTTCTTCCCCACAATTCGGGGTGTGGGTCTTGATGATGTACTACAAATTTAAAGACCTACAGTGTCTGTGAGAAGTTTTTTCATGGAAAAATACTGATTTTTTATAGTTTTTTGGTGATGGTCTTTCGCAGCATCTTCTTTCATATAAAAAAAATTTCCGAACATACTTTGGAAATGAAAATGAAGTGAGGTATACTTAAAAAAAAACAAACAATATACATTAAGCAAACAAAAGAAAAATAGTCAAAAATTTACAAAAATTGTCAAAAATTGTCAAAATGCCGCGACCCCATTATTTTTTCCGACACTGTACATAGTATGTGCATAGTAAATAATTATGTACTTACAACTACCTGCACTAGAATTACTTGTAATTGTGAGATAATGTTATTTAAAGGCAGCAGCCCGAGTTCGTCGTCTCATTACCTAATGCGACAAATGAAAATTTTTGTGTAAATATGAAATAGTAGTTGTTTTTTTTATATAAAAATTTTGTTTCCTGAAATGAAAATGGTAAAAAATACCTTAATTGCGGTATATTTTGCCCAACTGTCTGACAATTTTGAATGTTATGCCAAGTCGCAATTTAAACGCTTTGACCCCCGCAATACTGTTCTATAGGGAAAAACAAAACCGCTGGGTTTTTTGTAAATTATTATTAACTAGCTAGCCCAGCGTACGCCTCTAAACTTTCATTTTTTTGTATTTCTTTAAGCCCATTTTTGGCGTTATTCCTCAATCTAAATATATGGCTTAAACGAATACACCTAGTTTTTTCATAAATTGTTTCGGTACACAAATACATAAGATTTAATATGGATTTCGTCTTCCAAAACAATATTCCCGGTTTATATACCAGTGTACAATTAAATAAAATTTGAAATTTCAAACAGGTGGCAACTCTCTCCAAAATATATATATACATATATAAACCTTCTCGCTGCCCCGAACCGTTTGACACCCATATTTTGATATTTCATATAACTTGTAAATCGTTTAATTAAACTTGACCATTCAAACAGGTGGTAACCCTCTTCCAAACATAAAATGTACTTTACGATCAATTTGCATATCTACCAAGTCTACGTACAAAATTTTATAAAAACCGTTCGACCCGTTTAGGAAGGGTTCGACCACAAACACCGTGGCACGAGAATTATGTAGTACGATAAAAATCTTAGTTTTAAAAATTAAGTTCATTATATTAACTGGATTTATTGCATACAACAAGTATAATCGGAAGAATATTTGTATAGTACAGGAAAAACTACGGCCACTTGTCATAATTTTATTTTCTTTTGATGTATCCACACATACGGATTCCATACATTCCAAGAGAGTAACACTGTATGGAACGAAAGCCATTTTATTTGTAAACAAAAACAAATTCTTAATAACATCTAATAAATTGATATAAATATAAAATAATACAATTACATCCGATTTCCAAAATGTCATATTAAACAAGTAAGGAAGAGTCTAAGTTCGGGTGCAACCGAACTTTAAATACCCGGCGCAAGTTATTGTTTGAAATAAACCGTGCTTGTTGTATGCAATAAAACCAGTGAATGTAATAAGTTTTAATTTTAAAAACTAAACTTTTTTTTTATTTAAATAAGAGCTAAATTAATTGGTATCCTTTTAATGTATCTGTTTTCGTATGCTTAAGAAAGTATTCTTCTATTTGCTATATTGAAACATTATATTTAAAATATTTTTGAAACAATCTCTATACTCTGCTTGTAAAATATAAGAGCTTATAGTTATATTTTTTTTTTAACATATAAATATACATATATAAAATGCAACAGGATTATGGTGTAAATGGTGTAGACAACGACTTTTAGAAAACAACCTCCAGGGATGCCAAAGATTGAAAAAACCGAGAGGTGTCGCGTGTCAACCAAAAAAAAAAACGATACGATTTCGCCTGGAGCCATATTGGCTTTTCACCATCCATTTGGAATTCTGTGATTTGGAGTGGCGAATCGGAGTTCAATTTGGGTGGGCCTGATGGCAGAACTTATGTACGACGTCCTCCTAATAAAGAGTTGGACCCAAGGTACACCAGAAAGACGGTGAAGTTCGATAGCCAAATGAATGGCAAGTTAAATGGTTTAGCTTACCGGAATTTATTGTCGGGACACCTTGTACCATATCTGGGTAACTCGTCATTATCTGTTTATTCAAAAGCAGTTTTCCAACAAGACAACGCGCCATGCCATAAGTCGATATACAAATCGAAAACTTATTGGAAATTATTAAAAAAAAGACTTATGGCACTAAAATCGAAGACTTTACAACAATTATGGACGATTATCGAGCAGGAATGGCAGAACATTCTCGTACCCTCTATGCAAAGGCGATGTTCTGCAGTAATTTCTCAAAAGGGATACCCGTATATAACTTATACTTTTTTTTATGTTTCTTAAACTCAAGAGATTTTTAATTTCCGAAATGAAGTTTAGACATAAATAAATGAATTTGTGAATCAATATCGTAATTGTTTTGTTTTTCGCAATCTGTATATGTTCCATTTGATATTCCTTAAGCTTGCGCATCAGGGTGTGCTAGTTAGCGTGCCATCCCAGTATATAAAATTTATTAATGCTATTTTTAAAATTAAAATATGGGAATTTAGCCAAAGACAGAAATGCAAATACTACGAGTATCGTGGTAACTGCGAACCGTTTCATAAGTATTTCCGTAAACCATATTACCATCCAAATTCGAAAATGCCTAATCAATTTGCGCCCCTGTAGGTGTAGTAGAACATTCTGCACCTAACAGCGATCTAAAACTGCTTTCCTTGAGAAACTTTTCTATTTTATTCTCAGTAGACTTTAGGCATAAATTAAATTCCCAAAAATCATGGCTTTCTCATTAAAAATGTCATTACTAAGAATATCGCGGAGCTCTGCATCCGTATCTCCGACAGAGAAAGCTGAATTCCTGTAGAGCAACAGCACATAAATATTATTATGTTTAAATATAATAGCTTCTAAAAATTTTCGCCCAGAATAAATTTTTTTTCATTCAACAAACTTCAATTGAAGAAGCAATTTCAGACTTTGCATATAGTAATACCTCGGGGTTGGGTACAATCAAAGCTGGGGAAATTTGATTAGAATTAGAAATCAATTAGATTAGCAAAAAAAATCAATCTAATCGATTAGTTATGATTAGTTGATCATTTTTAACTAATTCTAATTGATTAGAATTAGTGCTAATCAAAAATCTAATCACGATTAGTGACGATTAGCAATTCTAATCAAAACTAATCAAAACTAATCAAAAAAAAAATTGATTAGATTTCTTGATTAGTTTTGATTAGTTTCAGTAATTTAATAGAATTTAATAAAAAATTTCATTTTCAGGTTGAATATATGTATGTGTAAGCAATTGTACGTAATGTAAACAGTTCTACATAATGTAGGCGATTGCAATCTGCGAATGCGTGAGTCACCCTGTTGCAAAAATGATACATACAGCTGTCATTTGCATATTGTTTACATTTTGTACAACGTGTTATTAGTTTCGTTTCGGAGGTTAAATTTGTTTGGTTTTTTTGTATTTTTGTTTAAAAATATATTAAAATTGTTTAAAATAACTGGTAAGTAATATATGAAAGTGTTAAAATTGATATACGGCATGTTTTTTGAAAGTGTGATATATTAGTGAGATTGGTTTTGCTTTAGGCAAAAGTTGTTATTGTAATTTTTATACAATATAAAAAAATTATTCATTATAAATATTTCAATAAACGCATACCTATTATAAAAAATATTAACAAATATTTGCTGCATTTTAGTAATGGATATGTCAGATATTTATGTGGACGAAGATTTTTCATCAGATGATGTGTTCGCGGATCCTAACTACAGCTTACCAAAGGTGAGTCGGAAGAGAAGTCTAGAAGCGGATGAAGAAGCAGCTGTGAGTGCAAAGAGGACGTGTGCCGTTGGACAAATTGGATCAAAGCTTTTATTCACGGACAATTTTTATCTAGATGTGGAAAAAGTTTGTTTAAATAAAGGGGTTTTCAATAGGGACCCTACAAAAGTAGACCGATAGTGACAGCAAACGACGCCATATTTTTCCCTTCTCTTTTGACGTTTCTCTTCAGTAAGGTTTGCCATTTCATCACGGAAAGATATACGATCCAACAACGAGTCGAAATTATTAAAATTTACTACCGAAATTCGGAGTCAATGGCTTCAACTTTAAGAGCGCAACGTCCAATTTATGGTCGTCGTAATCGTCCTGTCAGATCAACAATTGAGCGTCTAGTGCAAAAATTTTAATCCACAGGCACAGTACACAATGTTCCCGTGCGAGTGAAACAAAGAAGTGCCCGTAGTATCGAAAATATTGCTGCCGCTAGCGCATCAATTGAGGAAGACCCAAATCGGTCTCTCACTCGTCGTTCTCAAGCGTTGGGCATCTCTGTGACGTCGTTGTGGCGAATTTTGCGAAAAGATCTTGGCCTACATCCCTACAAGATCAAATTGATGCAAGAACTGAAGCCGCTTGACCACCAGAACCGTCGTACTTATGTTCGTGAATTGGGCAGGGCAACAACTTGCAAATGATCTGGGTTTTCATCGAAAAATCATCTTCAGCGATGAGGCTCATTTCTGGCTGAATGGCTTCGTCAATTAGCAAAATATGCGTTATTGGACAGGCGCCAATCCACACGTACTCCATGAGTCAACATTGCATCCCGAAAAAATTACGATTTGGTGCGATTTATGGGCCGGTAACGTCATTGGGCCGTACTTCTTCCGTGACGATCAAAACCGGCCCGTTCCCGTGAATGGGAATCGGTACCGCTCAATGATAACCGAATATTTTTGGCCCGAATTGGATCATATGGACTTGGACAATATGTGGTTCCAACAGGACGGCGCCACAAGCCACACAGCGAATGTCACTATCGATTTATTGAAAACCAATTTTGGTGAACGTGTTATCTCACGAAATGGCCCAGTCAATTGGCCGCCTCGGTCGTGCGATTTGATGCCGTTAGACTATTTCCTGTGGGGCTACGTCAAGTCTATGGTCTATACCAACAAACCAGCGACGATTGATGAACTTCGTACGAATATCGAACGTGAAATTGCAGCAGTATCGGCCGATTTATGCTTGAAAACCGTCGAGAATTGGGTTCAGCGTCTGGACTTCTGCAAGCGTGCCCGTGGTGCCCATGCAAAAGAAATCGAGTTCCATACATAATGGCATCGAATTTACTTTCACAGGAATAAAAAACTTAATTCATATCCCAAACCGTTTTTGTTCTATTTAAAAAAACTTTTGTAGCGTTCCTATAGCAAGACCCGATACGAGAGGTGGGCGTGATTTTTGTCCGATTTCAAAAATTTTTGAAATTTTGCTTATTGACTTGAAATACAATATGTGTACCAAATTTGGTAGATTTTGGTGGGATGGATGGTACTTATTTGCTCAAAAGGAGGCAGTGCCACGCCCATTTCTAAATTTTTTTGATTCGATGTAAATTGCCATTAATGCTGACTTAAATATCGTGGTTTCTTTTATTTTTGAAATTTAACGTTCTATGAGAAGTGGACGTGGTTTTTGTCCGATTTTAACCATTTTCGAAAGTTTGCTTGCAGACTTGAAATGCAATACATATGTAAAGGTATATGCACCAAATGTATGTGCACCAAATTTTTTTAAGAGTTTGGTCAAGTAGTTTCGGAGATATGCATATATTACAAATTTAACTGTTTTGTTTTACTTGCTTTGTTACATTGAATGTTTAAATGGATTTAAAGGAGAAATTACATTTTGCAATTAAGGGAAATTTTTCCTACTATAAATTTTATGTTACTTAAAGTTCTTCGAACATGTCTGATTAAAGTTAGCTTCCTTCAAATAATTAGAAAATATTCAATAACTTTGCGAAGATGTCAGCTGATTTCAAAACATTTGTTTTTCCATATACCTACTATATGTCTCCGTCATACACAAATTGCATTTAAAAATTACCATTCATATTACAGCCGTTATTTTAAACGAGTATTAGCCATCTGTTTGCCCGAGTACCATAGACATTGGGAATCCTTTTATATTTTTAACACCTTCATCTAATTTCATTATTGTTCTTAAACCATACAAGCTGCGATTGTTGCTGTTGCTGCGTTTGCCCACCTTGTTTTTGTTGTTGCACTATTATTTGTATGCCTCAGATAGGTATGTAGGTATGTACATATGTATGTGCATATTGGGTGTATCTACATATTTCACATCTTTAATTTATGGACTTTAAGTATTTTCCTCATTTTAAAAAGTGACGACAAAACATTCCACAATATGACAAAAACTTTGTATTCTATCAAAAACAAAAAGCACACACTCTTCGAATGGAAAGACGACAAAAACGCTATGTGCGCATCATCGCGGTATCCAACAACAAAAAATGGGTACACATATTGCACCAGCGTCAATTTAGATAAAAATTTTCCCACCAGCGGCAATATTGGCAACAACAACAACAACAACAATCACCCAGCAGCCAACCAACACAAAAGGGGTGCGCTCCAATGTGTTGTCTCATTGAGGAGGGTGTCCATCTACGCGAAATCATCCAACGAAAAAAATCGAACTTCGCGACCCTTATGCGGCCGTTTTGTTATTGTTGCAGCGGGCTAAGGTAACGTGTGGTCATTTTATTATTTCAACATGCGCCTCAAGAAATCGCGTAGGTACACACGCACACTGCTTTCATTATGAAGTAAAACGGAATATATTGTTGATTATGTCGCTGCACTGCGCCTGCGATTGCGACTGTAGTTGTGTGTGCCTAAAAGCTCAGCCACAGCTGAACAAAAGAGGGGTAAGCCATGCCACCCCTCCCTTGCGGCACTCAGCATCACTCCAAGGCTGCTGAGGTACAACTTACTCATATATCACAAAAGGATAACTCTGTCAGTGTGTGTGTGTGTGTGTGTGTGGCGTAAGAGTCCTTTTATTGTACCAACGTCTTTGATGTTGTGCTTATCGCAAATATATGTACGCCCATAATTTTTTATTACTTGCTGCTGCTGCTGCAGCTGAAGATGATTACAGTAGTGATGGCGATCGGGATCAACGGCGGCGACCATCAGCGGCGCGATTGAATTAATTGTGACACCACCACATTGAACATTTGAAGCGGTGGCTGATGAGCGCATCTTCAGCCACAACCTCAGCTCCTCGGCCAGACTCATCGAGAACAGACAAAATTGCTTCGCATTTGAATCGCGATCGTGTAATACGAAATGATAGTAAATGAATTGAAAAATGATTGAATGAATGAAAGAATTGAGAAGGATGCGTAGCGATCGAGCGAGTGCTTGAATAATAAAAATGGCTATAACGAAAAAAGTTTCACTGTATTATTATAATTTTTTTTTGCTTTTGCAGCATGTGTGTACTTCTACTTATGCATTAAAAATGCAAATATCTTGTTGAATTTTTATGCGAAGCTTTTTTTTTTTTGTTGATTTTGTTTGCTTGCCGATTTTAAGATTTTAGGTAAACATTATTTGCATTGAAGTGGTGTTGCCTTGTGTGCGATTCCATAAGGTCTTTGGAGAGGTGATCGGGTTGGGGGGAGGCATTCGTTTTGGTGTTCGTTTTTTTTATTCATTTTACTGCATTCTTTCTTAGTCGGTAGAAATCGATTAATCATTGTCCTTCCGTGCACATATGGTGACTTAGAAAGTTCGATGCGAACCATCAGCGGCATGGAATGCATACAGGGTCTTTCCGCATAATGTTTTATTTTAAAAGAAAAAAAATAGTCCTTGCGGTGATTCTTCACTTAAATGCAATAAAAATAAAAACAGGATAACTATGAAAAGCGTTTCTGCCAAATGTCCACCTCGTGTTTTCTTACAGGATGTTTGATAATCTTTTGATGAAGCTTTTCATCATGTTTTCGAATAATGGCGCATTTTAATCGTAAACTTTATTATTACGACAAAATGTCAAATGGTTTAAAATCGGACGACTTCGGGAGTCAATAGAAGTCTCTCACTCTCTGTGGCATGTTGCGTCGTACTGTTGAGAATAAAGGTTTTTTATATTCATAATGGGAGTTCCATATATTCAGGAATTTTTGAATTTGTTGGAATTTGGCAAATTTATTGTGTTTGAATGGAATAAAATTTCCATTTGTTTATTTAGTTGTAGTTTTGAGCTATGTTTTTTTTTAGAAATTCTAGTCTCGAAATCGGTTAATCCTAGAAACAATTTTGTTTTATAATTATTGTAAAAAAATGTTAATTATTTAATAGACAGCAAAAAGCATGCAATTTTTAATATATTTTTTTGTTCGTATTAAAATAAAAGGTCTTATAAGAAATAGCATAACTATAAAAAAGTGTTTTTAGATTTTCTCGAGAAATATATTTTTGGACTATTTTAATTCAGTCAGCGGTGCTACGCAATCGAAACTTTTTAACAATACACAATTTCAATAATTTTTTTTACTATTTCCACCATCCATTCACTCTAAGGGTCGTATTACAATGATTAAAGAAAACTATGGCCAAATAACACCAACGTCTCAACAACAGCACCGAACTGCCACTCGTTGTTGTTCAACTATTTTCTCTTGGATTGGCAGGAATTATTTGTTTTGCTGAAAATTCACGATTTTGATCATGCATTTTCAGCTGGACTTTATTTGTTGCAAAGCGGGTAAATTATGTACCTAAGAATTGATTTTGGTATTGCTTATAAAATTCTAATAGGACACACCTAGTCCCAAAATAGTCCCGAAATAGCCTTGAAATGGACCCACAATAACTATAAATACAATTTTTCCGAAGTAGTTCTGAACTAGACCGAGAATAGACCCAAATTAATTCCGAAATGGCCTTGGGCCAAATGGCCGAAGCAGTCTTGAATTGGTCCAGAAATAACTAGTCCCGAAGTGATCCAGAACTACCCTTAAATGGCGCTGAATAAGTGCTGAAATGGGTTCAAGCATCATTCACATTTATTAATGCACACAAAAGCATCGTGCCGCGACTTCCTTTCGTGATCTCGTGATGTGACTTTGCGACGCGATGTTTAAAAATCACTTTCATGCCGCTAAAAATAACGTCTACTTCGAACACTAAACTAAACACCACCTCTCCTTCCCCTATTTTGCGCATCAATGCTTAGAACACATTCAACTAGCAATGATCAATCTCAAATGGAGGTGAATTTTTATTCTCTATTGAGAACTTTTGCATTTCTTTAGTTTAAGTTTTATTTTTCAGATGATGATCTTCAACTATTTTTAAAAAGGACAGGAAGAACATTTTCATGCTAACCGCTGTTTTCACAGAAAATTTGGTGCTCACGCTTTCAAAATACATTCGAATATAATTTTTCATATGACCTAATACTCGTAGGTCACGAAGAACTGTGAAACTCTTCTGCAGCTGTTCAGTATTTTCTAGAATACGAGTGAGGTTCCGGAGTGTCCGGTTCCAAGGAACTGCGTAAGCTGTTAAACACGCAACCAACCAATCAGCCGCCTATTTCGAAACATTATGTTAGGCATGTAATTACATATATGGGTAGTAATGTTTGTGTAGTCCTTCAAGACTGTTAATTTTATAGTTTCAGATCTGAAACTTTCAGAAAATATGCGCTTTAAAAAAATTTGCCTGAAAAGAAACAAAAATATTTCGACAAATCGACGTTTACATATTTTGGTTATTTACATTGCTAAATGTTCTAAATGACAATTTAATTTTTTACAGAGGGGGAAAAACTTCGTGAACTTCTTATATGAACGGAACTGGTTTGTTGCACAGCTTTGCTAAAAAATCGAATAATTGTCGAATTTTATAAGATGACGCTCTTTGTTTGGTATCCCCAGAACAAGAATGCCACTTAGATTAGGTAGTTTTGATATAGTTTGTTTCCACATTATATCTTTGAAATGAAACTTCTTAAGACACTTCGGAGACGGTTGACGGTTTTATTTGAATAAAAATTTTCAAAAATAGTTTATAACCTGGATTAATATGATGCATATAGGATATTTGTTAAAGGGAGTTGCCAACTTCTTTAAAAAAATTTAATTCATTTAAATTAATAAGTTAAATCAAATACATATAGTAACCGAAAGAGATTTAAGGGTTGTCAACTGTTTAAAAAGTTAACTTAAATTAAAGCAGTAAATTAAATCAAATATTGTATGTGTATAAAAATATTTTTGAAGGGTTGCCACCAATGATCTGAAGCTTTATAGAAAGATTACGTGTCTGTCCGATGTTTCTTCACTGCAAACTGATTTAAATAGCTTATCTGAGTGGAGCATAAGAAATAAACTTTCGCTCAATATTAAAAAATGTTTTCACATGACTCTCTCGAAATCTTATAATCCTATCCTCTCAAATTACTCGGTCTTAAATTTCGAACTTGCCACAGTAAAGGAATTTTTGGATTTAGGAGTCTTATTTGATTCGGGGTTTACTTTTATCAACCATGTAAACTGTGTGATTCCTAAGGCTTACTCTAATTTAGCATTCTTAAAGCGATACGCGAAAGACTTTCGGGATCCCTACACTAGAAAGTCGCTATTTAACTCATTAGTCCGTTCAAAACTGGAGTACGCGTCAATAATTTGGAATCCATTTTACAATTCACACTCTAATAGAATTGAGCGAGTTCAACGGAATTTTATTCGTTTTGCTCTTCAACCGCTTCATTTTATTGAGCCCGTCCCATCTTATAGTGCCCGCTGTCTGCTGATAGATTTGAAATCCCTTGCGAATAGGAGAACCATTCAGGCTTTAGTGTTCATCTATGATGTCATTAATGGTTTAATTGATTGCCCTACACTTCTTGAGCAGATCGGCTTCAATGTACCTAATAAGATGCTCCGCCACTACTATCCTTTTCATGTTACCGTATTGAAATCTAACTATGTACTTTAATTTTGCCCCTATTACTCGAGCACTTAGTGAGCTAAATAAAATCTATAGTAGCCTGGATCTCGATTTTGCTATGTTAAGATCTCTGTTTGTGTCTAAGATTCGTTCTTTCTATGTATAACAAAACACATATACATACATGTATTAGTTAGTAGGTTAATTATCATTAAGTCTACAGTTCTAGTCTGTAAGATTTTTTGTAATCATAGACTTAAAAAAAAAAAAATAAATAAATAAATAAAATAAATAAATTACAAAATTAAAAAAATAAATTAAATAATAAGTTAACTAAACTATTAAATTATTGTCGTTAAGTGGTGTGTACGAAAATTTTTGTGAAATTTAAATATTGACTTAACAACTGAAATGCTACTACATTCGTTGTGGTGTTAAGCGAAAAAGGTTTGATAAAGCGTAATTTTCTAAATATTTACATAGAGCAACACCTACTGTTTGGTGTCAAATGAAAAATGTTTAAAAAAGTTTTATTTAAAAACTATTTTTGTTGCGGCTTTTGCAGGCCATCATCATCATTGGAGTAGCCAAAGGAGAATCGTTGAAGAATCTACGAATCCCTATAATGCCTAGCATCTTTCATTTGTTAATTAAGAATTTGGCATCATAAATGTTCCTCATTTTTATTAATTGGCGCAAATAGAACATTTGAAATTGACGATTTGAGTGCGATACAACTATGAAAGAAAATAAAAATGCCATAACAGCTGATTGCGAAAACTTTACATCACCAGAACTATCGTAATGTTTTCTCAACCCTTTCGCTATAGCTGGACAACAAGCTCCGCAAATATCCGCTATATCCTTTTGCCATGCACAGCCAACTGTTCTTCACTACTTCTTCGCCCTACTCTGTTCTCCTGTGCTGTATCACCACCGTCACAAACTTTTTGCCGTACGCTTGTTATGTGTACGTGTAAGAATCGAATGCAGACAAGTCCTTGTGACAATCCCTCCCTCCACTGGCGTTGTTGCGAAAAGTAAAAAGGCAGAAAAAAACACCATTGAAAGAAAAAAGTTTATTCCATGTTTTTTTGTGCTTTTCACCTTTTTTTTTAATTCAATTTTATTTTTGAAGCGGCAGTTGCTCGGTTCGCGATTTGAGTCGCGGTGCTGCGGTGTCTACAGCCGAACGAAGTGTTGGATGTCATTTTATTATATCAAATAGATGGACGGATGCGATGCGATGCGATGCGATGCTGCTGCCGCTGCTGAGGCTATGTACATATGTATGTGCGCTGGTACCAAAACGAAAACTGTGGGAATGAAAACAGGATTCGTCTTCGAAAAAATTGCGATGGTCATCTTGTGTGTCGCATCGTCATTTCCATTGGTACTGGCACACAGGCGCAATGGTGGCGCAGGGGTACTAGCATTAAGGGACGCATATCCTCACATAATTTTCTACATCAAAAAATAAAAGAGTGCCTTTGGATATAATGTCTGTATGTGAGATGTATGTATGTACATATATGCATTTTGATATAAATTCATATGTTTTCAATGAAATTCGACGAGAGTAGTTGAGTATTTGAATAACCTTAAATTACGGATTTTATTATTTTAATCATTATATGCTCTAGTAATATAATTCTTATCTACATACATACATACATACATATGTATATGTATGTATATGTAAACGTCTTTAGTTTAAGAATGAAAGTATAAATCGTTAAGCTATGTCTGAATGCCCGTCCGTCCGTCCATGGCCGTACATTGAATAACTCGAATTAACATTGAGATATCTGAACGAAACTTAAGGTATATGTTTTTCCCCCTAAACTCACAGTGAATTGGTTTTGAAAATTTTGGAAATCGAATAACATGGTTTTGTGAAAATCAAAAGCATGCGACAAAAAATAATTTGCAATGAATTAGGTTGAAGACGGGAAATCTACCAAATTTGGCACACACTTTGCATTTCAAGTCAATATACATAATTTTTAAAATTAGAAAACTTGGGGTTTTCCCCCATTCGAATCTCTCATATGATATAAAGGTAGTTTAGAGGAGTTTCAAAAGTTTAATTTTCAATAATTTTTTATTTTGTGTTTCGAAAACTTCAATAGCAACTGATTTTAAAAATGTGGAAATATGTATAGTAAGTATATTTATATACATACATACATATATGGTGGTTCGTTTGGGAAAGAAGGTTCATAGCTAATTTTTATGAGGATTGCCACCTATTTGAAAAGTCGGGTATAATTAAATTATGCACAAGGTTCATATATATATATATTTTTGAGAGGGTTGTCACTAGAGCTGGGCTAACTGACTAGTCGACTAGTAGTGATGGTTGATAGTTGAATAGCAACTATTCGATTAGCCGTTCACTTTCGACTAACCGAACATGATTGAAAAACCGAAAACGAAAGTGGTAGTTGACTAGATGTTTATGGGCGGTTAGTGAAAAAAATTGAAAGGAAAAACGGTTAGTCGATTAGGTGAAGTCGTCTTTTTTTTAAAAGAACTTTTCCTAATCGATTATCCGATTAGTAGACAACATACATACGCCGACCAGAATTGCACTCTTTTACTTACCTATTTTGAAAATCTGTATATTTTTCGAACTATTTGCATTTTCCACATTTAGCCCCCCCATCTCCACGCTATGAATTTGCAGAAAAAAATTGGCCCGTTTTATTGTAACGGACTTGCAAAAGAACGCTCCAGCTCGGATAAAATTTCTTTTTCTTTCATGAAACAAGAGATTTGTTTGTGCTATTTACGAACGGAAAAAAGTTGTGCAAACAAATTTTAGGTTGACGTAGTTATATATTGAAAAATACTATGCGAATAAAAACGGATTAAGTGTTAAAATGAAATGTCCCATGTGTTTCCTTAGGGCTCATTCACAAAGGCGTAGATTTTTCACTTCCCAACACTACATCTCAGGTTGGATATCTTTTTACCGAGTTGGCTCAACTCACATATTTTTCCGCGTTAGTGTTGTTGCTTTACGTGTAATTCGGTATCCTACCTAGTGTTCTTTTGCAACTCGGGTACAAAGAAACGGGGCTAATGTATAGCATTAAAATCTTTAAAACAAAGAGCGGACGATACCCACTGCGTTTTTTTGATCTAGCTCAGCGGACACTAATCTTTAATTGTTCCGATGAATTTTGTTAGAGAGCTTTATTTTGAACTAATTCTGGGTTGTCATCTGATTAAAAA